>JAPQRN010000006.1:12386993-12398649 GCA_037367275.1 Coranthus polyacanthus | reverse complement strand
TGTGTGTGTGTGTGTGTGTGTGTGTGTGTGTGTGTGTGTGTTGGTGTGCATCAAAGGCCTTTTTGAACAATGCTGCAATTACTTGTTATTTTCTTTCAACAGCACCCCAGCGGTTTAATTTGAGATATTCAGGCAAACACAGACGTGTTAAGCTTGAATTAGTTCACAACAAGAGCATTGTGCTGGTATATGTTACACTAAATATCACGATTTTACATGGTTGATTGGTCACATAAATTGCTCAGTGAGCAGCAGTTCTCGGCATCAAAGTCTCAAAGCACAACGCAGGTTTCATTTGGAGTTACAACCTACTCTCCGGTTTGACAGAAAATATATTTTTTCGAGCTCATTATTAGCTAGTAATGTTCCGTCGTCACACACAGGCTGCTGTGGAAGTGCGACACGTGCTGGGTTAAGTTTGCTGACTCAGAGCTTGTCAAACAGGCGAGCAGCTATCAGTCATGCCGAAGGCTAACGCTCTCTCTCACCCTCTGTTTCTCTTAACATGTGGCAGCTGGTGAAACAGCAACAAAGCACAAAATGGCAGGAACATGGCCACAATCTCACATTTTCTATCAGGGCACAGAGAGATTTATCCATCATGTTTTAATGTTATGGACTTAACCACCAAGATACATGAAGTGCTGTTGGTTAGTTAGGCCCCTATGCTTCAGCGCATTGATTCCATCTTTTACCTTTATGTTGATATACATATTGTTTGTACCCATTAATTACATTATCATTTTTACTTCAGCATTTTGTTAGGCTTTTATTTTAAAATGTCTGTATTAGAGGTATGGCATTCATAGAATACAATTCCATGTATTTTGTCTTGACTTGAAAATTGATAAGGACTCCAGTTCAAGTCATGCTTTTTCTGAGAGATTGTTTTTTTTTTTGTAGGTTTTAATGGTTTGCATTTGCTTTTTGTCACTTGACTCCATTGTTATAATGCACTTCTTATGTTTCTGCAGGTCAATAACAATTTACATTTTGATTATGTCATTAACTTAACTTATTGTATGAGAATATGCAGTTTGGTTACACTGAAAGTGAAAAGACACAGACATTTCTCTGAGTGCACTCAAAAAAGTCACAAAAAAGTCAATAGTAAATTGTGGAAAGAGAAACAGAAGAGCAACTAATCACTGCAAAATGATGGTGGATTGTGATTTTAGGATGAGGAAGTATAAGTGGCAGTGGTATTTCTAAAATGTAGTTTGGTTAAAGTCTTTCTGTACACATATTTTCTATCAGTATATTATTCTCATTAATGCACACTATGCATTAGAAGTGAAGTGTGGAACATATTCACAGCGGGTTGAAGGACCTTGGCATTAGAGGCATGACCTGAGAGGAAAGTGAGCTGAATGTTTGTACAGCTGATGACTGCTGTAATTGTTTGGCACAAAGAGGAGCTAAGAGGGGAGCTAAATAGATTAGTGTAAGACGGTTTACACGTAGCTAAGACTTCAAGAAACCACTGAGGAGGAAACGCTGACAGTGTCTGAGCTGAAATCCTTTTTCCACCTGCTTTTTTCACTTCAAAGATGTATTTTATCTGTAACAGTTGAGGAAAATGTGAATGTTTAATGTGGAAGCGTCGCCAAGGATTCAGAGAGAAGTAGGTTACATCAAAGCCAATTACAACAGGTTAGAGTGTCTCAAACTTTAGGATGGAATTTGTGGAAAAAGTTGGAAGTTAAATTTTAGCCAGTCGACTGAAAGTGATTGGCCTTTTCTCAACTTACCTGACAGACACAAAACCTCAGAAACATGGGAAAATAAAGTGGGGAAAGAGACATTTTAATTGAAGCTGCAAAGGCCAAGGTTTCATTGTGTTCGCTTCAGATTGGCAATGTTGTTCCTGTGATCTTTATCCAAGAGACGATTGCTTAATTTGCTGCCTCGGTGCTGCCATACCAGAACTTCCACACTGCAGCTCAGGGACTTGCAAACATAGATGCACTTGCGATCTGACACGGAAGATTAAATAATGCAATGGCATGTTATTGAGCAGATGATGTTCAAACTGAATATAATCATAAAAATGCATTTGGAATTTGCTAAACTTTTAAAATTTAAAACGTACTTTTAAGAGCCTTAAAATACGCAGGGGACAGTTTGTTGTCTGCTTTCATTCCTGACTTTAGTAAAACTGCTGCGTTGCGTTTAGCCAGCATTATATTTGTAACTTCCTCATACGTGTTTAAAATGATAGTTTCCTCTAGATCTGTCCATGTTTGTGATTGGTCATCTGGCACCGCCCCTTATAACTACCGTCGTAAACGTAAAGAGATCTGGGCATGCTGATCTTGCTGCATGGTCATTTTGTTGGCATTTGCGGCCTCCATTTCTATGCTAATGGCAGCTGCTGTAGAGCAGCAGAAGAGAGGTACTGAAGAATTTGACAGCGAGTTTAAGGATTTTCGTGGAAATGGAATGAGCTAATGTCACCAAACAACCCACTTGTGTGTGACTCTTACAAATTGAACATAATGATTTGCTTTTGGTGAACACATAAAGTATACGATGTAACCTACTAAACCCTTAAAAGAATTCCCAAAGGTTTAGAAATGCCGACCTAAATGACAAACTGCTCTCGTTTTTTCACGATCACTTCTTGTCTCTCTTTCGCTAACTACAGGTAGCTGTTGCTGTAATCTTTACAAGTCGCATAATGAACAACCAGGCAAAAATTATAAAGCAGGGAAATTACTGAGTAGACCAATAACGTGCTACTCTAAAGGGTAGTCCCCTGCAGATCACAGGAACAATGAGTTAATAACAGTAATGTACAGTAGCATCTACTTTACCAGTCCACCCTTCTGCTCCCTGCTGCAGGGCTCCCTTTTCATCTCTCGTTTCTTTTTGTCTCGCTGTTTTTAGGTCTGAGAGTCACTATCACTCGCTGATTTCTGTCTTTGAGGTTATTTATCGCTACCCTTCTCTCTCCAGCACAAACACACACACTCGCTTACGCACAAGCCTGGACAAGCGGGGGAATGTGGGGTATTAAATTATTCAAACTCCTGGCAGAAAGTGTCACCATCAATGAACACAACACACAACACGTATACGAACCTCCATTCAGAAGTGTTTATTTATAGTCCTTGTGGGACCAGTACAAAGGCCACAGTTTGGATATTTTCCTGTTATTTCCCAGAATGGAAGTGAGATTTTGATGGTTTTAATGCTGGGAAAAAAAAGGCCCTCTCAGCATTTTTCTTTTCATATCTACATGCAGTGTTTAACCGCCAAGATGTAGCTCAGCTTCACTCCTCCTTCCTGACTTCATGAAGACTTCCTGAAGAAGATCATCTATATGACAGTGATGATCACAAATGCGTTGATGTAATCCTCTGCTGATTAATTTATAGTATACTCTTAAATATTCATATATATATTCATAAAAAACATGCATGTGCATGCATGTTCCTTAGTTTACAATTCAGCAGACTTCTGGCTGCTTTGTTGATTCCTGATTTTCTTGAAGTGAATTGTGCTGACAAATCCTTTCTATTACACAACTTTGACGCCTCTTCTTCACATCATCTGTGTGCGCTCAAGCAGCCAGTGATAGAAAAACGTCAAACCGACTGAGATAAACAGCATCCAGACACTAAAATATTGATGCCCGAAGGGACTGTTGCTACAGAAATACTACATAATGCACAAATGTGTGTGAAGTTTTTTTTTTTTTTTTTTGTTTTTTTTTAAAAAGAAATCCTAAATTTGCAGCATTTTGAACTAAATATTCATTTGTTGAAACTTTGGGTTATGCTATTCAGATGTGCGTCACGTCTGATATTCTCTCTTTACGTGAGCATTTTTTTAGGAATGTGTGACTAGAAGACTTGGCGGACACACACATAAGAGACGCAAAGCCATTTGACAGCCTTATTGATTCTCTTTTTTGATGAATTTCTTTCTGAATTTACTTGGTGTGCGGTTGGCTTTATATTGATTTTCTGATTATATATCTGTAAATCTATATACCCCTTCTGCCCAAACAAACAAATAACATTCATGTTACTCTAACTCATTGAATTTGACCAAAACCTCTGCAGTGCAACAGAAATTGTTATTAATGTCATCTGTCACTTCTGGAGGTTGGTGTGATTTTAACCCAGTATCTTGGCTGAATGCGAACACAGTATCCTGGCAACGGGGGGAGGAGAAACTAAGGGTGCGTTCAGAGGTGAAATGGTCTCTCACAGGACCATCCATCTTATGCTCAAGTGCAGATGGGCGGGCAGAATGTATGTGACTTTTCACAAGTGTGTCGGCAGCATGTGTGTGTTTTCCTTGTGTCTGTGTAGGTGTGTGAGTACATGTGCAACCAGAGTGTACATAGGGGGATTGGGGTTGTGCAGGATGTTGACAGGACAGCGATGGGGATCCACCAGTAGAAGTGGCATCTTGACAACTGACATTCCCCAGTGTGCAGTGGACTGGACAGGCAGGAATAAACAGAACACCAGCCCAGGCATAATTAGACATGAGCCTTAATTGTGTTTAGATTGACAACATGAAGCCTTAATGCCCAAGTGAGTCAAAAATGGTATTGTTGAGCTGATTTGTGTGTGTGTCAGTCTCAGCATAAAATGCTTCACTGTTGAGGAATATTTATAGAAATTCATTCAGACGTGGAATCTAATTCTAGGATTATAGGTCATATATTCAAATGCCAACAAAATCACGTCATAGGCTGCAAATTAAAACCTTACAAAGGACTGTTTTATCTACAGAGGCTTTACAGCGACAAATAAAACTTCAAATAGGACCAAACATAAACAAATGACATTCATATTTCTGTGAAACAAGAGACACAAGCAGCACAGAAATGAGTATGACAATGGCTACAGAGGTGAGAATCGTCCATTTGATTTGATTACGATTCACCAATAAACGATTCAAATGTACAATGATTTTCGATGCATCTCAACACATCACACACTCAGTTTTCTATATTACTTCACATGGCTGGATTTCATCAATTCCTGCAAGCAGTCGGGTGAGTCTGACCTTCCTTTTTATTATAGAAAGCTAAATAATGTAATTTAAACAGTGGCATCTTTTTAATACCAGCATCTGCGTGACCTCAGTATCGAAACGCTAACAAGTATGACTCAAGATTCAAAAAGCTTCATTGTCTATGACAGCATAGAAAGTTGCCTGTGGTTAAAGGCTCACAAATAACATAAAACAAACACAGATGAAAGGCTCATATACACTCACATTAAAACTCACGTATTATAGTACATACAGTATATATAGTACATATTCACAATGTGAAATTTTCCTTCATCATGTCTTCTAGGAAACCCACTACACTTCCTGCATCTATATAAATGTAGGTGCTGTTTTTTTTGTGTTTTTCTCTTGTGCACTTGTTGCATAAACAGGCCTTTATATGTCCTTCTGACTTCATATCAGCTCACAGGAGGCGACAGGAAACTTGTTGACAAGAGTGAATTTGTGCCACGTTGTGAAAAAAGAGGGCAAGAAACCGGTGGTAGTGGAGGGGAGGAAGGGGAAAGAGAGGTTGTCAGGGGGAGACAGTGATAAGAGAGGCGAGGGGAGTCTGAAAGTGTCTGGGAAAGTGAGAGAGAGAGATTTGGAGACATAAAGAAGGAGAACGAGGTGGAGAGGCGTCCATGTAGTAATCCTGTTAAAAAAAAAGAAAAGGGAGATCAGGTTGGCTGTTTGGTGCTGTCACTCTGAAGAGATTTTCTTCTCCACTACGTGTCATAGATTTCCTTTAATTGAATTCTTTGCAGTGTCACTACTAGTCTGTTCCTTTTAAGCAGAAGCTGATCGCCTGTTGTTATCTGCAGAGCAGCGCGGCATAAGAGTGTCTGTTCTTATTCACATCATATAAGGCGGGCACCTTTTGTAATCATCTGAATGTTTAAGAAAAATCCCAAATGTTTACCGCTTTCACTTTCTGGATGGTTCTAAAGCTTCTTTTACCTCGTGGTAGTTTTAATGATTTTGGATTATGGACGTACTGTATGTCGCACGTACGTACGTCTGTTTATAAAGGATTCTTGCATCAGACGGCCTCACCTGAAGCTCTGAAGATCCACCTGCTTCTCCCTCAACCTTTACAGCACATCTACTTGATTTCTCAGTTTCCTATGTGTAATAAAATTCTGCACTGATTCATAGATAAACATTTGGACTAATTTCTGTTTTGGTCAAGTTTAAATATCAAGTGAAGGATCTTATTTAACTAAGTTGTTCTGATGTAAGGTTTTTCTGAAATAAACTTGTGACCTCTTACTTGGCTTTATACTAGCTGAACATCCTAAGACTTACTTTAATGATAATGCGTCTTTATAATTTGTAGTTAGGAAACCCTGAAGCTGCACCAGTTTCTTAATCAGCTGCCCTGCTTCTCTAACGCTAATGTGTTTCTAATGTGCACCTGTTTTACTGTTTATTCCTGCTGGCAACCTGACTAGACAAATCACGATCATCTTGCTAGTTTTCCACAGTGGGTTCAATTTTTTTTTAAAATAACATGGCTTCTGACTTCTTCGATTTTAACCTGTTACTGACGCTCTGGTTGGCGAAAAAGCTGCTGAGCTCCCTTCTCTTTTTTTGGTGGTGACACAGGAAAGAGGAAAATACTAGTTATCGTAACTCCAGTTCTATGGGTATATGCAGAGCGCTCTAACGGACTTCACCATCTGAAAGACGATACGAACCTCAAGATCCTCAAGTATTGGTAGGGACAGGTCTGTCCATCCAAAATATATGCAGACCTATCCCTTGAGAACACATGGTTATGGTTAGGTTTAGGCACAAAAACAACTTGGGGTTAAAAAAAACGACTGTGGTAAGGGCTAAATTAAGAAACACACACGATGAACATTGCAAAAACAAGCACAGCATTTACCCTTTGTTTGAAATGGGACACAAACACTGGTCTCCTGTGTGTAAGTCCACCATAACCATCCCAAAGCACCTCCTTCTAAGGTTTGCCCTCATTTAATAAGGGACTGACATCCCTTTTTTTGTTACTTGCACTTAGTCATACTACTGCAAAAGGCATAAACACCAGCTGTTTTAATCCCCTTCAAAAATTGACCGCTATTGTCATTTTCCTGGTGAGGCTGGGCTTGTAGATAAGATAAAATGTGCCTCTTAATACCAAGAAAAGCAGCTTACCTTCTACTGAAACCAGCAGGGATGTCAGGTTCATTAACATTTTTTTCACATATGATGACCAGACTCCACCTATGAATCAGACCCCTCGATGCAACCTGATGACACTGCTGTAGGTGGGAGTATTCAGACTTTTGGTTAACAAATAGCTTTCTAGTTCCCAGTCTTCACAAAATACACTGGCTGTGTATATGTGCAGTTCTCTGCCAAAACGAATGTCTCTATGAAAATGATAATGTTGTGAGCTGGCAGTGTCCCTCAGTGTGTGTTTTTTTTCAGCTGGCAACCAAAGCGTGAGCCTCAACCACAGTAGTGGATGTTGTGAGATGAAAGTAGCCTTATCATAGCCGGCCAAGAAGCCCCTGGATCCCCTGACTCATCACCCAGCAGCCGATTACCTTCTCCTCAATCTCTTCATTGTTTTCTATCACACAGAGGAACCTGCACTGAGAGAAGTGATGGGAATTCTGCCTTCACAGAGAAAAAAAAAAATCATGTACATGTACTTGAGTATACCGTAGGTGTAAAAAAGGCTGCACGGCTGAGTGGCGCATGGTGAGACTCGGTAATCGAAGGCGCCTCATTCAAGCCCCAGTGATGCCAAGTGCTCGCTGTGCTGAGGTACAGTATATTGCACCAGCAGCAGAGACGATGCCAGTTGCGCCATGACCTCCTTGCGGAGAATGGTTAAAACATATTTCTCCTCTGGAAAAATAATAATAACAATAATATTTTCCGCCCCTATTTGACAATAAAGTAAAGTAACACTTCCATGCGTGATGTTTGTTTTCCTGAGCAATACAAGTGCACTTTATTGTAGACAGGGGAAGGTCTACAATAAATGTAGTAAATACATATTAAATATATTCAAAAATTACAAAAAACTGAATATATGCAGCAAATACAGTATACAGCTGTCAACAACTGTTGTGGAGACATTGGGACTTCTGTTGCTTCTTATTCCTAACATTAACAAAGAAGGAAGTTACCGTAGCTTGTGACACGTTTATCCACGTATTCATCCTACCACATTCTTTTACTCTGAAGATGTCTACAGCAGTGCTTACCTTTTGGTATGAAAAACCATGTACACAAATAACATCTGATGCCTGGGACACACTGCCTACCTCACCTGTGTGCCACTGCCGGCCCTACTTTCTACAGTGAGTTTCCTTTTGATACTGAGGTTTTCATTGTCATTCTGACATGCTAACGCAACAAAACTTGATGTATTAATAGACATTTTCTGGAAAACACGCACCTTCCTTCTGCAGCTCTCACCTCTTGGTCCAAATCAAAAGACTAAATATAAATATACATGACATGACACTGTTTCATGTCGCTGTGGAAAAGAGGCAACACTTTTCAAAGCTTATGTGTTGGGCCCCAGAGTAGAGTCATGTCTGACTGAATCTGATCAGAGATCAGTAAATACAGCTGTCACTCAAATGTATTTAACCCCCTACCTGTCTGAAAACACCTATGATTAGCCAAAGTCTGTGTCACGGGGTAGATTTTCTACAGCCTGATGGGATTCATGCTTCCCCTCAGACCACTTGAGTTAGAATACGCTGAAAGGTAACTGTGGAATTTTTTCTCACTAACACCAAAAAAACTATCAAGCACTGCAGCTTCAAATTAAAGTACTCATATTCATGAGAATCAGTGATGTTGGACAGCAACACAAGGCAGCTCGAAGTGCATAAATTACTGATGTACATATGCATTCATTAGAGGCAACCACATACTCCGCCAAGTAAATGAAGTGTATGAAATGCATAAGCCAGAGTTGTGATTTAGAATCCAATTGAAAATAGGTGGGGGGGGGTGGTGGTGGTGAATGAATGATTGACAGTGCGTCATTATGATCAAATTAACAGCGGGCATTAAGGTGAGACATAGCTCAGCCTATTTGTTTGACACAGCCACAAACTATTCAGCAACAGCAAAAAAAAAAAATCACAGTTTCTCAAAACGTACTTCAAACGTGCCTATTTAACAGGAATATTTGCATGAGACATCTAAACGCGAAAAAATATACCTGTTAAAACACATTTTAATGTCATCTAAACACAGAATCTCTGAGATGTTATTTGCACATATTTTGGTGCTCATTGATAGTTTGGACATGTCCCTGAAACTGAAGCCTTAGATCGTTAGAAGTCACGTTTTGCATCTGCTTGAGTCTTTCCAAGCCAGCAAAGAGAGGTATATTCCATTTTGTGATTTTGTGATATAATCAGGTTCCTAAACATAAGGCTGTTATGCTATTGTTCATTCAATAAAAAAACAAGAATTTTAAAGCGACACAATAGGTACTAATGAGACTTTTTTTTTTTTACAGTACATAATATTTGCTATAGTAACCCATACTTCCACATGTCTCATTAGTGACCGGGACAGTATTTTTCCAGTGTGGGCTGAGCTGCCTGGGCCTTTCTGCTCTCAGTGATTAACTCCATTTGTCATAAAACAGTGAGAGAGAGGCTCGAATGAGGCTCTCACAAGTGTCCTAAATTAATGGATTATAGATGAATGGGCTTTTCCCCACTTGGTGATAAATGAAACACTTGATTGCCCTATTCTTCTGCACAGTCTTTCTCTCTTACACATGCAGTGTTTACCTCACTTCTTTTCAGCAGTGTGAGATTGGAGTTTTAATCAGTGTGGTCTCCTCGCAGCTGGCTGCTTCTGAATGTATTACATTAGGAAAGGTCATGGCCTCTAGGCTGAGAGCCAGTTGTTGTTGGGTGAAGTGTCTCGTCGCCACCTGACTCACAAAAGGACCTTGTCTGTCTCTTTAGTTTTCCGACGTACACCTCAGAGACACCTGTCTGTCTGAGGGAAATAATATTCAGTTCTTGCTGTCTGGTATGTAGCACGTTTACCTTGTCTTACCTTTACCTTTATCGGAAACGAACAGAGAGTGGGACGGTAAAATTCCACTTTAGTCATGAAAGGAAAACAAAGTAATGGCCACAGACACGTCAACCAGAAACAAATTCTGCCATTGTATGTGATGTGATGGAATTTGTCAGTGAAGGATGAGGTACTTTTTTTAAAAAATGTACCTCAATGGGCAGTAGGTATGGGGTTGATGACACATACACAAACTCCAGGACTTTGTTCACCGGAGTTTCCATCCCAAACCACATAAATTTAGGTTCAGGGAATAAAATACGTGCTTTGGTTAGGGTTAGGAAAAGATTGTGGTCTGGTTAAAACATTACTGCAGACATTGTAAGCGATTACTTTAACATCTTTGCAGACTTTTCCTTTTTAAAACCATTGCACGTCAAGCACAGATTCATGATCTGAAGTTATCACCTGAATTGATGGATGGAGAGGGAGCTCCTGGATCAACTGGAACTCCTGGAGAACTCACTAGGGCAGATAGTTCCCACCAGATCCGTCATGCAGATTCCCCAAAGTGCCTAAATTTAACCATAAATATTGTTAAAAGTGAATGTAATATCTGAGATTTGATTCCTTTTCATCTGAGGACTGACACCTGAGGCCCGGGACCTGAAGATGTCCTAATATGAACACCGTACAGTCAGAATATATCAGCTAGATTTACTCTTAACTTCCATACACGAGTTGAAACTTGACGTGAGATTCGATTGTACCCTCCGCTCACAATCATATATAAAGGCCATTGTATTCTCAGAATTTCATTACCTCACACTTCAATGAATTGCTGAATTCCATTACTGATTCGATCTTTTGACACACGTTTGATATATGGATTAATAAAAAGCATAGTCTAATACGCCCACCTGAATTTTCACATGAAAAACATAATAAACATGACAACAGTATTAACCTTTCTTGTCATCATTTATCATCCATAAACACCACCGCAGGCTTGTTTCTGGCTGTTCAGACTGTCCCGAGCAGCAGACTGATTAGAGAGGACATCTAGTCGACAAATTGTTTTCCTGATATTACTGTCTGTGTTCACAGCCTCCGAGCCAGCACACACTCTGTACTTAACAGTCAGCTTTGCCAGTTGGTACTAGAAAAGCAATAAAAGAGGCATCATTATGGTAAGCTCAGAAATGTGTTATCAGGCGTCACATTTCTCCTGCATGTGAAGTGGCAGCAAAGAAATTCAGCTATTTCTGTCAAATATAATTCTCTTCTTCCAAATTTGCTTTAGGCCTAGTAGCGTCCACGTCGTGTACACGATGTGGTCATGGATCTATGTTTGTGCGTGTACGTGGGTTTGTGTGAGGGGTAAAGGAATTGGCCTTTTCCGGCTTCAATAGGTCAACGGGGTGATCCTCCCGCGGAGCTGAGAAATTACTGTATTTAGCTGATACAGAGAAAGTGTCCAAAATGACAGACACATAGTAAGACAAACATGCGCAGGGGCACACGAGTTGTCTTCACAGGGACAGACAACTGTAGCAGACATCTGATAACAGATATTGCAATAATGGGTATTATTTCATACTAGGAAACAATAATAATAACA
>JAPQRN010000006.1:12342867-12363171 GCA_037367275.1 Coranthus polyacanthus | reverse complement strand
AAAAAAAAACCCATACATAAATAATAAACTAAATGAACAATGAAGAAGCAGGATGTATTTCAGCTGCATTGTTGTGACTTCCATCTCACAGGACAGATGTGCTTTCTTTTTAAATGGTGTATCAACCCGTATCAGCAATACTGACCGGTTCATCCCATGTGACTAAAGTCGTCTTTTTTGCCTTGATGTCTCTTTTCTCCTCATGGGTATGTGACTATGTATTGGGCTGTGACTGCCGCCAAGCGCTTTGAGCGCACAACAGTGTGACTGACTATATCCAGAAACGGGAAACCCATGACTACAGCTGCTGTTTTCAAGATGATGTTTTCTTCTGAACCACTGCAAGGGATAATGAAGTGAACGTCAGCTTCATATTTATTCCTGTAAAAATTCAGCTCCCTGCTAGTGAAGTCCAGGTCAGGGAGGTACACTTAGCTTTAGAGTAGCCATGGATTTGTATCTTTAAGAAAATATTTTGTATGTGAGAAGCACTGCACGATGCTCCAAAACACATATAGTAGAAATAAACGTGTAAATGAAAAGATCTTAGATTGGTCGCTCTCTTTATTGATTTGCTCCTGCGTAACAGACAAACTAAACATTAGAGGAGTGTGTGGCCTTTTGCTGTATTCTCTGTCTCTGGTCAAACTTTGATACAAACCCTGGTGGTGGTTGTCACCTGACACATCTTCATCAGCTGTGATATGCAAAGAAAACCTATTTTCTTATTTGCAAATGAAGTAACTCATTCATTGGTTTGTATTTCCAGCTCACTTTATGAATGTGTGTAAGTGGGTGTGTCTTAGAACCCTTTGACCCCCGACCACGTTGATGACATTTTCACATCCTACCAAGCTTTCTATTTCTTTGTTTATTTTTTATTTCATTTTCCGAGCGTCGTACTTTCAGTGTGTGTGAGCTCATGCATTCTATTATCCTCACCACATTCTAACGCTCTGAAGCACAAGACCAAAGGTATTCTGGCTAAAGACGAAAACCCCTGATAAGAACATTCTACTGTCAGAACATCCTGTGGTTACTTTAATTTACTTCAAGTCCTCTGGTAGAGACACAGCACTGAGTGAAACACAGCTCCAAAAAGACCTTCAACTTCAACTAAAACACCATTACGGCAATGAAACCATCAGAGTGTCTATCACAGCCTTCATCCTTTATTCTGCTGACATGGAGACGAGGCAGAACTCAGAAAACAAGGTAAGAATGACATATATTCCTACAATTATACATTATTTATGGAAGGCCATTTCTGCCACTGTGTTTGTTGTTTTGATTTACTGGCCTGTAAATCAAAACAGTGACTTAGTATCTTGAAATGATGAGAAACGTTTGCAAAATTATGACCTAGTAACTCAAAATAATGAGATACTTATTCAAAATAACTATAACTATTATTTAATTTCATAAAATCCTTAATTCCTCATTAATTTAAGATACTGTCATTCATTTGAGAAGGTTTCTCATGATTTAGAGATACTATTTTATTATTGTGAAAAGCGTTTCTCATAAATGGAGTAATTTTTCATTTTCATTTTGCTGCATCTCGTAATAGCAGTGTGTATGCACCACGTAATACATTTTTTTCTGACAGTGGATTAAATTGCCACAACAGGAAGATTTTTTTCCTAACGTCTCTCCCTTAAAACAGAAAGTCTGCACAGTTTCAGGCTCCAGGTGGATAATTTAATTTTTACAACATTCTCTTCTCTTTAAAAAAAATGTAATTATCCACCTGGAGCCCTAGTGTGTGCGGACTTCTCTATATTTTTGTGTCCCTACAAAACACAACAGACACTACTATACCGACCAAAAAGTGTCACTGATTTTAAATTGACCATCGCCCACATACCTTAACAGTCCCATTAAAAGACAAGCGTATATAGTCTACTATTATATCCATATCATACCTTTAACATGTTCCTTCTCAACTAGTAGCTTGTGATAAAAATGAAAAAAAAGGTTGGCTGTTTGTGAGTTTGACTGTTTGTATGATAAATATGATGCTGTTGTTTGTTGTTACAGTATCAGAGTTATCAATAACACTGGTATAATTTAATATTAGAGAAGTTTCATTTAGATTAATTGTTGAAAATCTAACATATACAGATGAAGTTCTGGACAGAATGGATGTCTTCAACAATGCATGATGCTTAACATAAGCTTCATGCATTGTTGCAAGGTTTTCTTTTAAGTTAAATTTATGCAGATAAATATGAAGATGTGAGTGGGGGTTGTATTTTAATCTGTTGCATATACATTTGTATTTTTCAGTCA
Organism: Coranthus polyacanthus; assembly: GCA_037367275.1. Taxonomy (NCBI): domain Eukaryota; kingdom Metazoa; phylum Chordata; class Actinopteri; order Kurtiformes; family Apogonidae; genus Coranthus; species Coranthus polyacanthus. The sequence continues at coordinate 12,360,879 of JAPQRN010000006.1, read as the reverse complement.
GTCCAGATCAAAGACCAGCAGGCCTTTCCAAACCAGAACAGGACAGCAGACATTCTGGACGTGGACCTGCACCAAGACCCTCATGAGTCCCAAAATCAGTGCAGGGATCTGGCCCAGGAAGATGCCGCTCTTAAAAATGAAATGGCTGCTAGGATGGTTTCCTAAGAGCAGGAGAAAAAAACAGCTGTGAGAGGAAAGGCAAGGTCTGTTTTCTAGCCTCAGGAAGGCCTGGTCTGAGATTGAACAGATCAAAAAGACCCAGTCGAGAGTCCCTCCAAAACAGGCCTGGCTGAACCAAGGGCTCAACAAGGAGGCAGAAATCCTCTTCAACAAAAATTGTTTGGAGGTCCAGCGGGCTGAGACCACGATGTCCATCGATTTCTGGAAAACTTAGAATGCCTGAGTGACACAGGTCTGGGAGAAGGAGGCTGAAGACTTAAAAATGAGCTTTGACCAGACTGTGTTCAATTTAAATGCAGAGTGGGAAGATCAGTGGCGACAGATGGAGGTATATGCTGAGCTAAGCACTCTGAAGGAGGACCATACCAAAAGACTGAGCCAGGCAGTCGCTGAAAAAGTCTTAGAGAGCTCGGTGAGCGCCATTGAAAAGGCCCAGCAGATCGACCAGCGGCAGGCTGCCGATCTGCTGGGCTCAGCTGAGGAGTGAGCTGGAATCAAAGGAGGCCAACCATTAGAAGGTCGAGGATCTTCAAGAGAAAGGGATAAGGATGGAGGAGGAGTAGCTCCACAAAATGAGGCAGATGGAGGATCAGCTGAAGCTCACCGTCTCACTGTCAGGTGCCGCAGATCATTTTACATTTGGAATAACGAGTCTAACAGCTAGATTCATGTTCAGGTTTAGCCTTTGGAAAATAAAATGCTGAATTTGATTGTGTCTTTCTTTTCAGGAGCTGACTGAAGGAGAAGGCAAGAATAAAAAAGGAGGCAGATAAGGCAAAGAAAGAGTCTGAAAAGGAGACTCAAGAAGGAAAAGAAAGGATTAGAGAGAGAAGAAGGAGATAAAGAGGCAGAAGGCAGAGGAGTGCCCACCTTCCTATTTAATCCCTTTTTTCCACCACTGATCCCTTAACCCTTTACTCCTTATCCCCATCCCTTACCCTTTAAACATTACCCTCACCCCTTACCCTTTACCCCACACCGAACAAACCTCCTTAACCCCCTAACCTTTAACCCTTTACCCATCCTTACGCTTTTTCCCTTATTGACTGGTTGAACTGTAAATATTGCAAATAAAAATGCATTCAAAAGATTTGGAATGTTTTTAGTGTCTGTTTTATACCATATATGACCATTTCTTTAGGAGAGTGCGGCTCAAAATCAGATGCATCTGGAAGTCTTTGTATCAAATGTGCATCTCTATTTAATTTCAAGTTCCAATATGTAACCTTACACTGGGGAGTTTTGTGCTGGGAAGTTACAAACTACACAAAATCCAGGACTTTACCACCAGTAACTGAAGAACGTTGAGGCAATACAAATGCCACAAAAGATTGTGGTTTACTTTTTTTTTTTATCACACCATTGTGGACTTTTTCTGTATTGAATTAAACCATTGCATCTTATCCTAAAACCAACCAAGTGCTTTCAGTGCCTAAACCTAACCATTAAATATTTAGTAATGCTTTCGTCAAAACCAGCTGATCTTGTAACTCAAGTTGGCAGATCTTTTGACGAGACAAAGTTTGTTGCTTGTGAACAATTTAGATAAACATCATTTGCATTCAGGATGAACATTTTTGCTGCTTACTTAGAACTTTTTTAACTTAATTAACAACTTTTATGTAGAAACAAAACATAATGCTGGCACCATTATGTTTAAAACGACATGTATTTACGGTTCAAATGTTGTTGCATATGAATATAATTTCTGTGAGGAAGGGTTGGTGAACACCCTTTTTAGCCAATGTGTCTCTGTAAATTAAGAGTGCTCGAATGTCTTTCATTCAGTGAAATATGACGTAATACATTATATTTGTGTAGTATGGTAGGGCGCACTGATGTGAAGGGTGGCAAGGTGAGTCACGAACAGTAGATGTTACATAAAGAGTATCAAACCTTGAGGCACAGTGATATACAGAGAAGGTGTAAGGAAAAACTACAAATGCAGTCACAATATCTGAAATTTATACGTCCGCTAACCCTCATTAACACATTGAAGGACACTAATAATGGTATTACATAATGACTGTGACTGCCCATACGTGTGACTGTGTGAAGTCTTTGCTGACATAATCATGATTTACTGCAGCCATATTCCTTTTCACCTTGTGAGCTCTTTTCACACTTTGGGAAAAAAAAGAGAAAAGAACAAGGACACATGCACCTTTTACTCACTCCAGAGTGAGGTTACTCATATCTGCCCTGCAACAGTTGATGAAAAAAACAGAAGATCACTATACAATATACACAATGCAGGTCTCAAGATTAAAAGATTTGCAAATGGTGTATGTATTCAGCTTGTTTAGGATGTCCTCTGTACTTTATGGTGTTATTTTTTTATGTAAACAAAGCTGTTTTCCACTTGCTAGATTTTCAGTGGCAATAGCAAGTTATTTCTAGCTGTTTTCTTTGCAATTTTCAAGCAAAGTCACAGATATCCTTTTTGTATTAGCTTGCGTAGGACACATCTGGCTCATGAAATGTTAGAGAAACTGGAACAAGGGAGCTTAACAAAGAGTGAAGTGGATCCACCTTTCATTTTCAAGAATGTTTTCATTGCATGACCCTGAAAGAGCCGCTGTAGGTTTATTTTTATGACAACTTCTGAAAAAACACCATATTTTGTTGCAAACATTCTTGCATGGCCATAAAGTACGAAAATATCCTTTTCTTTGAAATCTGACTGTGTGTAAGGAAGATAAATTGTACAGCACCAGACCAACTGTTTAATTGCAGTGTGTCAAGTTCTGCAGGCCTCCTACTGAGAGCTAGAGATGTGGTGAGATTTGGTTTTATCTCTAATATTTGGCCATTTGTTAGTTGATTCGCGGTTACAAGTAAAAACTGACACTAAAACTAACACTGAGCCAGCAGGAGCATTAACCAAGGAGCGTCTGTCCCTCCTCCCCACTGAGAGTGTGGGCTGACAGCGAAACACAAGTGGGAGAGTTGATAAAAAAATATAGATGAACAGGAAAATAGACAAAGAACCAAACACAGGGTTTGTGAGTCAGAGGGGTGAAAGAATGATTTGTTGTTACATTCAGATATCATTTGCCACCGTAAAAAAAGAGTCTAAAAAATGTCTCCGCATTTGGCGGGTGTCAATGCCACGCCCTGATTGTTTTCGTACGTAACATGCAAAAAGGAGCAGGACATCCATGGCTTTAAAGGTGCACTGTGGAAGATTTGTGCATCCTTGTGTGCTTATGTGAAGTTTATGTTGGAGTCAGTTTTCTGCTGAGAGCCGGTCACGTGTGGATGTTAGCTCGCTTCATTACTAAGCTAACGACTGTCTTGGTTGCCTACATGCATGATAACAGCCAAGTTTTCCTTAAAAAAAATCCTAAGGTCACTCTCGAGTTCTTCGATGCCTCTCCTCCGCTCCTCTACCACTGCAACAGTGTGCAACACTAGATACTGTTAGCTTAGAAATGCAAGTCAGCTAATGTCAACAGACGCCCGGCTTCCAGCACAACACAGACGGCATCTTTTGCCTCCAAGATAATTTTGTACGCTAATGTCCAAGATCAGCTATTCAGCTGAAAAATCAGTGTATGGGTAAAAAAGCAACTTCCTAACATTGTAAACTAATTGTTTATTACTTGAATTTACATTCAAACACAACACCACAGAGATAGGTTATCCTGCTGGAAATAAAAGAACACATTCCACAACTACATAATACAGAGAAAAGCAAACAATATGGGTGTATTTCATTAGGCAGACAAGCTGAAACCATACAAAGAAATCCCCCAAGGCAGGCACAAAATCAATAGCTCAATTTAGAAATCTCTTTATTCAATAGAGTACATTCAGGGCACTATACAGGCCAGGCACGTGGAATCAAACACAGTATAGGTTATCAAATATGCAGTGTGTATACAGGGTGAGAGCAAAGACAGATGGCAACCAACAGAAGAGTTTTGAAAAAAGAGGAGGAGAAAAACAGACATGCAGGCATATTTTACGGTGCAAACACAACATTTTGTCTTCTAAATTTCACACCATTCACACTCGTCTGTACCGTTTACATCACTTAGAAAATAGGTAATAAAGTCAGCTGCATTTATGTACTTCTAATTGCCGCAAGAATAGAGCTGCAGGCTTGCAGAGCAGCTAGTTTGAGCATACTTTTAAAACACCCACTGATTCAAAAATGGTCCTGGTGTCACTGTACCTAGAAAGTTGTATAAGATCGTACGAGTGTGGTGTACATAAGAAACTGTTTATCAGTGTTAATGTTTGCTAAATAGGGTACATAGTTTAACATACATCTGGAAGATTTGTACATCCTTAAAAAAAAATAATTTGGTGTTTGTACACAACCCTGGCTCCATAAATGGGATGAAAACAAACACCATTCTGACCAGTCAGCAACACAGGGCATTTGTGCTCTTGCACAGGACAGGGGGAAGGACAAGAGACAAAGGCAGAGTTTTGAAGTGAAGTGAGTGTTGCTTGTTTGGAAACGTTTACACCATCTTTAACAGTGATTCGCATGGCAGCCAGGAGTAGTGGAGTCTGTGTGAAGAGTAAGCAAACACTCTGTGGACCGTGATAATGGTTGGAAAATGTCAGCGTGCCCTCTACCTATCCCCAACCCCCACAGCATCATCCTTCCTCCTCCGCTTCTTTAGTGTTTCCGGGGGGCTTTTTGTGGATGCTGGAGTCGCTGAAATCACTGAGCGTGCGCTGCAGCTCAGAACTTGCCTCCCTTTGACCTCTTGTCATGTTTGTTTTTGCACCTTATTTTACGTCCATTTCCATGTCGCATGTTAAACAAGTCACTGAGACTGTTTGCTTACCTCGTGCATTGCTTTCCAGCGACAAGAGTGAATAACCGGTGGTCACTCTGTTCTTTCCCATTTCATTCTCATATACAGCAAGAAGCATAGTGGAACCAGGGTATCGCTTAAGCCAGTGTGTCCTTCTGATAAGACGTCCACAACAACTCTGGTACTCTGAGCCAGTAATGAGCTTTGAACAAAACATCAGTCTGAGGAGCAATGACAGTTTTACCCTTCATCTCTCAGTCTCTTCGTCACTCACACATTCGTTGCTACAGATGTGAAAACATGTCACACACAGAAACGCGGTGACGTATTATTTCAAACTGACATGCTCTCATGCTCCCTGTGTAGGTTATCCCTCTTGATGACTCATTTACTCAACACAATGCCCCTTGTTCACTCCATCCCCCATGAGTCGCTTTGTCAGTTGCTGACAACCTGAAGACCCAGAGCTAATTTTAGCATGTGATCCACAGATAATCTGCTGAACAAGTTAAAGGCTGTAAGGTTGTCACTAGAGCATGAAGTATAGACATTCATACAAGAGGGAAGGTCACTGAGAAACGGATGAGAAAAATGCCGTGTAGAAAGTGACAAGGCGCTGATTAGTGTTAATACTCTCATAGAGCAGCTTTGTGGGTAGCTGGAAAGAATATGTGAGATGTTGCTATAGTTTATGAAGGGCTTACAAGACAATCTATTCCATTCCTATTCCATTCTATCTCTCTCATGTTCATAAATGCTCCTTTCACGTTCATACATTTGATCTCACATTCATTTATTTTTCTCTCTCTCACATTTATATATTTCCACTCACACATTCATACATTTTAACTCTCACACGCATGCATACTCTAATACACGTATGTAAGAAGGAAATGCGTGTATGTGACAGGAGAATGAATGCAGGTATGAGGAGAATATATATGCATGTATGAGGAGGAGGAAAAGTGGAAACGGAAGGATTGTAGTGGAAAGGGATGGGCCTGAGTAGGGAGGGTCAAACTAAAACTAGTGTAGTGTCTAGTCTGTCTAATCTAAACAAGAAGAAAACAAGAGCTTCAGTGTGGATGTGAAGTCGAAGCAGTCCTAACACAACATACAGTACATTTCAAAAGGACGTGCTGAAGCTGTTCTCAGCGTGGTACCAACGGTGCCGATCAACCAGTTACACTGACAGTAATTGATGCATACTGGCAGCTAATATTAGTGGCTGACTCTCCCGCAGCTATCTGCATTTGAAATATACTGCAGGCTCTGATGTGTCTCAAAATGGTTATACACGACATACAATACAATGATGTCTCTCCAGCTTTGAATGTTTGATAATGCTTTAAATAATAATGCGATTACATGTAGACTTGTCATTTTACTTCATTCACCTATAAAACTAATGCAGTTGTAATGTATTGCTAACGTTTTAATGAGGCGTTGAATTATTTTCATGCCGGCTGTAGTTTGAGTTGATTTATTTTCATGACTGTGGATTACTGGGGTGTTTTTATCATTATCATTTAGCCATATCCTCATTGAAAGAAAAAAAAAGACAACTGTAAGTTACAATTCTCAAAATACTACTGTTGTTGGGTCAGAATGAAGTACAAAAAAACATATCTCATGTTTAGCCACCACGGCCCCATCAGTTTTCTTAAATAATCTTGTGGTGTATTGTACCAAGCTTCCTTCAGAAGGTCCCAGAGCTTTTCTTTAGACTTGAACATACCATACAGATATTCTATTTCTGATTTCTTTTTGTTTTTAATGCTGTTATATTTCCTACATAGTCCGGTTGTACGTATCTTGATACAGAGACTGAGAAATTCTTATGTAAGGTCATTATAACCTTGCTAAAACAACAAACCTAATGGAGGCCTAAAACATTTCCACAGTATTTGCACATGTATTAGAGAATGTATGTATGTGAGTGTGACTAAACAACCTGCCATTTCTTTCCACTACCCTCCTTCCGTTATCACTCTTCCCCTATCTCATACATACATACATCTCACATACATACATTTCCTTCTTACATACTGTGCATCTATTGAGATGTATGTATGTGAGAGTTAAAATGTACGAATGTGAAAGGAGCATGTACGAATGTGCGAGAGATAGAATGGATTATATCTTGTATGGCCCCTCATAAAAGCTAGATAATTATATTGTTATAGTTGTAAAGTATTATTAATTTTTGAAATTGAAGTTAAACATTTTGATAAGCTATGAACAAATGTATTATTTTAATTTCATGTAGTTAAGGTTATTTTTATGAAATAAACACAATATATTGCACAATGTTATTTTGTATTAAATAAAAGTAACTGGTCTTTTTTTCTGCTTGTCACCCTTGTTGATTTGTGAAATAACAGGAATACAAGGATTTAAGTGCAGTAATTAGTGGCCTACAAAATCCCATTATATTTTCGCTTGTGTCCATGCAGAGTTTAAAGAAGCTTCAGTGTTAATCAGGCAGAAAATGCACACAGTGCTGAAAATACTGGAGCCTGGTGGTTGATGATCTCCTCTTGATAGAAATCCGCTGCATTTAAGTATATATGTTGTGTTTGTATGCGTTTATGCATTGTAAGGGTGGGCCTAACCCACATCTAAAGACTGGACACGAAGGTGCAGGATTTCAGTTACCAGTGGATTTTATTTTGCGCTCATGGCGGGGGTAAAACAGTCCAAAAACCCAGGTGCACATTCAAATTAAACAAAAAGTGACAACATAATAGTTGAATATATATATATAAAAAAGAAAATCAGGGACAAACAAAATGGCTTGAGCTGGACCCAATGGCTATTAAGGCTCTAGACAAAGGGTTTCTCAGTCCCCCGCCACTGATCCTCCTCTCTCTTCACTCCACAACCATAAAGACCTCCAGGACCTTCTATGCACTGGCTTATATAGCCAGTAGCTCCACCCATGGTTAAACCAATCAACCACTATCAATTTGAGGAATAAAAACTATAAATCGACATATCAAACAACTTTTGCAACACGCCACATGTTCAAAATATATACAATATCACCACAGCCATGCCTGTAAAGACACTTTAATTGTCCTTGGGCCCAAAACCCAGTAACCTCCCCCCATGCTGCTCTCCCCAGACGGCTCCTTCTGGGCATCCCCCGCTATAAAACCCAGGTAGACTGTACCACTTCCTCTTTGGCCAGTCCGAGCTGCTACAGGTGAGTGCATGGATAATGGCCAAGCACGTGACTTATTGAAAATTACAATTAAATGGTTAAAATAGAAAAATACTGCTGGTGTATGTGTTATTGTGTGAAAGGGTGATTAATTGCTAACAAAATTCATAACAGCCAGTAGCCATGAGCTAGGCCTCGACTCGCACCGCTGAAAATGACCTGGCCCAGGCTAGCACCGTGACATGCATGTATGTATGTATGTTTGTTCTGCTGTGAGTTTACTGTACGGCAGTTTTAAAAACGCAACAATGCGGCACATAAGTGGAGTTAGAAATGAGGAGGTGAGAAAGCGCGCAGTTGGAGATGCATATGGAAATATGAGCACGGTGAAGAAAGCAGGGGAGATGAGAGACGTCAAGGATCAAACTTAATGGAGTAATTGAGTCAGCAGAGGTTACACACACAGAGCAGCTTCATCACTGCTGCCGATTGACTGTCAGAGCATCATTTCAACACACCTTATTCCTTTTAATAATTTATCATCCCATTTTCTTCGTCTTTTTCTTTACCTTGGTTCTGTCGGTTCAGACATGGAGGGGAAAGGAGAAGAGGAAAGGAAAGGGCAGAAGAGACTCGATCTGGCAGGTGTTTTAAATTGGGACCTGGCACCATGCTGTAGTCCAGCCAGCACAAAAACTCCCAGAAGGGCTGTGTGACTTGTTCTGTGACACCAAGCTGCCATCCCGATTTCCCAGCATCATCTAATAAAAAAAAAAAAAAAAAGAAAAAGCGGGACAAGTGATGCTTACTGAAGTCATAGGGCTCCTGTGGCCTCCACTTTATCCTCTTCAAGCCTGACTGAAAGAACTGAGGAGATAAATTATCAAGAGGTAGCGCTGGGTGATATGACGGTGTACACAATGGTAAAAATGTGTCCAAATGGCAGAGATTCGGCAATACTGTTGACATACTGCAAGCTCTCTATCCCCTACATATAGGGCACGGCAGACTATGCAACAAATCGGGGCTGGATTCTTATGTAATTTCACATTGTGTCATTTCACAAATCCTCCTGACATGCAGAATATTGCGCCACATATGCTCAGGCCTGACTGCAGCGATCTGGGTCCTTTCCTGCATGTCGTCCCCTCTCTCTCGTCCACCTTTCCTGTTGCTCTATCACTGTCACTTATAATAGCAAAATGCCCCAAAAATATATAAAAAAAAATAGTGTTCTAATTTATATTGAAGCTGGAATTGCATGATTTACAGACATTTGCACAGTGCAGTTTATTTTAACTGTTCTCATTTGGGACCTTCAGCTTCTATTTTGGATGACATTTTTTTGTTTTTTTTTTTTGTTGGTTTTTTTTGTTGTTTTTTTTGTTTTTTTGTTTTCAGGCAAGGCAGTAGTTTGGACGGAAGTTACAAATAAAAGAAGAAAATAATCAAATGATGAAGTGTATGATTAAAACCGTTTTGTATTTTAATAAACAGAACCATTACTGTTTAATGATGTATACCATTATGGTGATTTAAAACAAACTGAGTAGATTTTGGCCATTATGCCCACCCCTAGTAAAAAGTAGACCAATCTTCTTTAATTTATTTGGCACATGATACATTTCTAGTCCTCACAGCACAGTCAACTGGACTAACTTAAAAAAAAAGTATGAACTGTGTACTTTGTATTAGCTGATGCGCCATGTGGCAAATCCCACTAATTCTCCAAGAATGTCAAAATGTGTTATCTGCAATTCCTTTTCTACTCAGCATGTTCTCAATGGCCTGTTGTGCTACTGCAATATAACACCTGAGACACGTTGAGTTTGCCACAGCTATGATGTGTGAAAGCTCATGACGTGAATATGAAAATGTGTCAGTGTTGTGGGAGAGGGCTTCAGATGGTGAAATGGCTCATTACTGTTTTCAAAAGTGACAGTGGCGATAACCTTTAACATGCAACCTGTTACATAAAGGGTTTGTAATAAAGGATGTTTCGCGCAAGTGGAATATAATGTTTATTTGAATTTCTTTGTGTTTCTCTGTGATTCTGTATTTTGTTTCAACTGAAAAGCCAGATGGATAAATCTCTTGTCTATCTCTCGTCTCTGTAGAATAAGGTGTTTTATCTTAGCAAGAAACTAGTTCACGGTACAACTCGGTTACGTTGTTTGCAGTGTGATAAACGGTTATCCGCATACAGTGTCTCTTCCAGATTCCAATTTGCCTTAATTTTCGGCGAGCGTGATTTTAGAGGCTTAAGACCAAATCCAGAAATAATGAATGGCATCCACTAATAGCATTGTGAATTGCACTGTATTTGCACCCTCAATCTGCTCCGTTTTAAGGACTTATTCATAAAACTGAGATTGAGAGACTGAGATAAGACTGAGATGTTTTGCCCTAATGATGTGCTGGTGAAAACATGTCCATTAAGTTTTGCACCTGAATGCAATTTGCCCTTGTTTTGCATCAGAGTTTCCAGCGCTTCAGGCGTTTCTCCACATTTACAGATTGGTCCATAATGAAAAATGCAAGTTGCATATCTTTAAAGGCAAAGTATGTAACATTTCTGGCTTCGTAAACAGAGCTGTCAAACGTAGCCCCGCCTCTCCACTCAGCAAATGAGGAAGAGAGCGAGCAAGTGAACTCGAGTGCCGATAGCGGGACAAAAAGCTATGAAATAGAAAAAAATGTTATTTCCTGCTTCTGTCACCGCGGTTTTATACTAAAAACACAAATTAAACTCTATGGGAATGTTCTAGAGGCAGTATATAGCCCAAAGAGGTGACCGGAGTGGCTTTGTTTTTACATTGTTCTGCTCGGACACGCTGTGGAACGCTGTTATTGGCTGGAGATACAAACACACTGGCAAAGGTCCACACCCCCATGGATGTATACAGTAAAACAAGAGGAAAACAGAAGATACAGGCAAGAGGGCAGGGTCAAATACACCACCACACAGTGACAGATGGTCTGAAGTGATGATGGAGAAGGATTATTATTGGATAGGTCTATATCGTGTTTGCTAAGGATAATGTTGCATACTTTGCCTTTAATTAGCAGAAACGATCACCACAAACCAACCTTCATGTATTTTGCTTTTGTTTTCTTGGCTCCAGCTATCAATATGACTCAGGTCTGAAACGTGTTCTATTAATGTCTAAAACATAAAATAAGGTGGCTGCACCATCACACAGGAGCTGAAATGGAGGCTGTGCACACCAGCTTTCTGCAGATGTCAGTTGCACCAACCCGTGTGGTAATTCATGTTGGTCTTTTTGTGAATTCTGGTCAGTTTTTGCAGTGAGTCTGATTTGCATAGAAAGGGGCCAATTTTGCGCCGAACATATGAACATTCCGTAATTTACAGGCGCACAAAGTCAACACAGTGAATTTCACCCTTTTGTGGGTGCTATGTGAATTACATGCAATATTTTTGTCCCACACGGTCCTTTTGTGGATCTGGCCCTTGGTTTTTTTTGTGACTTTTGAGCAGTGCACAGTAACAATGGTAATCGGTATCCTGTAGTACAAACATGGATAGTGAGAAATCTCTAGAAAGACGAATTATTCCTTTATCATTACCAGGGTAATTTCAGTTTATTGGATCAACAGTGGCACTGCACTCATCAAATTATTCACTAAGATCTGGGACTCTCTAAAATGAAATCTCACTGGTCGTTAAGCAAAAGACGTCGTCAACAATCAGATGACGCTGTAAAACATATCATTTTAAAAGATGTCAAAATGTTTGCAGTGCTCCTTAATGATGTTTAAGCTCCTGTTGTACTTGTTGTAGTTTTGATTCCGTGACTTGGTTGGAATGATGAATGTATCTATGGACTACAGATTTGTCACAATAATACATGCAGGTCATATTTTGCCGAAAGAATGATCTAATACACAAATGAAGCTGAAGGTCACATGATGATTGTGTTTGTACTGACCCCAGACCTTTTCTGTTTCTAATGATGTCTTCAGAGAAATGAATTCACTTGAAACAAAAGCTGTAATGACACACACACACACTTTGTTACGCTGTGCTTATTAAAGTGCACTGAATGAGCGCAGTCAGACAATAGGGATTGTCTACGATAGTACTTGGGCTCACTCTCTGTCACGCTGTATTTGTTTGACTGCTCATTCATTCCGTCTTTGTTGACATGAATGGCCTTTCCATATTGACCGGAAATGACTGAACAGAGAGTGTGTACATGAGTGTACTGAAATGGTGTTCAAATTAGTTTTTTTATGTTCCTCTGTCTTCCCCTCCAAACCTTTCAGTGCTTGTGGACACTGAATAAGATCAAAGAGTATCCATCAAAGCAGGATTGATTCTCTTGATGCTTATCTCAATCCTTACGAGAAGCATTTTGAATTACCCATAACCCTCTGCCTTGGGACTTTGTACGCCTCTTGTAAGACAGCCTGCACGTTTGTGTGCTTGGAGCTTTGGCTGATGTGTGATTTATTTTTTTATTTTTTGTCTGCCACTTGCCCCTTGATTTCCATCAACACAGGAAGAAAGGGATGTTATTCCACAATGATAGTTTACAGTGATACAGAATGAATCTCTCAAATCAATGAGACACTAAAGCTTGGATTAACCTGCTTCATGTTTGTCTAAGTGTTTCTTACATTTTATTCTTTTTATTTGATTGTCAAGTGTGCAAAGGCTAAAAAAAAACAACAAAAACAATGAGATTAGCAATGACAATGCAGTTAGATGAAACTCACTGGTCACTTGCTGGTCTTGCTGAAGTGTCCTTGAGCCACAGGGATCAATAAAGCAACACAAATCAGTTATTTTGTAGCTGATATATCAGTCAAATCGGATCTTTGTCTGTAGTATAGATCTGCTGGAAGAGACAAACCAATCACGGCCTATTGTCGTCTTGTCTGATGAGATGTTTGGTCGGTTGAGTATGCCTCTAAGAGGATGTATGCATTGAGACACCATCATCCAGTGTAGGTGAAGTGGAAATAAGACATGCAGAACAGTATTCTTTGGCTAAAGAAAGAAGTTTTTACAATGAAAGCTTTATTTGGCAAAAATCAGGGAAGTTGAAAATGTGAAAGAATTTAAAAATCCACACCTTTCTCCTGCAGCGCTCTCCTCCTTAAGCATAGACTGAATATGAAGATGAATGACGCAACCTCGTTTCATGAAGCTATGGAAAAGTGAAGCCAAAATATCACTGACTGAGCTGACATGCTTCTGCGCAGTAGAGACACCGCTGACAGTCTCGACAGACGGTCTTGGTCATCACAGCTTTCAGTCACCCATTTTTATACACTCTACACACTATACACTCTCTGAAAAGACCTGTGATTGGACAAAGTTTCCTGTCCGAGGCTTGATATAGCTGAAAACAGAGTCAAGAGAGGAGGTGCAGAAGTCTACTTTCCTCCACTTGAAGTATTTCAAACCGCTGAAAGGTTATTATGGAATTTTTCCCCAATGACACATAACAAAACACTGCAGACTGAAGCTTTAACCATTTAATCTATATATTTTCCTAAAAAATAGTGAAAAAACTGATGTTTTCAAGATGAGTTATTTCATTGACTTTTATATAAGACCTGGGGAAATCTCTGACATTTGAGAAGCTGAAACCAGAAAGGTATTTTTAATTAAAATTACCCGAAAGACTTGATCAAGTATAAAACTAGTATGAGATATCTTCTCAGTGTTTCATGTTTTTTTTTTTACTTTCAAGGTAGAGTAAATACCCCAGAATGTAAACGTGACAACTGTAGGCTACTAACTCCACATATGATCTCACGTTTTTCTTCAGTTACCAGTCTCTGACTAAATGACTAAAATGACTAATGAGTAATAACACAGGTCTACATCTACACAGGTACATTTTCCCGTTGGACAGAATGAATTAATGAGAACTAATCAAGTTTGCATCTGTCGTCAGCAATCATCCAGAGGATGTGGCCTTATTGTGTTGCAGGAAGCAATTAATCTGCGTGTGTGTGTTTGAGATTAACTTAAGCATCAACACAATGTCAAATGGCGTCAATATTGTGTGCTCTCACCTCATTAAAATACCCCATAACTTAATTAATGTGTGTGACAACTTCATTACAATCCGCTATGACCTCATCATAGCACTGTGGCAACCATGCTGTTGACGTCGAGATGTTCTTCTACCAGTTTGTGTTATAGAACAGTAAACTACATGTATGTCAGGTGTTTACATATCACAAAGCATACAGTTAAACAGGATTTGTTTTGGTACCGCTTTCACTGCTGCTGTTCTTTTAGAGCTTTATGTAACCATACAGTAATAGCTGCTAAAGTCTCACTAAACCAACTCAAGGCTAGAAAGGCAGACCTTTTAGACTAAAAAAGAGCAGCAAATCAAAGTAATCTTTCACTTCCGGTTTCAGTATCTTGTTAAAACTTTACAGCCAGCTATGTATAGTTTAACCAGAGTAGTTAAAAGAGCAAAAGTATCGTTTAATTAGTCATAATGAAAGCATGGCCATCACATGTCATCCATGTAGTAAGTGACAGCAGTGTGTAAGCAACTGTCCTGTTGACTAACTTCTCACCCGTGTGGGATATCCATATATACAGTGAGGCATATGGATGTTTGTCTACATAAGCAGTGTGTTAACTTCAGAAATGATTATATAAATGATACGCCTGGTAGCTGAATATTGAGTGCATTTTAAGTAAAAATGTTTTTTGTATTTGCTCATTCTGGCAGTAGGTATGAGGATGTGTTGCAGGAATTTTGCAGCTAAAATTAAACTGAGCCCTATCTGATGTATTAAGAATACAGAAACCACAAAGTATATAGTAGGTTGTAACAGATATAGCGAAGCAAAAATGCCTGATCTGTTGCAAAAGTCTGCAGATACTGGCTTTCTTTAATTGCACATAACTTATAAATTCACGTTATAGAGTGAAGTGTGGGATGGTGTTTGCTTTATGGGGTATTTGCGCAGTAATTATGATGCAGCCCTGAACTGGAATTACCACATTACCACATCAGTTTTCAGTAACTGAAAGGTGTGAACAAAGCACTTTTTCTGTACTGAATTTCAGTCACAAGAAGGATCTGTTTATGTTGCCTGTGTAAATATCCATACAGTATATGTGTATATTCCTTTACAATAGCTGTGTGTTTGTCCACTGCATCACTTTATCAGTAGTGTACGTGTGCGACCGTACTTTCTCACTTGTGTGTGTGCTTGCGCGGCATGTGAGAGAGAGGTGGAGACATACTGCTGTGCCCTAAATTGCTTACATCCGCAATGCAACAGCTAAACATCTGCCACACAAAGCAGAGGAAAACTGCTTGTCAGAAACAGTCTCAAAGAAAGGCAGCCATCTGTTCTGGCCTTCTGACACGGACACCGTGTGTAAATGTGGGTTTATGGAAACTCTTTTATCAATTACAGTATCTTTGTGTATTTCAGGGAGAGTGGCTGCAGTGATAAATTAGGAGCATCAGCGGAGAACGAGGCTGAAGATGCTGTCTGCACTGTTCACTGTGCTCCGGGCCTTCACTGAGCTGTAAGACCGTACACTTGCCTTACCTATCCTTTTCCTTATTATTGCATTCACCCCATCATAGAACACTGTGGTTTTAGGAATGAATGTTTTTTTTTTCATAGCTGTTTTGGTCTGAGCTGCTAACAATGCCTATGATGAAGAACTTGTCCAAACATTTGCCAATTATTTGACTGACATGTCCTATGTCCTTGGGTTATTTTGCAAAGTGTAAAACTTTTTGGATCCGCTTTATTTTTCCATTCAGCTTCACGTTTTCTGTGTTATGCAACTAAAACCGACTGACTCACAGGAAATAGTCTGCTGGAATAAGCCCTCCATTTGCTGACATTTGTTGACATTCTCCTCCCCTTCCATTCTCTGCCTCCGGCTCACTACATGAAATAACACCAACCTCAGAGCTAGAGCCCCATCCTACATCCATCCTATAACTGAAATATAAAATGCATCTTTTAATGTTTCATGTGCCATTTTCTTTTCTGGGAATTTATTGATTTTAATGCCAGAGCTCACCTCCCCATGCGCAATTGTTCCACCAAAACCTAAGTGCACCTATGCCAACATTATTTTGCAAAACCACCGTTGCTGCTTCCTGAGCTTAGCGCTGCCGAGGATGATTGTGTTTGGTTTAAAGAAATTCAAACCAGGCAGATTCCTCCTCTTCCAGAATGGTAATGAGTCCAGCCAGACCTTTTCTTCTGCTGTACATTGTTTCAGGTCATACAAATTCCGTTGCTTAAAATACATCATGACACTGTCCCTCCCCTCCACGTGGGGGCACACTTTGTTGTTCTACCCCATTAACATCCGTCTAGAGCCCAGGGATGATTACGACACTTAATTGTCGTCATTTATCATCAGAGCCCGAATCGGTGTCCCCCAGGGATTCAGGTTAGGGGCAGAGAAAGAGAGGAAAATGAAAAGGCAAGCACTTCTGTGTGCACGGGGACTGCTGAGGCAGAGAGCTGGCCATAAAACACTAATGGATGCCAGGCTGCTGAGAGAGCACAGGCCTCCGAGAGACATCTCATCATCTGCAACAGCAACGATGTCTCAGCAGCACTGCCTCTATAACAGGTGCCACAACCCAAGAGTCAGTCAAAAAAATAAATGGGACAGATGGTGAAAAGAGTGGGGGCATGGTGTGTTTTATGTAATATTAGAGGGGAGGCGGAAGAGTAGGAATGGATGTTTTGTTATTGGTAAGTTGACATCGACAGCAGTGGAGGTTGAAATAATGTGTTGTGGGCTGTGCTTCCACTGGTGATTTATTTGCACTTGGCAGTTGTCATTTCGTCAGCTTTTTGTGTCATTCATATGGCCCAGCTGCAGACCAGGGACCTGTACCACCAAGCGACTTCAGCAGACCCAGGATCTCTTTCTGTTCCGCGACTCGACAAAACCAAACATTTGCAATTATGCTAAGTGGTGTCACAAAAGTGGTTATCAACTCACTTTGTCAACCCAGGGTTTCTGACTCTGATTATGAACGTATTTGCATAAAAGGAATTTAACAATATAACACAGGCTAAAAGCAACACATCTGCTGCAGCCAAACCCCGAAGGAACGAGACAACAAACTGTCCACTGAGAGAGTTAATATTCTGATCAATATCACATCATTAAGGCACGAGTGCATCTGACTATAATTGCAATTGTTTATTCCATTGAATTGAATTAATGTGTTCTCATGGCGTTATTATTTCAGTTCAACCCTGGTGCTGTTAAAGTAAGTAAAGAAAAGATATACAAAGAGAATTCAAAGCGACGCAGACTCACTGTCAATTATATAATCAACAAATCAAATACTTGTGCATTAATCGCTCTCTGTTTTAAATTATATATTAGGCTGTATCTCTATTTCATCATAGACCCTCTTGCAGTTTTTTTTTTTTTTGCTTTCTTTTCTTATTTTAGGGTTAATAAAAATGATTATAGGTTATTTTATCCACACACTGAGGTCCTTGGGACCTTATAGGAGAATTAATTGGTCAGTAGCGATTAGTAGGTGGTGCTTTTAGACGTTTTGATTCACTATCTCGAACATCACGTGTTCTGGAGCAAGTTAGGTTTGCAGGGTAAGTTACGATGGAGATTCACCCCGGTAAGAAGTAAACCACCTTCGTGATGCCGAAAATCCTGAGCTGAACCAGAAGTTAGCTCGCTAACCCCTTAGGCTGGAAAGATGTAATAAAAATGACATGTCTGTTCATTAATATTTAAACCAAACCAAAGCATTTTTATTACCTAAACCTAAACATAAACACTTATGGGAGACAAGATGGGAACTCTAGTCTCTGGAGGCAAATTATGGATTTTATCCATCATGCATCCCAGTCACCTCCTGC
>JAPQRN010000006.1:12332486-12342767 GCA_037367275.1 Coranthus polyacanthus | reverse complement strand
AAAATCTACAAGGAGATTATACATATCTGCGGTTTGCAGAGATGTACAATGGACGCATCCACAGGAGTGGGAACCAACTTTTCCTGTCAGTAGGTAAAGTTTTTCATGTTGAGAAAATAGGTATTGCTGAGGAAAACCACACAGCCTACAAAATATACATCCTTGACAGAATGAATAGCAGCATCATGCAGATGTTAAGATGAGCTTCAGGGTAGCGCTCTGAAGGACAGAAGTGAGAAATGGTGAAGGGCATCACAAACACCTGCCTTAGATACACTGAGATCATCTGGGACAGAGTGAAGTAGGGCAGAAGATAATTGTAGGTCAAATTGTGCTTTGGGAGAACAGCTTGGATGTAAGGCGACGTATCTCAACTGGCCTCCCTTACGTACAGTGTTGTTATAACTGTCAACACTGTACATATGCCATATATGAATTGAATATAAAGACAACCATCCACATAAAAAACAAAGAAAGTTGTCATGCCCATAAATATGCCGCTGCTGATATTGTTGATTTTTAATGCTGAATTTTACAGCCTGTTAAAGTCAAACCTGTTGAACCCTAAAATGTTTATTCGACAGCATATGCTGATATTCCCCAACTAAAACGTCTGGAGATTTAATATCACCAACCAGACTGGAGTCAGCACTCATGCTGCTTGAAATCCTGAGTCAAGCATTTGGCTCACAGTCTTTGAGAATTTAACAGCAATCCACACAGTCTGGCTTCGAGCTGAACAGAACAACAGTTGTACTCAGCAGTGATCCGGCACACACTCCACACTGGTCTTCCCAAAGCTGATCAAATCTTTTCGGCCAAATGGCTATCGCTACTAGATATAGTGTGCTTCAGTGCGCCTCGTCGGAAATAATCTCAAATCAAGAACTCTTCATAAAAGTATGGAAAGCAGGGCTGTGGTTGTTGCTCGATGAGCAGGTGTCTGGTGCTGTAAGCATGTAATCAGAGCTCAGGGTGCTATGTCTGAAGTAGACTAATCAGAGGGAAGATGGGGCTTTTAACTGCAGGTATAAATCAGATATGATTTTCCCTCTGTCTCTTTTTTTTTTCTTCTTCTCTTTCTCTGTTTCTCCCTTCACATGAATAAGCTCGCCATTAAGAAGAACAAAGCTAATGGGTCAGAGCCATCCAACTCTGCTGCCCTCATGGGCTCCGGCTTTATCCGCACTCAGCTGTAATCCTGTCTCACTTTCTTTCACAGCCTGCACCTGTCGATCCAAAAGGAAGGGATGACAACATGTAGATATCAACAAAAAGAACTGTTAGATTGCTGAACAGAAGGTCAGTGTAGGACAGTGTGTTTTGATAGGGGGCACATTTCCTGTAACTCTTGTATTGCTACATTTATCTTACTTTTATGTATTTTAACAGGGACAGTATACAATGCAATGTGTATAGGTCTTCAAGACGTACCTAATTTGCTGACCTTGTGACCCTGGTTAGGCTTTTAACACTAATACAAGCATACTATAATTGTGACAAAATAACATCGAAAACAATGAAACAGCAATTAAGAACAATGCGATTCCTTTTCCTCTACTGCTGCCTTTCCCGAATTTAGGGTCAGGTCCCAAAATAGATCAAGGGCCTGTTTTTATTGGATTGCCAGTTAAAGTAAAATACATAACAGCGCTAATATGATATAGTGTAAGATAACATGTGGCTTTCAAACTAGAAGAAGAGTGTTCTCTGACCTGAGAATGTGATTCCTCTCTGACAACGAAAGTGAAAGTAAAAGTTTGTGAACACAGGCGTCTCCAAACAAAGCATTCTCATTATTAGGTCAAGTCAAAAGATTTGTTTTCCTGTGCATAGAGACTTGCAAGAGACAGTGTTTTTACCATGGAAAATGAAGCCTTGTGTTTGTTAATGCTGCGGCTACCATTACGAGTATTGCCGTGGCTGAATGGATGTGTTGCTAGTTTTTTTTTTTTTTTAGGAAGGGCACCACAAAGCAATCATCTGTACGGCATCCAAACGGCCAGCCGTAGCCCTGGTGTACTTTAAAATTTTGAATTGTTTGTTTATGTCGCCGTTAGAAGCCATTTCTGATGTTATGTTGCTAGCCGTAATTGACAATTTGACGTTCTGTCCAATTCGCAAGCTCGTCCCTAATGTGAATGAGGCAGCAAAATGCATTGATTCAGCGTGGGAGTAAAAAAAATTTGTTTGTTTTGACTATTCATGATGTCTTCCTCAACCGGATTTCGAGATGAAAAGGTTTGGGAACCTCTGCTCTACTGCAAAACCTACTTTTACATCGGTTTGACTACAAAATTAATTCACAAAAACATTGATTTTCAGCTGAGGGGACAAAACCAGTGACTTTGACTTTTCATGCCAATGGTGGGAAGTGAGAAATGCTTAGTAATCAGTGTCGTGTAAACATCACACCTCCCAGTTAACCACCAGAGTCAGATAACCTGTCAGGGAGCTGAGGCGCTAGATCAGATGCACTCTGTTGATTTATATGTCCAATGGGGATATGATACAGTATCTTGTAGGATAAGAAACACGAGTTGGCAATCTTTTCATTAGAGAGGCATAAGGGACTGTATTACATTTACAGTCAGCGGGAGTCTTGTCAGACCAGTGGACTGGCAGTTTCAAGGGCTCCCATTTCACAATCATCTCTCACCTATTAACAGTCTGCTGGTTTGTGCACCTGTCCGAGTCAAGTGATGCTCACTGGGGAGAGAGTGTGAAGATAAGAGGCTGAAGATATGGCCTGATGGTACCTTTTTAAAGTAGAGAGAAGAGCGATGTCTGTTATGTTTCTCAAGGATATGTTTTTAGAAACAGGTAATAATGTTGGTGAAAACCTTCAGTGTTCTGTACTTGTCTGTTGAACAGTTTTATTCTGTCTTGGGATGGGAATCGATGTGTGTACATACCTGGTTAAAAACTTATTTTTGTCCAGTTGATTCTATCACCTGACAGGAAACCAAACCTCTAATGAAAACTGTAAGATTCAAATGATTGAAGCCTTAGCTTGACAGTGTAGTAACTCGCCTTGAATCCACGGTAAAATATGTATGAAAACAGTTGATGCAGTTGCTCCGTTTTCTTCGACACCACATTACACAATTCCACTATTTTCCATGTTAGTGTTATCAAACTAGTGAGCGAACAAAGAAAAGGAGAAAACAAAAAACTGCGCTGCTCCACCCTGACTATTTCCTTTTCACAATTACAAATACCAATAATCACCTTTTCCCAAATGTATAAATTTCATGCTTTTAAATTATTCACCTAACTTTTTAAGTACAAGAAATCAAAACAAATCCATTCATTATTGTACAAAATAAACTACCTTCCAATTAATGAACTGTGTAAATTACTCTTGCCATATATATTTATTATTTACATTGTGAAGCCGTTTTCTCCCACTGTGTAAAAATGAAGCTGAATCACGGGAACCAGAGCCCAGAGACACAGGGACGTCACATGCACCAGCCGACCGCCTGATTGGTCCAAGCCCGCATGTCACTGACAGCTGGTCATTGCAGCCGTCAATGACACGCTTTTATAACATGGAATTCGTGGTCAAATTCTTGTTGTTTCTGGTCTATTTGTTTTTAATAGTATTAAATATCAATATATAATAATGGATGAAACTGGTGATTGACAGCTTTAATGAACAATTACGGTCCCAAAAGCTGGGAGCTAATCAGGCAGCCAGCAGGTGGACGTGACATCCCCGCATCTCTACTGTGCAGACTCTGGCTCGAAAATGCGTCACACAGGCAACATGGTGACCGCGGGATTTTGGTTTGGTTTGGGATTTTAGTTCAGTTGGGCTTCAAGTGGGAGGAAACAATGTCGCTGTGTCCGTCTGTGTGTATGGTTACTGCGATTAGTAAATGTCGAAGAGATCCCATTCTGCGTGTTTCTGCCTAAAACTGTTCTTCATCGTGCTGTAATTAAGAATTTGTCAAGACACTGGATAAACAATTATTAATTATGACTAACAGTCATTGCATAGGAGCAGGTCTGAATATTCTGCAGCAGAGAGAAACAGAGTAATCTGTTTATTGTGTGTCAGGTATGAGATGACTCATATCATCGTCACATACACAGCCTGCTGAGCTCCAGGCCAGGCCAGGTTTGCCACATGGGAGAGCAAAAATAATGAGGCAGGACTGAGGGTCATTTGAGGAAGAGAGAGTCTTTTTCACACGGGACTACCAATAGAGTTTGTTTAGTATGAATAGAGTAGTGTGTTCAGACATGAGCTGGGCACGTGACCCTTTTTAGACATCATTATTTTTTATTCATCTATTTATTTCTATTAAGTTCATTGAGCAGGTGTAGAAGGGGTCCAACACTTGGTAATAAATGCGTTTCATAATTTATGTTGCCCAGGATGCTCTCGGCAATGAGTCATTTCCTGGTTAAATAAAGGTTAAATAAAAAATTAGGAGTTCTTGTTCAGTATTGTACTCATCTCTTTTACTCCTTTGTAGTTATGAAGGTCTCTGAACCAGGCTAGTATCTTTTCTCCTGTACAGGTAGCACAAAAACACTAATGATAACACACGTAATAACACGTAATATAAATGTACACACAAGGACACACACACACACACACACACAGCAGAATGCTTCAGCAGATGCTGTGTGGTGGTAGAGATCAGATGGACACTGTTGTATCTGAATTGAAGGAGACAGCGTTGTGGTTGTAGACAGTAGGACGCCTGAGTAAATCTGGCCTCAGCCATCTGTCCCAGTGTCTCTGCACACAGATTGGCACTGAGATCATTCTGCACACTATTATGTAGGCATTTTGATGACACAAGTATAAAGCAGTCAAGAAAGGCTATGTGAACATGTCTCATAATTATTTAAAGGCTTTAGCTTTTTAAACACCGGCGGCTCGTTTTAGTTGGAGCTCTGAGCAAGCAAATAACCTTTAAAGTTTCAAATGATAAACCTGTTAACTTACAGCATCGGTGCCAAACAACTGCAT
Organism: Coranthus polyacanthus; assembly: GCA_037367275.1. NCBI lineage: Eukaryota > Metazoa > Chordata > Actinopteri > Kurtiformes > Apogonidae > Coranthus > Coranthus polyacanthus. Next base: position 12,337,777 of record JAPQRN010000006.1, on the reverse strand, counting down.
GTGTGGCTAATATTAGCGATGTCTAAAAATGCAAACAAAATCATCATGACAAAGTCACGGGGAAAAAAGGAACCATACAGTGAAGGGGTCTCGAGCCAATTTAGATAACCTACAGCTCAGGAACTGCCAGCTCAGTGCGGCAGTTAACTGAGGCAAACTGTTAGCTTACAGCCTGCAGCTTCTCCCACGGGCGTCTCACTCATGACCTTTCAAATGATTGCTGATTAGGAGCACTCAGCCGCCTCCAGCGAGGAGAGGAAGGGAGGCAGAGCAGAGCAGAGGAGAGGTGGAGAAGGGCCTATCCTATCCAAACAACAGTGTGCGCGCTGAGTACTTTCATTCAATGTTTGCAATCTTTCCGCTAGGCTGAACACACACTCTGCTGATAGAAAAGCATCAATCAGTCAGTTAAAGTGTTTCTTCAGCAAACACTGACTGTTTCACTGTCAGGGTTTTCACAGGTAGTCTGGAGTTAGGTTTACGAGTGACAGATCAGTTATGAGTTGCATTAAATGTGTTAAGTAAATATGTTGAGCCTTGTAAATTTACAGAGAGCCAAGAACTGCCGAGTTGGCAGTCCTTCAGTCCACTCTATTCCTTTTCAGACCGCAGGCTAAGAGAATGTAAACATCGGTGTCCCAGACCACCTCCGAATGCATCCTGAGTGACTGGACTTGAATCCGTTCTCGATGCGTCCTGAGTGTGTTCACACCTGGGATTAGAGCTGTTCACTTGCGTTCGGATCTCTGTGGACGGATGCTAACGTCAGGTCTGAACAGGGCCAAACAAAGCAAAAGCAGGATATATTCAGAAAGGTGATGTAACAATAGAAAACCAAATAGTACAGCCAAACAAAAGCAAGATAAAATTAGAAGACAAAAGATGCACAAATACAAAATGTAATAAACAAGAAGATAGACGCACAAGAATGGCAAAACGCAAAATGTCCACATGAATGAATACAAAGCAATAAAAAGATGGCATCAGTCATCATATAAATGCCTCTCCTTATGTCTGTGTTACAAAGGAATGGGTTAATACATAATAAAAAATGTAAATAAATTAATAAGGGCTTTCAAATCTAACATAACTCTTTCACAACTTACTACATCATGGGTAGCCTTTGTTTTTGGAATGACATTGTTTGTGGACTGGTTGTGTGTTCGATGACTATATTTTTTTCCCCCAAGTTTGACCGAAGAAACTAAAGCAGAGAAAGCCATAACCATAATAAAAACAAAAGTCTCCGAGGCTCGTCTGGCAGGGATGAAGAATACTGTGTAAGTGTTTACTGAAACATGGAAGCACAGAACCAGGCCATATCAGTTGGAAACTAAAAAAAAAAAACAACCAAAGGGGCAAAAACAAATGGAGCTGGGGATCGAGTGTGGTTGTGCGATGAAGCAGTGAGGAGGGGGACGCGAGGGGAGAATGAGTCAGCAGCAGGAGCCCTTGCCCTCTCCCTCTTTAAAGACAAGATGTTTTCTTAAGATTAATATTCCCACTCAGTTTACGCATCTGTGTTATCCCTACTCTCACCGGGTGATTTCATGCCTCGCGAGCAGCCAAAAGGCCCCTTTTTCCTCCAGCTGTGATGTCCTTCCTGTCATAGATTTTAATAAATGATACTGTTAAACCAGGCTTGTGGGACGGGGGAGTAAGGCAGGGCTAAATTTAGCCCGCCACAGCGCAAGCATTGATCACACTGTTTACGGTCGCCTCGCGCCATTCATGGCTTTTCCATTTCCTCATGAATTTTTAAATGGAGGAAATCTTTACCACTAACGCCTCTTCCAGACCAGTCATAATTCACTCATAGTCGGCTGCCGGCATATTGTTCTGTACTAAAGGCAGCAGCAACATGTTTCCTGGAGGGCTGCGCAAGCAGTCGAGTCATTACAGCTGCTCTCATTCTCTGTGGTCTTAATTGATCACAGATTTGAAAGGTGGCAATAAATTATGAATCACTGTTTCCACCGAAGTTTGAAAGTAGAGTACTGTTTCCTTCTTTCGCAGTCCTTAGGTAATTGTGAGCTTTAGAAATAAGGCCTGTGTCTGTGATATTGATCTGCCTGAGGTCAAATCCGAGCCTATGAATGGTTGATCAAATTTCTTCAACTGTATACTGCACTACTTCTATGTACGTGTGTGTGTGTGTGTGTGTGTGTGTGTGTGTGAGTGAAAGTAAGACGCAACATCCACCTCTTCACCCCAAGCCTTTGTCCTTTGAAACTTAACCGTGAGACCTGAAAGGATTAGTCTAATAATTACCACGTAAGTAATTACTGTATGTCTACTCAAAAGAATTTCTCAAAAGTCTTTGTTTTGTGTCATCTGATGCTTCTTCTTTATGTCCTTCCCTCTTGAATTTGTATTCTACCTCAGCAATGTCTGTTGCACCAGGGTTGAGTTTTTAATTTTATCTAATTCCCTCCTCCAGCAAAGTCGAGATGTTTTGTTGTCACTTGTCTCTTTCTTGCCAGAACGTGAAACTCTTACAAACTGACTTGACATTTAAGTGTCACCCTTTTACGTCAGAGATTTTTGCTCTGTAAGATTTAATTCTTTCACATGTGCAGGTAAAAGTCTTTTAACTGAGTCTTCTCTGTCGGCTGTTAAGAGTATACATTCTTGTGCTATTTTTTTACTGGCTGCCTTTTGGTTTGCGCCAATGCTGCAATTTCAACATCACTGCCAATGGACATCGGGATCAGTCAAATGCACATTTTTAGAACGGTACTTGGATGATTTTGTACATAAATGGCAAGAGGTATAGAGAGATATTAAAAAAGACATACAGGGACAAACCCCTGCAGATGTAGTCACACCGAGCTAGACAAAGTTAAGCTATAAAGTGTGTATGTTTAAAAAAACGTTTAAAAGGAATGTCTAATAATGCAGCGTCTTTCCAGACTTCTGCTTTTTGTCGTATTAGCTCAGAGAGATCCAGTGCTCCACAGTAATTATCTCCATCAGTGCCACATCGTCCTCATGTTTAGCAGCAGATGCTTTACTGTACAGTCTCTTAATTAGACAAACGCTGCCTTCTCTTACTCTGCTTGTTAAACACTACCGCAGACGGCATAGTTAACCTTTTAAAGACAACCCTTTGTCTCTCAGTAAAACTCGGTGCTGTTATAGTGCATAGAGGTCCATAATTATGGCATGGCCTTGACCTTCATCGAGTCTGTTGCCGGTAAGAAGCAATAATCGAATTGTGCAGCCAAAGCACCTGGTAGGCCATTTGTTCTCCATGTTAATTGTGATTGTTAATTAAGTTCTCTCCTGATGCTGGCTGTGTCTCCTCGTTTGTCTGTATCCATCCTGGTCAGTCACTGGTGCCTTACAGCGAGGTCGGGTCCTTTACGACAGACCAGGTTTGTGCCCTCAGTGGCCGACTCATGCCGGCTGGTTAGAAATTGAAAGATGAAATCAGCAGTCACAGTTACTCCATTATGGTTTGGATTCACATTCGACTCTTTGAGGTATATCTTGATAAAATAACAGAAATGCCTGACACTATAAAGCATTTCATAAAGGTAGTACAGTACTGCGATACTGTGGCGTTGGATTACATTATGCATTTTGCATTTTACAGCTAATTCATGTTCGTTTGCTCCTCAGTGAAGACTTGAATAAAACAGCAGATTAAAAAACACACAAAACAAGCTATTTCATGCCCGATTGACACGTAGTGACTATGTTATAATTCTGAAATATGAGCGAAGATCAGACAATACTTTTGTATCCCTTGAACTATTATGTGATAATTTAAATAGAATTAAATGTAGAAGGAACATTTTCTCATGTAAATTGTATTTCACTAGTCACAGCAAGTTAATATTTGACACTAAAACAGCGTTATGTTAAAAAATCTGACTGACATGTCTGTGTGTATCATTTGCATCTTTTTTCCTCTGTAAGATTGCGGGTCTAATCAGAATCAGATTCCCTGGGATGTGGGGAAGATCAGGGTGGACAGTTGCTAATTAGCTGCAAAGGGATTATGAAGTTCATGAATGAGAGGTTTAGATATACTGTAAAAGGGTTGAGACAAAGATGGGAGGTAGAGATATCCAGATAGAGACGGAGAGAATATTCAGGGTCTTCAGAAAATCAGTACAACTTGCCGCTCAGGTTTTCAATGAGCTTTGCAACCTAACGATCTGTCAATGAAGTCTCGAGTGAGAGTACAGCAGTGTTGCGCACGAAGAAACTTCATTATCTTATTCAAGTTCTATGTGTTGTATTGTGTTCAGACAATGTTTTCTACATGACAAAGTTTTTTTTTTCGTCCTGTACTTTTCCAAGTTCATATCCACGCATGAGCTGATGTTGTCATCAGCATTAAATACATCACACTATGTTATTACCCTGCAGCCTTGTCACCGACTTGGCTCGAACGAGGCTACCAGCCGCGTATGGACCAAACCTGCAGGCACCCTCCCAGCAGCAGACTGGACCCGCAATCTGTCACCTCCACCAGCTCCTACTGTAGTACAGTACATCTCTGTGCCGCTATCAGCACCTCCCCTTCCTCAATCTTCACCAGCCTTCATCAGTCTTTACTACAACCTTTACTGCAACCTTTACTGCACCTGTTGTATCATCCTGTACTCAAACCTTTTTACTTAATCTATCATCCTTTTACCTTTTTTGTAGTTTACATATATCTTGTTAGCACTAAGCCTCCCCAGACTTAAAGAGCAGCTGAATACAATATGGCTGGATCACATTACGTAACACTGGATTCCCAGAATTTCACACAGAGCCCTACGTCATGGTACATATAGGGGCAGACACCAAGGGGAAGAGCGAGCGGCACGACGAGACATAAAAAATAGCACTGACATAAAAAAAATAGCTTATCCTCAAAGCTGGATCTTTGAAACATGATGGGGACCCATATTCCATTTATTCTCCGCTTGCTCTGAGGACATAGGGCTGTGGTGTAAAATAAAGCTAACATATGGCAGGGGCGATATAATGATATAGCCACTGTGTCGACATTAACTCAATGAATATGTACTAAAAACAACTGTGCATATGTTATATATTTCGATTTGTACCTACATTACATCAAATGTTTCCAACACTGTCCAAATTCAGAGAAATCCATCATTCCCATTTACCAACGTTAACATTTAACGTTACTTTGACCACATAAGAATTACATAACACGAATAAATGTAATATGAATAAAACTTTGACACACTGTAAACATTATTTCTGACTGAGTCATCTGATAGATTTTCATTGACAATCGTGGTGAAAAACAACTCCCACGATCT
>JAPQRN010000006.1:12297861-12324982 GCA_037367275.1 Coranthus polyacanthus | reverse complement strand
CAAGAGTTCCCGATATTCACTCGGTCCATATACTGTACATACCAAGTTCCACACACACGCACAGGGATGAAGCTGGAAACTGACTTGAGTTTTTAAAGGCAGATGTGAGGGCTGCCGGTGCGTATCTGGACTGGATTTCCACTTTTTACATCTCTAAAAGACAGAAACATGCATCTAGTGTTTGAGTGATAACGAAGACAGCTACATGTATTTGAATCACACTTTTTTTTCCCAGCCTTCTATGATAAATCCGTGCGTATCGGTCTCGGCGCGTACCGGTTGTTATTGTTGTGAAAAACAACTGGCTACGTGCCCCTGTTTGTACACACACAAGCGTGCCCGTGCGTCAACATGCGCGCGCACTGCCCATATTCACGCACTCGCCTGCGTCGTGCAGCTCACTACGTTTAATCCATGTGAGGCTTCTGCGCCTGCACTCGGCACTTGGCGGACAGACGCGCGGGCAGTGGTTTGCTGCTGCTGACGATAACCGCGGGGTTCAGTTTCTCACAGTCCTCCTCCAGTGTCTGTGAAGCAGTCTGGGGTTTCCTTAAGTGCTTAGTCGGGGATGCGCATCTGGACCGGAGAGTGTCCCCGGGACAATTACGCGTCGAGGCGCTCCGCTGTACCTTTCCGTGTCCTCCTGTCTCCACAGAGGAAATAATCAAACCAGCTGAGGACATTGTGGACATTTTGACAGAATGGCAGGCGCAAAGTGCCTTCTGAAAACGCCGAGGTGAGAGACTGTTTATTATGCTAGGATTAAAAAAAAAATCTATCTATATCTAGATCTATAAAAAACTGACATTTCCAAACGGAATCGGTATGATTTCCTTTCTGTGTAGAGACATCTACTTTATATGTTTTTGGTGATTTGTGGTGCTGCCATAACATTTGCAACATTATCTCAGAAAGGGAGATAATAATGTACATTTTAGCGTTGTATTTTATATATTAGCTGTTTTAAAGTAGGGACTGGATTGGAGCGAGAGTAAAAAAAAAAAAACAACAAAAGAAACAAGTCTTTTATGTTGTATTTGATCAAAGCGTCGTGATATTTTTGACTGTGCAAAGTGTGTCAGTTTGTGTTTGAAAAAGCGCACTAGAGTCCATGCAGCGTTGCAGTAAAGCTGCTTTCACAGTAAACAAGATGTTTCGCCTTTTGTGCCCCCGAATGGTGTGCGACAGCGAAGAGAAGTGGACAGAAGTGATCAGTTTATTTTCACGCCACTGAGACACATTCGTTTGTTTGTTTGTTTTTTTCTTGATTGAGGCTAAAAGTAGCGCCTCTGCAGCCTTGAGGACTTGAAGGCTGCCACTAAAAGTTACCTGTTTGCGTATAAGCTGGCCTTCTGCTGGCCTCCGAAATCCGGAAAATCATCCGTCACAGAGGCATTCAAAAGACTGGATCTGTGCCGTCCTTGAAAGTGAGACATTTCAGGGGTTAATTGTGTCCTCACGTCCGTCTGATGCCCGCTGGTTACCTGGGGCTCCTGGAGCACAAGATCTCACCGACCTGTCAATCATCGCCGTGTCGTGATAGAAAGAGGTCGTCCTCAGCTTCCGAAGAAAATCACCCAACAATTTCACGAACGGCGCAGAGAGCCTTGTCAGTTTGCTTTTTACGCTGTTACTTTTATTTATTTATTTTTTTTTTTACAGTGTTGTTCGCGTATGCATCCAACATATTCACCGCAGAACCAGCGCCTGTGTGTGTTGGATGGTGTTTTGACGCGTGCCTGCAGCTACAGCAGCCTATTTAAAGCGCGTCATATCCACTTATCTGTACATCTTCTTTTTTCAGTGTGTCCGGCGTTCACAGCAAGCGCACTTAAACTGAGACGTGACACAGTTATTTACATCAGGCGTGTTCATTAACTGCAAATAGATACAGTTGTGGGATCCCTGTGGGCTTTCAACATGGATCGCCTTTAATTTGCTTTGAAATATGAAAAAAAGAAACAGCTGCTCCTGTTTAAATATGCATCCCCAGCCTCTTTATTTTCCAAATTGATCCCCATTAATGCCATTCCAGATAAGCTTGGATGTGGCTTATCTCAGTGAGAGCATGCACAGAGGATAATGACGCCTTCCTTGGATTGTTGAGTTTCTATGTTGTTTTAGGTTCACTGTAGGTTGACGGACACCCCATTTGTACAGTTTGTGTTATTTTGCGGAATAGTATTTTCCAGTGCATCAAATCATATGTTGTTTTCCTTTTTGTTCGTTCTGCTCTTTTGCCGCTACTGTCGCTCGTTTCAACATTTGACTAACTGAACATGACATTTGGTAACACTTTACTGTGCGGTTGTATAGTATTCAGTATGTGTAAGGAGATATAAGTGACGGAAATGGAGGCTGCGGGTTCAACACATTTGTGACCTTTAAAAAGCCATAATTCCAACATTTTGGAGTTAATCCTCTGTTTCATGTCGAGCAGAGATAACTGATGCAGATAGAGAAAACATGACACAATCCCAAAGAACTGGATGTTCCACTATGCTCATAAATTATATGATAAAGGTCTTTATTTCTAAATAAGACAAATGCCCAAACAGTTTTGCACTCTTCAAAAATTGACACATTGTTTGCGTAGTACAAACTGGGGAATTGGAAGCAGTCCTGAAGCCGTCCTGGGTATGAGCCTGGGAACAGTCTAGAGATGAAGGATTTAAGTATTCAGCTCAGAGGGTTGAAATCATTCTGTGCTCACAATAGCTGTCTGGTTAATTCTTTGGATGAGTGCCACTGTTGTACAGTAAGAACAAATGTAACAGCCGGTAGGCTGTTCCCGTCACAGTGGAGATAACCAGTTCTTACTGATCCAAGACTTTTTAAAAGCAAGGTGTTTATGGCTTGACAAGAACCTGCTCTGACAAAGTCAACTCTGTGCCTTCTTGCCCTGCAGTAACTTCCAGTCGTCTGCCATGTTTGAAGGCTCAGAGTCTGTTGAGGTGGAAGGAGGCAGCACAGAGAGTACCGTCGCCTCGTCCATCAGCGCCTGCAAGAAGGTAAAAATTAAACTGTGCCCTGTGTGCATGTCAGAACGGCAGGAATTAATGTGTATGTCTGTGTGTTTGACAGCTGCACTGCCACTTGTCAGCCGGTTCCTTTTGTCTGTTTTTCCCTTCCTGTGCCTGTACACATGTCCATCACATCTTGCCCCCCGTTAGTTTATCTGTTTGTGTGTTTTCAGCAGTGCCAGAGATTTTCATTTCCTCCTGTGGGGTGCCTGTGACACCCAGGGGTTGTGTAATAAGAGGAACAGCCAGTCCCTCAGGTCAGCCCAGTAGATTTATCATCTCCCTGTGGCAGAGAGACAGGAGGAGAAATAGTACAGATCAGTGGGCTGAGGTAAAAGCTAGATTAAATTTCCTTTTAAAGTGTGTGTGGGTCCATTTGTGTCCATGCCTTACTGTATCTGTCTATGCAGGTGGACTTGTTGGTGTGTGTTAATTAACCTACCGCATATGATCTTAACTGACTTCCACACAAATGTCCTGTGGAGATACACGGTGATGTCTTTGTTATGATTGGTTCTGAGATTCTGCTGACCTGTGCCAGCAGCCTTTGATATGAGTCCTCTCAGTGAGATCAGCTGCGTCACCTTTACCTGGCTGTGGGCCTGCACAGATGGCCTATTCCTGAGGGGGCAAGCATAAGAGGGCATGGTTTGTCACTATAAATACACCTTGAGAATGAACAAAGAGCACATATGTGATATATCAAAATACATAAATGTATAGGAGATTGTGAAACGATTATTTCATGGTAAAAAAATCAAATAGTGTTGTTAATATTGTATCATGATACTTTTTAAGATTCTGGCAGTTTCACAGTATATCACATAATTTTATTTTATTTTATTTTCATGACTAGGCTTTTATATAGGGTTGTGACCAGAAACAAAAAGCTTTATTGATAGAATAAGTTAGCATGTTATGACGTGATACTTTTCATGTTGCAACATGATATGATATTGTTTAAATGCAAAACATTTCACAAATGTGTATCAGTCAGCAGGACAGAGACACTTGTCTGTCATTGACAAAGGCAACTTCACGGTTGTAGATTTCATCCTAAAGGCTTCATTAAAATGTCCCTCAAGGGAGAAGACATAACTGTCGTGTATATAATGTGTAGTGTCTGGTTAGCTGACAGATTATTGATTGTCTGCCGTGGACGCTCGTGTACCAATATGAAGGTCCTGGAGAAAGGTCAATTGATCCCATTCACTGAGAGTAACACACAGAGAGACTGACAGATGAAAGTGAATGAATGACTGAGTGTTTGAAAAACAAGCAACACATACTCACGGCGTGTCTCCGTGTGTATATCCCTTGTATGGTGTGATTTTGGTGCCGTACCTGATCAGTATTTCTCCGTGTGTTGCAGGTGTTGTGCAGTAACAGTGTGTTGGACTCATCAGAGTTCTGGTTAAGGAATGAGAAAGCCCTGTGCAGACTGGGCCTGTTGGACGACGACGCAGAAGGCAGCTGCACGATGGTGAGTAGCATACTGAAGATGATGAAACATGCACACCATTTGGCAACAAAGAATGACCAATTCATCTGTAGTAGAGAGCCTTAAAGATGCAGGAGGCATGTGTGTAGCCTTAAATGACTGTGAGGTAACCGTTTTTTAGACAGAAATAATGTGATATGACATCTAAAAACTGCACTGTCTTGAGTGTGCGTCCTCTGAGTGGCTCGTGGGCATGGAGATGGAGAACATGTTTTTGCACAAGGTCACTGGTGCTCCCTTGCTGCTGTTTAGTCCTTGCTCAGAAGGAGTCATGTATTACTTTTTACTGGAAGTTCAGAAACACTGGATGTGATTCAGGCTAAAACTATGGCTGCACCTAAATTACCATAATAAGTAATGTAACTATAACATATTGATCTCCTGTTCTGTTATAAAAGGCCTCTTCGCATCGTTTAGCTTTTTTTAGATAAGTAGATAACTGCAGCTGCTATGCTCATGGGCTTTGTAGTCCATGATGGAAGAATGTTGATTTGATGCTATACGCTATGGAATCTCATTCTGCTGAAGCACTGTTAAAAGCTCAATTTAGTCTCAGCAGATCAATTAGATATTTAACGTGAGATGAGTGTGTAGAGTAAAGGCATGCTGTGTTTTGCTAATTTCATCACGCTAACTGAATGAAACTTCTATCATCAAAGTGACAAATAGGGAATGTGACCTGTGATCTGACACACCAACAGATTGTAGACAGATGCTGGACTGAAGTACTGTACACTATGTCTCTCTCTAAATGATTTATCCTTCAACATATTGTGTGATTGTTAATGAGCCATTTTCAGCGTCGGCATGGTTCATATTGGTATGGCTGTAGCAGAAAAACAAATCTTCTAACATTATAATGAAATTACAGTGGTTATTTGAGCTGACACTGAGGCACTGAGGCATACTCTTTCACATCCCCTAATAAGATTTCATGATTCTAACTATGAAGCTTTTGCTCTGAGCTAATTAATCTATATATACTTTTACCTAATGTTGTTTTCAGTCTCTGTGCACCATGATTTACACCATTGTGCAAAAAAAACCAAACAACGCTGGAGCAACTTGCACCAACATTCTTGACATTTTGTATGAATCAAAACAGGAAGTGGGCAAGTAGCTTTTTCAAAATATCTACGTATATATTTTTGTTTGGATGTACAATTTGAGGTGTAGCTAGTTACTGCTATGAGTTTGGATTACTAAGAGCATTGGTGCTTGTTTAGGAAGGACTGTGGACAAAGGAAAACATATGGGGAGAGAGAGAGAAAGAAAAGGAGAAGGCTTTGAGCTGTAGACGACGCAAATGTTTAATCTTCTGTCACACAATTCTGGGTGTGAAGTGTCACCTTTGATCACTCTTTCATTTCAACTTGCAAGTTAAGCACGGCTCATAGCATCTGTCAGCGGCTAAAGGCACTTGTTTGCTGGAAGGACCAGCAAGCACTGGTTTCTATGAACTGCACTGACGCTCTACATAAAATAACACAAAACTGTGTCGTGATACAGATTTTTATCTAATAGAAGATGAGGTTCAGCTCAGGTTTCCTACTGTGGGTGGGGCTCATTAGGAAAATGGTTGGAAATACATTATTCGGTCTTGCTAATAACATCTGAAATGTAGATTCTCAAAATAAATGACATATTCACCCACACCTCAGTGGTAGCCTTATAATAAGTCTGGATTTCATTCTCTCAGGGGTGAAATCAATTTTCTTGCCTTGGGCTACAAAATATCTCATGCTATCCTCTATGCAATTTGCGCGGATTTTTCTGAAATTATGCTCTCGTATCTCTGAGGTGCACAATCTCTGAGCCACAACCTACACCTCACTGATCAGAACCTCAGCTTAGTTATCAAGATTTAATTACAAGTGTGGGCCAGTGGGTCAGTCTTTCAGATATGGATTACATATTAAAAATTCTTCTCATGGAACAATGCTGAAAGCGCCGTTATCAGTGCATCTTCTTAAGCAGTCCAAGGTTACAGGAAAGTAATGCATTAGTAGGAGGTCAATATCAGGAGTTATCACTAACCAAAATGTGATTAAACAAAACAAATGGACGTAACAGGGGTTTAAAGCATCCCATCAAAATTTCCAGCTGCTCGTCTTTAGCACTTTAAACAAAATCATTACCTGAGCAGCAGTTAGAGAACTCAAGCCGATTGATTTTATACAGAATAAATGACAAAGTGTTTTGACATTTTTTTCTCCATACAATCCCTAAAACATGCCTCAAGTGTTTGATAATGATTACCAAGGTTACAGAAATAGCAGTAATTAAGCAAAGAGCATCATTCTCACACACTCATGTCGCACTTAGTGAGTGTGAGCAGCTGCGTGCTGAAGTGAATTTTCATAAAACCCCCCAGACAGCAGCTGTGTTGTCTTGGATAAGACATGCACAAGTCTCAAATGACTTTGCATAACTATCTCAGAGCTTTAAAGAATTGATTTTAATTCACTATAGATCCAAGGATGATGGACTCACTGAATCTCTATCCATCTTCACTTAAGAATCTGGTTTTCGCAATATACTTCACATTCATGAAGGTTTTGTCTGTAAATCAACCCAACATGTCTCAATGACCAGTTTGGTAGAGTCTGTCAATATTCATACATTATACCCAAATGGCAACCTCTGGGGTTGAAAGGGGAAGTCAACATGGAATTGCCAAAAAATACAGTTCCCTGAGTGGCCACTCGAGGCTCCAAAAACGAGTTTGCAGCGGAGATAAACATGTTTACAGCCCAGTACAAAAAGCAATTTTGGAATCTATAGCTAATTTCCCCATTCGTGACAGCTGTATGGGGGTGAATTTTAATATAACTCACCCATTTAAGTGATATAAAGCTTAAACTTAAGCAGCTAGCATAATTAAGGGCGTGGTCACTGTGAGTTACTGTTGTCTTTCTATCAGTTCGAACCAGTCTGGCCATTCTCCTCTAACCTCTGGCATCAACAAGGCATTTTCGCCCAGAGAACTGCCGCTCACTGGATATTTTCTCTTTTTCAGACCATTCTCTATAAATCCTAGAGATGGTTGTGAGTGAAAATCCCAGTAGATCAACAGTTTCTGAAATACTCAGACCAGCCCGTCTGGTACCAACAACCATGCCAAGTTCAATGTCACTTAAATCACCTTTCTTTCCCATTCTGTTGCTCGGTTTGAACTTCAGTAGATCATCTTGATCATGTCTACATGCCTAAATGCATTGAGCTGCTGCCATGGGATTGGCCTATTAGATATTTGAATTAAGTGTAGCTAATGTATATAAATATATGTAATTTATACAGATTCCGACATGATGGCAACATGTGGAGTTTTATTCTCAGAGGACCAGTAAAATTAACAAAACAATGGTACTTTACTGCCTCTACTCCATCACTTAAAAACACATTGCTGTAAAATAACTTTTGTGTTCTGGAGGATAGTAATATACTGCACGATAAACTCACTAACTGCTCCAGCAAGATCCTAACACGACGGCAACATGTGAAGTTTTATTCTTAAAAAATGCAATGGGCAGCGATTGGCCTTTTTTGGCTGCTACAATTACGCAAATTCAGAGCTGCGTCTGTTGCCCCCCCACCTTCTGCTGTTGATTTATATTGTTAACAATCTCCATCAGAAACAAACTCACCAATATCACGCATACTGCCTCCAAAATTGTCAGCCTCCCCATTCCCTAAATTTCTGATCAGTCATGCAAGTGCAACATAAACACTCAGTTTAAAATCATCACTTGCTCCAAGCCCCAGAAATAAACCACATTAGTCAGCAATTAGTTTGACATGATATATAGATAAAGTCTCCATGCCACCCTCTTATCTGATTTCTGAAAGTCTTAGCCCCCTCTTCAGCCAGTCAGCATTCGTGGGGTGGACATTGAGGTGGTGGTGACCTCCAAATATCTTGGTGTGCATCTGGACAACAAGATGAACTGGTCCCTGAACACACTCTGTCTCTGAGGAGGCTCAGGTCCTTTGACTTCTGCACTAAGACGCTGCACTTTTTACCAGTCGATGGTGGCGAGTGTGCTTTTCTATGCTGCGGTCTGCTGGGGAGGTAGCATCAAACAAAAAGACACAAAACGGCTGGATAAACTGATTGGAGAGACGCTGGACTCACTTGGACTGTGGTGGAGAGATGCACACTGATTAAGTTGGAGGGTATCTTGGACAATTTGGATCATCCTCTTCACCACATTCTGACCAAACAGAGAAGCAGCTGCAGTGGATGACTCACCTCACCACGATGCAGGTCTGAACGTTACAGAAGATCCTTCCTCCCCACTGCCATCAGACTGTACACTTTACTCAGCTGGAGACTAAACTGAAGATAGACTGAATGTTCTGTAAATAATTCACTGATTACTTGTTTTAATTTTATTTTTCTATCTTTTATTCTCTTAAGCTGATGGACATTGAATTTCCCCCCGGGGATTCATTAATTTTCATGTGTTAAGATTCATTAAGTAGCTGAAATTACTTGGTGGTGTTTTAACATGACAGTGTTAGACGGTGTGGTCAGTGTGAGTCTGGCTTGGTGAGTTTCCCCCATCACTGTTCTCCAGCTCCATCCCCTTATCCAAATACGAGCTCCGTTGTCTCCAAAAGACCAAGGTGGTGACGACCAAAATGCCAAACTCAATCAAGCTTCAGTCCACAGACCAATGGGTGACGTTACGGTGGATTCACCCACTTTTTATATACATCTACATACGTCTATGATTGTACCTCAGCTCTTCCCTCCTCATCACTCAGTGTTATTTGTGATGACCTGTTCCTGCAGAACAAACTGCTTCTCAAGCTCCTACCTGACTTTGGGATTCTGCAGACACTTTTATCTTCATTGTTTAACATCAAAACAAAGCAGCTTAATCTTCATGTTTTTTGTTTAAATGAGACAATAGTCGTTTGTCTGTTTTCTATGAATCAGAGGGAACTTTTATGCGAGTGGAACAGATGCGAACCGCCTCCCCGCAGCATCACTCTCGGACTTTGACGTGACAAATTGCTCCTCTGACTTTCAATTCTCCGTTTGCCTTTCCATGTTTTATGCAGCCAATCAATCAAACCAGAGCTTACAGATGATGACAGTGTGTGAGAAATAAGTTCTTCTGTCGTGGCCTGCACTGTACAGGGAAGCAGGAAGAAGGGTGAGAGTGTGAAAGAAAAAAAAAAAACTTAAAAAACAACGCTGAGAGGAGCAACCGCAAAACCACACAAAAAACTAGGAGCTCTAGTAGTAGACACTGAGAGACACAGACCACAGTGTAATGAAGTAAGGATTTAATTGTTTTCTTAATGCGGACTTGGCCGTGTTTAGCTTTAACGGACCACAACATTTACAAGCTTGTGGATTTTGTTAATGGTTTAAATGTTGCTAATAGCATACTATGGCTTTTAAAGACAACAGTGTGTTTTATTTCATATGTTTTTTTTCTTAAACCTTGATAACGTATTTAACCCAATTCAGTCTGGTAGCTTCAATTTTAAAGTAAAAGTAAGAGCTTCAGACTTCATACATGTCTCCTTGTCACCCACCTCTGGCTGCATCTTGTTGTCACCTTTGATCGCTCGCTCATGTTTTAATGCATGAAGTCACAGGGAAGTGTCATGTTGCTGTGATAGTCACACTGAATTTTATCGCACCCTGAGAGATATGACAGGATGATTATTTTGAAGAGCAAGATGGTACCTAATATTTTCTTTGTGAATAGATATTTTATCTCTCTGCATCCTAATTGCCTGTTGTATTTCCTTGAATTGATATGTACATAAGGCTCATTTAGCATTTATATACCTTTACCTTATGTCAGTTTACGCTTCTTAATACTTTATGGGAAAAAAAACAACAGTATGTTGGAAAGAAAAGTTAAATCTGCATATACAATTGAAATCAAATGGGGAAAATACAGATGTCAGTATACAGATTATGCTATTGCTGCTGTCCATGAGTAAACCATTCCAGCAGTTGGTTTTTAAGAGTACAATATGCTCAAAATGCTAAATATATCATTTTTAGCAGAGCTATTCATGGAACAAGTCAGCCCGCAGTATCCTTTCTCAACAATGTCCATTCCTCTCAGCTATCTGTCTTCCTGCTTTGAAGCTGTATTCCCTGAAGGAGAGTGATCCGTTCACCACTGGATTCACTTCAAACCTGTGTAGTGTGCTGTTTCCTGACCTGTCCCTTCCCTGGCCCAGACAAGAGAGGGAGAACAGAATAAATATGTCATCAGCTGCAGCGGGAGCTCTGACTTACAGCAGGATCAGGGCAGGAAAATAAACCTTCTCATTCCTTCAAATAGGGAAGTACCAATCAAATGTTCAGTATCCGTACTGGTCCTATACTGACTAATTCGATGCAATACAGAGGATCAGTCTAGCCTGAAATGCCTTGAGCAACATCCCATAAAGTGGAGTAGCAGTAGTCACACGACTGTCTCGTAAGTTAGTGAGAGTTGCTTGCAGCATGTCAGCAGGGTGGAGGTTTTTCAGGCTCAAAAAAAACAAGAGCTCTAACAACAGACAGCAACAAAGCAAAGTTAAATTCAAAACACCTTAAATTTAACTGTTTATTGGAAATGCTGTTCATTTCATATGCAGGTTTACATGTTCATGTTACACCGGAATAATCATTCATTTATTTTTACCTTGGTTTAAATTGTATCAGAAAGTGTCACTTTTCTTCTGTGTTCTGTCTTTGTAGTCAGCAGTCGCAAAACTTTTTTCTACTTCTGCATGTGTCAGGGTTTATTGTGCTTCCGTTTTTCTTCTGTTTTGGATTGGTACACATCAGTATATCAGTATCAAAATTGGAATGGAACATGAAGACGTGGTTTCAAGCCATCCCTACATCTAAACCCTCACCTCCGCTTCTTTTTGTCTCGGCCTGTCCGTCTGCCGCGCTATGAGGATACAAAAGCTTTGTTGTCATATGCAGCAATAAACAAGTTTTCAATGCAGTGAAATTCTTAGCTGTCCTCAGTTCTGGAGTTCTACAGTGCCTCAGAGGACTGCCCAAAGGTTTTCATATCAAATCAAATCCAACCACTATAAATAGCTTCATTAACCAAAGCATATGTCAAATGCATGTCCCTGTGAAGATAAAAAACGTTTTCATGATTAAAGGATGTGACGCAAGCCCATCTTAGCGCCCTCCTAATGTGAAAATAACACCTTCAGCATCCACCACACTTGGTGAGCTCCTGCCTGCTCTTAACCATGATCTCCAGATGTTTTCTGTAGGTTTTTAACTCTCTCTTTCCACATTTGCTAGGAACTAAAGGAATAAAATGAAAATAAAAACGATCTTTCGGTGAACGCATACATTTGCTGACCCACAGGGAATATAGATTTTCCAGAAATGTTATTGGTTCCTTGCTCTAAACATTTACCGTAATTATTCATATCACAGAGAGGAGCAGGACAGAATCATCTTCTTGATGTTCTTTTCAGCCGGGGGCTAAAAGCAGAGCAACTGACAGCCAAACACTAATTATATACAGTATATTTGTGTGATTGAGTGTGGCTGCGTTTGTGCATGTGCAAGTTTGATAGTCAGTGTTCATTGTATTACATCCTATTTGTTCCAGCTGTGGAGAGGCATAACTGCACATGAAGTTCACATTGCTTTCACATCTGTGTTCATTTTGCTTTAACTCTTATTGTTAAAATACTGGAAGCATCATGTCAGCATCCTCATGTAGCGAGTGGAATTTCATTATAGGATGTTTCCTGCTGAACAGCTGATGACCTGGATTTTATCAGCACATGCATACATGAAGGAAGGCGAAATAAGGCTGTTTACCAGTACATAACATCAGCATGCCTGTCTGGTTCCTTCATGTAGCTTGTGGGTTTCATCACAAAATTAAGATGGCGTAGTCAGTGAGTTTTAATGTTGTTTTACCCAAACTTCATTTGGATTAAATTAAAATTAAAATAAATGTAATTAAAGCTGCCAGCTCACGGAGATGAGTCAAAACAAAGCAGCCAGTTGTGTTTGGTATCATGACCCCAGAATAAGAATAACTCCTTAGTCCTGACTGCATTAAGGCTGTTCTCTATGCAGCAACAGTACAGACTCGCAGGGAGGAGAGGAGGGAGCTCACCTCAGGTTTGTTAGTCTGGTATGGTAGTCAAAATGCAACTTGACTAATGCTGTGCTATAAATAAGCCCAGTAGAAAATGCCCTGATCTTCTCATACCGGATGCACCTGCAGCAAACACTGAAGTCATTATTTAAGCTTCTCCTTCAAGTGGCCATTTCGTTTCATATTGTTGATTTTTTTTTTTTAGAAGAAGAAAGAGCACAACAACTGCAGGATAACAAAAATACTTATGTTTTAAGGCATGAAAAAGAGCAAAAAAAAAAGAGCCACAGTTAAAGAAAAAAGGGAGACAGAAGGAGCAAGAACGGCAGCTGTGTGTGGGAGGATCAGACAGAGTAGTAAGCTGAGAGGGAGGGCTGCTGAGGAGGACTGAAGCATTGATAGACAAAGACTCAAACGCTTGTAATGATTTATTGAGTATATAAATGCACATAACATTGTACTGTGGTTAGGCATCTGCATACGCTTTATTTGTAGGTGTGTGTTTTGCATGTGTGGTAAAAAAAAAAGAAAGAAATCCACCTGCTTCTCAGTTTTGACCGTCCACAGCTAAACAGGATTTTATGCATAAATAACTTGGAACAATTGAGCCCTTGTTTGTGTCTGCATTGTTAGGGGCTTGGACACACACATGCGCACCGTACCTCCAACAAAAGCTTAATATTGTAGCCAAATCTGGGTTAAGGTTTGTGGATCAAACCAGCCATCAACTCAATTGAAAAGTGAAGTACATTTTTCCTGAAGCTAAATGGTCGGATACTGGTGTTATTTATTTATTGAAGTTCAAAATGCTGAGCACAAAACAGAGTGGAAAGACCTGGAGAAATAATACGCAGACCTTCACTTCTCCTCCACGAAACGGAAGAAACTGCAGCAGGTAGCTTCATCCTCAACTCGGAAAAATGTGCTGTCCAGCTTGGTCTTGCTGGTCCATCAGCACAGGTGGTGAGAGTCACCCTGTGCTTCACTTTGCTTGGCAGGGCCAACGTTGAGCACAGCTGTAGATTTGCATGGGTTGAGCACCTAGTGGAGCGAGAAAGCTCAAAGAGACAGTTTTGACATAACACGATGGTGTGTGTACCTGGAAGTTACTCAAACGCAAATACGTTTTTTGGGGTTTTTTTTTTTTTAGAAAAAAAACACCATCATGAAAAGTCGTGCCGATGACTCGTAGTCTTTCTGTGATGGCCAGATGTATTTGTATTCCCTAACCTTAAACCTTGCAATGATGATTTTTCTGCTCCCTTTGTGGCAACAGAAATGCATTGTAAACACAACACTGACTTCAATATCCACTGTTAGCAAACAACATATCCTGCATAGGCTACATGTTTTAAGACGATGTTTTGTGTCTGATATGGGTTTTTAAATTAATTTCTCCGGTAAAATATTTTTGTTGATAAATTGCTTACATGTAATTACACAATCAGGAGTCTATGATTAATAATAACGCTCATTGTAAAAGGTTAACTGGTGGACACAAGATGCTCTTCACTGAAAATATTTTATGTAATATGCACACTGGAAGTTTCAGTTGAGTAAGTTGCATATACACTCCTTAAAGTCAGGTTTAAAGTTGGGCTGGGCGATCTCATGATCCTTTGGGTGAAGGTACACCCTAGCCGGGTCGCTAGCTGAGATTGGCTCCAGCCCCCCTGCGACCCCCCCAGGGGATTAAGCGGGTACAGAAAATGAATGAAAGATCATGGATCATGATTCTACCTCAAAAGATTGTCAGTCTTTGCCAGATTGCCCAGCTGTAGTTTTGGGTAAGCACAAAGAAACTGTCCCATTTCAGCAGAGAAAGGTTCTAGCAACATGCTTTTAGTTTTAGTTGTACAAACAAATTAAATACATTTATTGCTTTATTCTTTTTTGTTTTATTGCGTTCACCTACAGTATGTCATGTGATTTTGTCTTTTTTTTGTTTCTTATTGTTGTTATTGCTTCTTTTATTGTTGCTTTTATTTTGTGATGTAATGTGTTTTTTTTATTACTTTTATTGATTTTACTTGTTTTACTGTCTTTATTCTCTTTTTGTATTTACTTACTGGTTTGGCTTCCTGGAATCTCTCTTTCTCGCATCTTGTGTCTTTTATGGTCTTGTTTTTAACTTCATCTTTCTTGTGTCTTGCTTTTGTTCAGATGGTTTTGTGCTGCTTCTGTTGTTATATTACCTTCTGAGTTTCTTTGAGTTGCTTTGTCTGTCATCGCACTTTGTAAGTTTGTTTTTAAATATGCTATATAAATAACGCTATTATTATTGTTATTTTCAACATACACAGTAGGTCACGGTATCAGTCATTTGGTGACTGATGGTCTCAAATGGGAAATACTTTTCAAGTCTGGGCTTGAGTATTTGATTGGGCTAAAGCCCAAGTGGTCAGTCCAACGTCACTGACTCAAGTGCATGTCATTTATTATGTCTGGGAAAAACTGATAGAATCAGAGCGTATCCCTGGGCTTGTCTCACACATGGACACAGAGATGACTAGATAGTCCTCGGCTTCCCAAATTTAGAACAGCTGCCTCTTGACTCTCGCTGTCTGATGGGGTTAAATTGCTTCATCCTTCTCAAGGTCATAATTGTGGACTCTCGCCTCCCTTTTCCTCAAACTGTGTGTTATCTGCAGGCAATGTGTTGGCAGGCAAGCGGACGTGTCATCACTGCTTTTCTGGGATGACTTCCAGTATGAGTGCAAGTGAATAGTCTACTGCCGAGATGTGTTCCTTAGCAAGAACGCCAAAGATGTGATATAAATGGAAATTAATGGAAAAGAAAGCCGAGGTAGATTCAAAATTAGAAAACTGCAGGCAAAATGCAAATACAGCCATATAAATACTTGCCTATTACGTCCATATTGTCAGAAATAGGGAGAAAATAAAGTGAGTCCACTGTAGTAAGACCAAACATAGAATTAAAGGGCTGTATTTTATCAAATAGTGTCATCAAAGGACCAAATCAGACCATTGATTTAGGTGTCTGCTGTAGAATAATCTGAAGCTGTAAGCCTATGTTGTTGACATTTAACAGCTATTCAGGCAGAAAGGTCATCATCGCTCTCACTAAAATGATCTGAACAACAGACAAGCAAATGAGCAAACTGCTTGTGAAGAGATTGCTGTTATTGTGAGGGAAACGTAACAAAGGGACAAGCCTCTTGGCATTCAAATAAATGTTAAAGGCCACAAATGAAGTCCGCAAAGGGCAGAGGGCGAGACAGGAAAACCTTTTTAAATATTCCAACATTGTCAGCTGTCATTGACATCACACTTTTTATACTTGACTGACTCCATTTTCAAGGGGCAATTTTCACCACATTAGACTTGATAGTTTGGACAATATTTTGTTTGACTGGAAGATACCAGGAAATTGGTCTGCTCTGAATGTGCTGCATTGTGACTTCAAGTGAAGGATATTTTGGTTCATCTCTGGCTGCGCAGTCGTTTTTCTATCATAATACTCAGTGTCGGTCCCAGCTTTTAACTTGAAGTAAACTAGATCATCTTTAACTAGGAGGGCACAGACCTCCACCAAGGACAAGTTCAAGTCCACTCTTCTTCTCACTTCCACAATGTTATTAACCCACAAACAAACTCCAAAATAACGACCTATGTGTTCCTCCTTTTTGTCAGCTAGTGCCGCTGGTTAGTGTAGCTGTCTGTTTCCTAGGTAACAGAGGTCTTAGGTCTAATTTGTCAGTCTCTAGTAAGTTTGTTTTTTAATTTAACTGGCTGTTACCATTCACTTTGATGTTCTTCCAATCTATGTGTCTTAGAGGGGGTTTAGGAGCCTAAATGCAGGCCACTGAAAAAGAAATGATCATTTATACTGCTCATTGTTTAGCACTGCTGCCTCACAGCAAGGTTTCCCGAACATGGAAGATGGCCGTTCTGTGTGGAGTTTGCAAATTCTCCCTGCGTGGTTTCCTCTGTGTCCTCTATTTTCCCCCGCCATCACAAAGCAAGTATACTAGATTAATTCTGCCCTTGACCAAGGTACTGACTAGAGTTGGTCCCTGAGTGCTGCTCAGTGGCACTAGGATGGGTCAAATGCAGGGGACGGGACAATAAAGTGAACTAAATAATAATGAAAAGACTGACAGACTGATGGACTGACATACAGACAGGAGTTATCGTGTAGACTCCTTGGCAGAGGTATAAAGAACAGTGATCTGCAAAAAGCAGCAAAATCACAATAATATATAACATATATTGTAATATATACTGGCTTTGCTTCGGCTTTTCCTCTGTCCTCAGGAAGAATGCAGAAATATACTATGAAATAATTTTTAAAGAAAGGTAAGGTTAGAAATGGTAAGAATAAACACATGCTGGATCTGTTGTAGTTTGACAACCTTGACAAAGTTTTTGGGGAACAGACGCTGTTGAATTCAACACAGATAAATGAAAAAGATGCACATCATAACCAATATATACTGCTGAATATATGCTCAGCCACAAGTACTAAGGCTGTTCAGCTAGTAGGATGAAGCATGGGCACCTCAGGTAGCTCAAGAGAAATTATTTCAAACAGTGATGTGTGTCAAGATGTGATTATTTGAAACTATATATATATTTGCCAGGTCTAGAGAGGAGAGAAGATAGCAGCAGGTGGGGTGGATGTGGAGTTGTCAGCAGTAAAAGAGAAATAGCAGGATCCCACCTGTGCAGGTTTTGCATTCAAAAACAGGCTCTGCCTCAGTGACTCACAATTTGACAACTAGTTTTGATTAGTAATGACAGACACGTAGCATTTAGACATATATAGAAATCTATGTATTCGTAGCTGAGACACAGCAAGTGTCTTTTCCCAAAGTGCTTCACAGGATGCTACATGTACATGCTGAGTTTGGGAGCTCAAGTGGGACCTAACCCACCTCCACTGCAGTCGGTGGCGTGCTTTATCCATTTAGCCACACAGGACTAACGTAGCTACGCCAACTTAGATCAGAGGCTGTGTGCTGTGGAATCAAACGGCAGCCGTCAGACAGCCCCAGACTCCCACATCTGACATGAGGACTCCATCACAGACCATTAAACCTGCAGCCAGAGGCGAAGGCGGAGGAGATGGGTAGAGACAGAGGCAGAGAGTGTGACAGAGGGGGAGTGAAGGAGGGAAGAAGAACTGGAAGCAGGAAAAGAAAGACAATGACAGAAAGAGAGAAAATCATTGCTGATTTGCACCTGCTGCAAGCCCAAGAGTCAAAACACTCTTCTTAGAGATGTCTCTTCCAAATGCATACAGTGCCTTACATTTGTTACCCAGACATGACAGACAGCTGCTGTAGTTTCTAAACAGCGAGTCCCTTAGAGCAAAGCTATCATTCTATTTCTTTAACAGGATTTTCTGACATTTTGTGTCTGGGAAAGGCAAAACAGTACAGCACTCTCAAATATAAGAAGTGGGGCACTTTCACTCTATTGCGACTCAGTTTTTGTGGCATACGCTTCATGTTCCTACTGTCATTCTAATACTGTCTTTTTTCTCTGTATTCTCAGATCTGCTTTGTAAACTTTGACTCACAAAAAACAGACTGCCGTGATGACAAAAGCATCAAGGTGAGCAAAATCCTTGTCCACCCTTCCTCCTCTCACCCCTCTCGCATGCTCCCCTTTTCTTTTTCCACCCACTTCTCCCTCACCCTGTTCATCAACTCTGTTCTTTGTGTTTCATTGGCTCAGTTGCCATGGATCCAAGATCATTACCCAGAATTAGAGGCTTGATTTGTTTAGATAATATGCAGATTTTGCAGCCTTTTGCAGCTGGTGGTGGCAGTGGTGGGCGATCAATAATCACTCCACATGTTTCAAGGTTTCTCGCAAGAAGGATTTCATAATTATAACTGTATATGTCAGCATTAGAAGCACAGAGAGCTCACTGTGTTCCGTTTTGAAGTTTCTTGAAGAAAAGCTTATTTGTTATCACATGGCATTGTCTCAGTGCTCAGCATGTCTCCCGCAGAAATTGGCATCGGTGTCTCCAGACCTGCCAAGGCTCGTTGAATTACTGACTGTCCACCAACCAAAAGAAAATGAGATCCTACTGCTTGGTGGCCTAGCAGCCTCAGAACCTTTCCAAACACACCCACACCCCCCCTCTCAGGTGAGTTTGCAAGTTGACATTGAAGTATTTTTGGCCTTTGAGTTAACTACAAGCTGTTATTCTCTATGGCAATGCTGTTCAGTTAGATTTGAGTATTTTTTACAAAGGGTGCATTCATTATCATTAACCCTTGTGAATTCCAGTAAAAAATCTGTCCAGCATAAAACCACGTATAATTAAACATGTACTGTGCAGAAATTAAAAAAAAATCATAGAATAACAGATAGATTTATGAATAGTCTATTTTGATTTAAGAATATTTTGCAAGTGCAGTAAACTAATTGTAGCTTTGCCTTACCTTTTATATTCATTATATTTATGGTTTCCTTACAGCAATTGTCTTAGACTTTCTAAAACCCATCTAATACATCAATGTATAAAAGAGTTGCAGAATCAATACAAAGCCTGGGGAGCTTACACAGTCCATTAAACTTGCATAAGGTCCAACAAGTTTACAGCTACTGTAGTAAATTGAAAAAAAAGGAAGAAAAAGTTGTAAGAGCAATAGAAACACTGTCAGTCTGAAGGTTTTAATTTGTGGTTCAGTGTGATTTTATGCATTCTTGCCGTGTGCCTGTGTGTACAGCACTACATCTACAACTTTGTATATGCATTGGGGTGTGCGGTTGTGTGTTTGTGTCTCTGTGTGTGCCTGTTTCTTTCAGGGCCAGCAGCAGCGGAGTACAGGTGTGTGCCTGGTTCAGTGTTCAGGGCAGAGACGGTCCACTCAGTCTGCTAACATCATTTTTGAGATCAACAAGTTCCTGATTGGTCTGCAGTGGGGAAAGGAGCGTCAAATTCAGCAGACCCGGTCAGCCATGCAGCGGGTTGATGATGACACAAATCGCTCTATCTCGTCTATAGAGGAGGACTTCCAGACTGCTTCAGAACACTTTGGGGATGACAGTGAGGACGACGGCTTCAGAAATGGTGAGTCTTGTCATGTCCACCAAGGAGGGTGTTTCTGTCTGCTTGTTAGCAAGTTTGTTCAAACTGAGGTCTGGCCATTTGTGTGACTCAGTGGACATGAAGGATTTAATTTCACATCTGTTAATGTAAATATGGCACCATTCAGACCGAACAGTTTCATGGTGTCCCTGTGATATATTTGCATTTACTTGCAGTTTGAGTCGGCATGCCGTCCACTGAAAACCTTTGAGAAATTGTTGATCACATGCAGTGCAGCATTAAGTGGCTCTTCTAAAAGACATAAAACAATGAACCTGTTGCATGCAGCAAGCACTTAGCTAGTAATGACTAAAATTTTCCCAAGAATAAATGAAGTGGGCTGGATTAAAAATTATTTGGTAATTTTTTTGTTCAATGCAAAACTGAATGAGGGAAAAACAATGCATAGTCCAGCCTGTCAGTGAATGGTAAAGCAGGGTAGTATTGTTCTCTTACTGTGACACCATGTAAACTGATGGAGCAGCTCTGTAATCAGTGGGGGAATTTTTTCAGTACCTACTTTCTGCTTTCCCTGTGTGTCCACAGAGTCAGAGAGTGGTGACCTGGCAGAGAGCCTGGCAGAGGTTGCACAAAAACACTGTGTCAGACTTGCGTGTCACAGGGGACAGCTGGTCCATCATCAGAACAGGGACGACAATGAGGTGAAACGGGAAGGGCATCAGCGGGTATGCCGCCACACAAAGGAATCAGCCGGTCACTACGCCACCAATCTGGCTGAGTCAGTACTGCAAGATGCCTTCATTCGCCTCTCTCAAGATGAAACATCTTTTGTTTCTGAGGCTGCTGTCAGTGTGTCTCGCTCTAGTCGTTCCTCCAGCTCTACAGGACCTTCACAGACGAAAGGGCCTTCCCAACAGCGCACCTGCTCTTTTGAACTTCCCAAGATTGTCATAGTTCAAAGCCCAGACAGTTCTGATGGGGCTGCAGAATGGCCAGAGGCCCATGTGTCTCATGTGCCTGACCATGATATCACAGCTGAAGAGGCATCAGAGAATGGGATGCAGGCTCACACTCCCTACCACAATGGAGGACACCCTTCCAAAAACGTAGAGGTGGCTTTGGCCTGTGCTGCCAGTGTCATCGGCACCATTACTAGCCCACAGCTGACAGAGCATCTCACACTGGAATCAGCTTCGGAGGATGACACAGAGGAGGAGCTGCAGGAACCAGAGGACAGAGGTGACTACTCCTTCTCCTCAGCGATGTGTGGTATGGCCCAGGTGGCTGGTGCTGTAGCAGCTGTGGAGCTTACAGAGGAGTCAGGGGAGGGTGCAGATTCTGATGCAGACTCTTCAGAAGTCTACACAGCATCTCGGGGCCTGATGTCTGCTGCTGAAGCTTCTGCAGCCTTCACACTGCACTGCAGCGTAGCAGGGGGAACCAGCGTTGAAGCATTTCGTGCCAACATTGCTGAGGTACTGCACAGGGAAGCAGCTGAGGTGCTCACTCAGCCACAAGGCTACAGGACTGTAGCCCACCTTCTGGAGGCCACACATAACAAGATAGTAGATGGCATTACTTGTCCAAAAAAGTCCTACATGGATGAAAGAGAGGTGGATGACTTAATAAACGAGGTGGCTGACAGCCTTTTTAAACACGCTTTAGAGAAAGCAAGAAAGAAAAAAGAACTGGAGGGTACTGGGAAAGATGCACCAAGCTTTCAGGCTTGTCTGCAGGACAGTGTAAACAACTTGCTGTTTGATATTCTTTGTCTGACACAGAAGAAAATTAATCACATATCTCTGTGTGACAAAAACTCATTTGAGTCACATGAGGATGACATGTGTGTCAGTGAAGTGGCTACCAGTAAGGATGGCAAGGATACATTAAGTAAATTACACTGCTTAGTTGGTTACAGCCAGTCTACTAATAGTGAGAATCACAGTGGCATGCTACAGTGCATTGATAAGCTCGCCATGGTGTCTGGTCTAAAGGAGAAATATATGCCAGAAGAAAGAGATCTCACTGCATCACCCCCCTCAGCACACAGCAAAGAGCAACAGCAGCAGTCTTTAGGCAGACAGAATCTGTCTAAATTCACCTCATTGCCTGCCAAGGAACTCTGTGACCCCCAGACGATCCAGCAGGGCACAGGTGCCATCAGAGAACCTTTAAGTGAAATTCCCATTCACAGCACAGAGAGGAGGGGGCGACTCGTGACCAGCAGTGACAGCAGACAGGCCTCCCTCACACCTCAGTCCTCCCTCAACTCGTACAACTCTCTGTTTTCACTGAGAATGGACCCCGAATCCAGAACACCTATTACCTGTTACGCTGATGATTTGGCTTCAACAGTGGTGTCTATGGCCACAGAACTAGCCGCAATCTGCCTGGAGAACTCGACTGGAAAACAGCCCTGGTTCTGTGCCCTAAAAGGGGCGTCTACAGATGGGGCAGAAAACTACTTGATTCCTGCTTGCCGCACAGTGCTCAGAAGGAAAGAGGGTCAGAGCAACAATGCTGCCTCCAAGAAACATAGGGCACCACGTCTCAGTGAGATTAAGAGGAAAACAGAGGAGCAACCGGAGCTGATGGAACGGCTAGTGAACCGGGTAGTGGATGAGTCAGTGAACCCAGATGAACCGCAGGACCCCTTTGCCCTCTTTGCCTCTGAGGTCACAGCCAGGATCATGAACTGCCCTGAGCTCAATGTGGTGGACACCTCTAAAGCCGGCCAGCCACGCAGCAGGCTTCAGTGTGAGAGATGGAGCCGAGGGAAGGCATCTAGCTATGAGAGCATTCCAGAAGAGGATGCCGACCCCTCAGGCACACCCAACACCCTGGGGCCTGGCAGTCGATTAGGTCAGAACCTCAGCCGAGGCAGCTCTATCTCGAAGCAGTCAAGCTGTGAGAGCATTACAGATGAGTTCTCACGTTTCATGGTAAACCAGATGGAGACTGAGGGCAGAGGCTTTGACCTTCTGCTGGACTACTATGCAGGGAAAAATGCCAGCAGCATTTTGGCTGCAGCTGTGCAACAGGCTGCATCTAAGAAAAATGGTCATCTTAATGTTAGGACCTCATCCTGCCTGTCTAAACAGTCCAGCACAGAAAGCATCACAGAGGAGTTCTACAGGTTTATGCTTAGGGACATGGATAAGGAAAATAAAGAGTTTGGCATTGCCAAGACTAAAGAATGGAGTAACAGCCTGTTCCCCCCTTCCCCTAGGTCACCCTTCTGTATACGTCAGTCCTCTGTCCCAGACCGGCGCTCTTCAGATTCACGTCTGACTGTCAACTCACCAATTAAAGCTAACTCTTTCGATGGATTTGCCCGAAACGTGCATGGAGACACACTGAATATCTACCCCACCAACTCAGTTTCAGCCACAGGACTGTGTAAGTCAGACTCCTGCCTCTATCAAAGGGGTAAGACTGACCAGATCACTGATATGCTGATTCATGAGACCTGGTCAAGCTCCATTGAGTCCTTAATGAGAAAGAACAAGATCATTGCTGATCCAGAGGACAGTATTGAACTGGAGGCTGCAGGAGACTCACAGCCCCATGTGCAGCAGTTTGCCAATCGCCTTGCAGCTGACATTGTAGATATTGGCAAGTCTGCACTCGGGGGGCAGCAAGATGCAGCTGGGGCAATGCCCGGGACACAGCCACAGCCACAGCCACACATGCCTGTTGGTGAAAGAAGGAGGGGATTCAAACAGTCTCATCTAAGTTGTAGTCGGAACAAATCAAGCCAGGAGCAGGCTGGCAATGGATTAGGGCCTGGTTCTAAAGACAGCAGTGCACCCCGCATGAGGGGCCCCAGAGATGTACCTCTGATCCACATTGAGGGAGATCAGAAGGATGAGGAGGCCTCACTTAACCCTGAGAGGACAGGGGGAGGACCTCAGGAAACCCCTCCAGAAATGGCAGCTGCCAAACGTACGGAGAGAGCGAACAGCAGCAGGTACTGCACCGATCACAATCCTTAATTTGTGAGAGTTCAACAAATTCCCCTGACAGAAAGCATTATACAACCCACAGCAGAATCATCATGAATGCAAAAAATAGAGATTCATATTTCTGACTGAGTAAGAGAGATTGATGGGCTTATTTTTAGGGTAAACATTAAAGTCCTCAAAAAATGAAATCACTATGATGTTCTACAAATAGAAAAGGGCCATTTTTAGCATTTGATCAAAGAGTGGAAGGCACAATATGACTGGGAAAACTAATCTATTTTATCACTGTGTGAGGTTTGACAAACTATTGGCTAGACTGTGACTCACACTGTCCCTGTGATGCACTCTGTGTGCAGAAAGCTTTTAGTGGCTTCATCTTTCATCCACAGTAGGGCTGTTCAACTCACCTTGATCGGTACAAGCTGCGCTCACACTTGAATGAGAGAGAGGCTCACACACTCAAACCGCAAGACACTTGTGGGTGTTAGATAACACTGTAGTGGATATGACATATTTCTTATTAGCCAAACTAAAATAGCAGTAAATGAGATTAAAACTTGCTTGAGAAAAGTCTGACATTTCTTATTCAAACCGGACAGACTTTTTAGCAAGACAAAGATCTGTTCTAACACTAAAAACTCAGTGCCTGATTAGCCTTTCAGAGAAAGCAACATGGCATAGACTCTCCCAGGAGTTACTTTAGTGGATATTTTGGGGTAATGACGACTGCTTCAGCACCTTTCCCAGCACCTTCCACTTTTATACTGCTAATGTAGGACAAAGCAATGTGAAAATATAATACCCTGATCTTAGGGGTTGAGTTGTGATCTGCTGGTGTTTCACTGAATATTTTAAAAATATTTAGAACCTCATATTCAGTACTGAAAAGAAAGAGGTGGAAAAGCTCCCAAGCCACAGGAGAATTACAGGACATGCTCCTTTTAACTTTACAATACATGTAATCCAGAAACAAGTGGAGTGCATCTGTTTGTCCCTTGTGTAAGTGCTGAACACAGTCACCCGCCTAGTCAATAAAACCTGATTTCCCTCTGGAATTTTCGAGGATGGCAGCCTTCAATCATCTGATTATGACTTAATTTAATCAGTTTCCTGAAAAAAAAACACTGAAAATCTAAACCGTGCCTTTGGAGAATGCTGTTTGCTGATGCATTAGAGATATTGAAATGAAAAAGCTTTCTCTTTATGAGGTATATAGTTATTTTAAAATCCAAAAGCTTGTCATTTGAATTTAGTTTGATCATTATAGTGTATAGTTTTAGCAGAACTGATTCCCATACTGCTTTTTAAAAATGTATTTTTAGTTTTACTAAACACATGTTTACACAAATAGTAATGAGAGTGACTTGGAACAAAATACAGCGACAGTCATTGAAGATCCCACACATTGCAGGGGACATTGTGCACAACCAGTCGATGGTCTCTCCCACCATCTTGCGGTTTGCTCTCCCCAGCAGTGAGAGGGACAGGCCAGCTGTGGCGGTGGCTGCAGTAGTGAAGAGGGACAAGCGTTCTATGAGTGCTAGCAGTGAAGAGAGCATGGGGAGCTGGTCCCATATAACCCCCGAGGATGACCCCCACGAGGAGACCAGTAGTTTTATCCAGCTGAGCGAGGGGTCAGTAACCATTGCTCCTTGATACTGCTCCAAACGCTGCTCCTCCCACCCTCACCCCACTCTCATTGGCCCATTGCTACTGACACTTGTGCTCTCCTGTGCCAATGCCAATTTACTCCCTGCTGCTGTAATATGCTTGCCTGCTGAGGCAGTTTATGGCAGAGAGCTCACTTCACCAAGCCCTCTCCATAGCTTGCATACAGGATTAGACCCTGCCTTAACCCCACACACAAGCACATGCATACAGCAGTAGGCTGCTTCGGGACAGGACTGAAACCTCTAACATCAAAAACCTGTAGTTCTGAACATTTGCTACACCATCTGCTGCTTCATCAAAACACCATTCACCTTCGCCCCCAACACCAAGTTGTACCAAAGAGCCTGAAGTCAGTGCTTTGTGCTTGCTAGTCAAAAGAAGATAGAACAAGCACCCCTTTTTACTGTGACTTAACACAAGTTTTATGCTGTGATAATGAAGAAATTAGCATAGTATTTCAATGAAGTAAGCACCTCAAGCTGCTGTACATCTTAAAAGTAATTTGGCAGGAGTTTCTCTTTATAGACAGAAGAATGGTTAAGCTGTGAGGATTCATGTATTCAGTGTGGCAGTAATCTAAAATACCAACTTGTTGCTTAGCTAACTGCAAGGGTAGTTGTCTGCACCACCATAACATCCACAACTTCTTCATCTACCTATTTACTTTAACTCCACCTCATCTTCTGATCCATGTTGTAACACAGGGGCATGGCTGCCAGCTCTGCCTGTCCACCCTACTCGCCTTAGCTCCCTTTGAATCTCATTCTCCTCATTTTCGGACAGGCTTTGCTGTCGGACAAAAGTCACCAGCTCTCCCACCTTAAGCGCCCCCAGTTCTGCTGCAGCTGCTATTCATATGTTAATCACCAGCTAATGAGCAACATGACCTGCATCACTGCACCTGGTTATTGTCCTTTTCACAAGTCAGTGATTGTGTCAGATGTCTTGAGACAACATGTAAATGACACTGTCTTGTTGTTTTGTATTGGTTTACAGGAATGGGACTAGCAGTGCATCTAGCCTCGGCCTGGCAGACCTGGAGGCTTTTTCTGATATGCCCACTCAGAGCACAGTAATCAGGTAACTGTCACAGGCTGGTGCTGAAATATTTCTCATTAATATGTCACTCCAATACCCATAATGACATTTTTTTACACAACAGAATGTCGGCAGCTGGTATATTGGGTTTTCTCATTTCTCACTCAGACCACAAAAATCATGCCGTCGTGATGGGCTGCTGGACTAATATTCATCTTTTATAGATTATAGCTAATTGCATACTTTGTCGCATGTTGCCTCAACTTTAAATTGCTATTTTTATGCTCACAGCGAGGAGTCAGAGAAAGGCCGCCCATCAGTAATGAAGGAGAATGTCTTTGGTAAGTGCAGTGATGGATTCTCATGCCACCTCAATGTTATTAACTCCTTAATTATTCAACTTTTTCTGCTTTAACATCCCTCTACTCACCAAAACCTCTAAGAGACCTGAAGTACAGTATGTGCTGGGTTGTTAATGCAGGCGAATTACAAATGACCCCAAATATCTCACGAAAATCATCTTTGCTTCATCACTGAAAAAGATCACTCTACTACGGTATTTCCTGTGGTCTTTCAGAGAGCTGTTCGGTAAGAGCAGCAGGGGGCAGCAGCAACCTCAGGGAACTGTTGGTGGTAAACTGTGACCTTGAACCCGAGTGCGTGGACTCAGAGCTGAGAGTGGCACTGCAGTGGATTGCTGCCTCTGAAATGGGCCTTCCTACTCTCTACTTCAGGAAGTCCAAAGAGAAAAGGGTCGCAAAGGTAGGCACAGCATTTTTCTT
>JAPQRN010000006.1:12260603-12297761 GCA_037367275.1 Coranthus polyacanthus | reverse complement strand
AATTGTTACTATAGACTTTCTTTTTCTTACCTCAGTGTTTGATAGGGACGGGGTCATAGAGTAACTCACGATACAATACTATGATACATCATCATCATGATGGTATCACAATACAGCAAATCTGCGATACTTGACGCGTTGCAGCACAATTATCTCAGATACACCGCAATGTCTGCTTAACTAAAGATGAAAAAATGCCTCCAAAAAGGCAAAGAGCAGGAATTATATATTTATCCATTGCATTGTGGTGTCAGTTTCACAGAATTTTACAACCGAGATTAACTACTGTAGAGCCTTAACACTTCCATGTCAACATGTACCATGGTTATTGATAAAACTGGAAGAGGAAGAGGTACAATATATTCCCGTATCAATATTTTTGTTAGACTACTAGTATCTGACGAAAATAGTACCCCTTTATGTTTTATAACTGGGTTTTTTTAGGTCTGTAGATGCAGTAGATACAGTTTAAGTCATTATATATATTTATAAAAATGGAAATATGGCAAATAGAGTAAATGTGTATTAATTGTTGTATTCGATCTGTTATTTTGTCTCAGTTTCAGAAGGTGGTCCATCTGATGTCTCAGAAGGCATGGCGGGTTGCAGACTTGTTCAGGGCTGTAATTCAGTTCTGTAAGCTGCAAGAGAAAGAGGAAGCAGAAGGCAGATCCAGCCTGTTTGACTGGCTGTTGGAAACCCTGTAAGGTGGTCCAGCTTCCTCATTCAGCAAACAAGAGACTCATGCTCACCCATTGCTAACAACTGTAATATGTTCCTACATGTTTGTCCAATCCTGTCTCATCACACCAAGTGTCTGCAAGCTGACTGCTACAATTGCGATCAGCATACATACTTCTCACTGCCCTCAGTCCCTGTCTGCGGAAGCTGGGGTTTTTGCCTGTCTGCAGCCTTGAATGAACCAGTCTCCCTTTAATACTTAACGCATGTTTTGTTTTTAGATCCACAACTGCAGTGAGACTCACACGGGAATACAGAACAAACTGTAGGTATACGGGTTGGACGTTCCTAATGGGAATGAACCTGCCTTCAAGAGATTATTGTCAGCAGGTTTTAACTGCTCCAGATTATATAAAGATATATATCTATATTTACAGATTCACACAACCAAATGATGTTTTATTTATTTATTTATTTATTTATTCCAAATGAAAACACATGAAGCAAAGACACCAGTAGAAGTTAGGGGAATCAGGTTAAGTTCTCTGCACAACTTAAACCTTTTCTAACAAAACTACTCCGTAAAAGAGGCGGTTGAAATGTAAGCCCTGATAAAGTCATTTCACTTTCTTCTGATAGCCACATAGAAGTGCACATTTGCTTAAAGTAAACAAAATGTCCATATCTTTGTTGTGTTCACTGGCCAAAACACGCCACCTCTGTTGTGACCTTGAGACTCAATTTGAAGTA
This sequence comes from Coranthus polyacanthus, assembly GCA_037367275.1. NCBI lineage: Eukaryota > Metazoa > Chordata > Actinopteri > Kurtiformes > Apogonidae > Coranthus > Coranthus polyacanthus. The sequence goes on along the minus strand of JAPQRN010000006.1, from coordinate 12,296,330 downwards.
AGTATGTTATCTTGTTCATGTTACTTGACAACAGATTATTTTGAATCAATGTACTGTATATACTGTAGATTTGGAACTGCTGCACCTTGGAGTAGTAGAATGCTCTCTTTAGCTTTTACTATGTTAGGAGGACAGAGTAAGGTTTGTAACGTTGAATTTGTATGTGAATTTGGTCTGTTTATTTCTCTACTTAGTGGTACTCTAGTGTTACATCAGCATTGGGAAAAAAAGCACACAATTCAGCTGTAAACTCTTGTCACCATAGAACTGAATGTATTTATCTTTTGACATCATTAAATTTCTGTGATGTGAATAACAAGCCGTCTCGATTATTTATACCACTGTTTATGAGTACACTTATTTACATCAGTTATTAAACTCTGTAGGCCAGATTTCCCAAGAGCATGTCACTCACAAACACAGAAAAAAAACGGAAATATTATACGTACATATCCCAAAATCACAGTTAAGTGTGCGCCAAGACGCTAATAAATATACATCATCATTTTGCTGCTCAGTGCAATTACAATAACAGACATGGCAGTGGGAGTAAATAGATCAGAAGAATAGATAGACATGTTGTAACGGTCTAACAAATTCTCATAAAATGAAAAGGTTTTTTTTGCATTTGAAAAATGTCATCTAACTCTGAGAACGTCCAAAAAGACAGAGAAGACTTTCCAACACCGCTAACTCAGTGGTAAATTTAAAAACTACAGTAGGTCAAGTGGTCAGCTCAGTAGAAAGTTAAAGTAAAGCTTGAAACAGATTCAGTAACTGGTGGAACGAACAAAGGTAAACAATGTCATCTACAATGCACAATTAGAAAGAGATACACAGCATACATGAAACACAAAATGATTATTGTGTCCATGCCCATCTGAGTCTGTAATGTCATGAGAAAGGTCAGCACCAGATCCGACATGTGTTATCCTTGCTTCCTGCAGAAGAGCACAAACATGAACAGGTGGTTGCACAAAAAGGCTACGCGGCCACAGCTGCACACTTGGCATTAAAAATGTACAATTAAGCCATTGTGACAGACTTGTGAGGAGCGGTTCATTTGCTGCTCAAGGCTGCATTTTAACTGTATGTGGTCCGACGTGGGGCAGAGTATACCTGTAATTATGGTGTCCCCCTCATAGTTAAAGACACAGGAGAAGATCTCGTCTCTGTGCCCCTCCAGGACTTGCAGGCAGACTCCGGACTGAACATCCCATAGACGAGCTGTCTTGTCTGAGCTGGCAGTCAGGACTCTGTTGCCCTGGGGGCTAAAAGACACCTACCAAGAGAGGTAAAGTCCACAGAGTTATTCTACAGGAGGGACTGAGAAAGATAAAGTGCTGAATAAGATATAATGCCAGGAGTGGTTGAAATGACAAAGGGATGGGGAGAGAGATGAGGGAGTTTAGAATAATTTCACCACATTAGAACCATTATTCCACAGAGGTCATTTTACTTTTAAATACTTCAGGAGGATAAAGACAGGCTACATAGAGAAGAGCTTTTTTTCTAGTAGAGTATTATGACAATCACAGCTGAAGCTGATTGCATTAGAGCTCCCAGGTTTATCATTCCTTGAATGGTTTTATATCCCCACAGTAAGGTAAACGAAGAGATTATTAAATGACACTGCCTCTGGATGGCCATGAAAGTAAAGTATGGTTTTAAAACTCTAAACTGGGCACCAAGGACCGACTCCTCACAGGAAATGGAAACTGATTAGAGAAGACGCTGACAGGGACAGAAGACTGGATGGAGAAGATGAGAATGGGAGCTGAACATTAGCACATTCAAATGGGCCTAATTTTACTTGTCGAAGTGTTAAGAAACTAAAAAAGTTTGGTATACTGTATATAAAAAACCTATTCATTTTACTACTAAATCAGATATAGCTTCTAAGTGTGTGTAATATTGTAAAAACACTTAAACATGCTACACAATTGTACTAACTGACATGCGCCATCAATAAAAATTGAAAATACTGTAGTCTCAAATAAATGCACTATTTACTCCTATCGGTATAAAATGACACAATATAACTTTTCACAGGCTACTGCGATTGTCGTTAAATCCAATGACTCACCTTTGAGATCTCACCCTCATGGCCCTTCAGGGTCAAGAGACATTGATGTGTCTTCGCACTGAACACTTGAGCTGTCCCTAGCAGAGACACAGACAGATAGTGCACATCCACTGTACGTTATTTCCTGGTCAGAATGTGTATTTTGTTATTATTAGACCTTGAGAAGCCAGAACTTGAACGACATATGTATAGAGGCACATGCATGTTTAATAGTGTGTGAAATACACTTTCAGATGAAGAGGCAATAACACACTATACAAAATCTATAAGGCTTATGATAAAAAAAAGTGACAATGCGAAAAATTGTGTCAAAAATAATTCATTGAAAAAAACTATAATTTCTGTCAAACTATCCTATACTGGTGTAGCAGTAATGTGATGTTAATAGTCTCACCATCAGCTGAGGCTGTAGCAATGAGCTGACCAGTTAAATCAAAACACACGTCCAGCACCTCTTCTTTATGTCCAACGAGGGTGGCCACACACTTCCCACTGACTGCCTCCCACAACTGCAAACACACACACACACAAAAACCAATACTAAGTGCCCTAATACACTCAAGGAGAAACATCTCATAAACACAAAAACTGGGACGTGCATGCATGTGAGTAAACAGATACAGCCTCATAAAATATGCTTGCATGTAGCTGTTAACTGCCTTAAGTGGCTTTATTTTACTATCTCCCCTAGAGGAATGCAGTGAGGTGGATAATTCTTACTTGTGAGCATGATTCATCTTGGCATAATTAAGGAATTAGGATTTAATTTTTCCCTTTTTTAATGAAGAAGACCTTAGAGACACGGTGGGAAGGAATGGAGAGTGGAAAATGGAGGGGAGTGTGGATAAAGGAACAATGCATCTCAAATACTTGCTGTTTAAAATGGTAACAGAATAAAAATGTTAAAACTAAATTTATATTCTATTACCATTTGTACTATTAGTTTTCTACTTTGAGAACACACTCACGGTGATGTTAAGGCCAGTGTGACGTACTAGAGAAGAGTTGTGTGTAGTTTTGATTTTGAAAAATTGTGTTGTTCAAAATTGTTTTATTCCAGGTGTTTAAATTGAAAAAAAATCCAAAGGTGCGATATTCATCAAGTCCTGTTGTGTTTGATTTGGTGACCGCTCACCTTGCAGGTTTTGTCCATGGAGCCTGTGACTATGAGGGAGCAATCCCAGTTAAACTGAGCATTGCTGATTTCCCCTTTGTGACCCACCAGAGTGTGGATACGTCTGAGAAAAACAGAATTCAGTAAACAGTCATTTTTACCCTCTTCTTACATGTATGCATATATACATAATGTACTCACACTTTGCCACACACTGACTGCCCTACCTATATGCATTCACGTAAAAATAAAGGTATATAGTGCATTGAAAATGAAAATGTCTGACCTGCCTGAAGCAACATCCCATATAGCAACAGTGTGGTCAAAAGAGCCAGTGACGAGCTGATTGCCCAATGTGTTAAAGCACAAAGAGAGGACTTCTGCAGTGTGACCCTGAATTGAATCAAAGAGAGAGCATTATACCTGACTGTCTCCTTCCTTTTTTCAGACACTCTTTTTCCCTCTATGTCCCCTTCTTTACAACACACATCAAAAAGGCACATATTAAAATAAACCTGCAGAGTTAAGCTTTTAAGGTAGCTTCCTAATCTCTTGAAATAAATAGATTTTAAAAAGGTGTAACAGTTGACTGCTGACAGCATGATTGATTCTTCATGGTGTGGAGTACTAAAAGAACAGCTCAAGCTGCAGACAGTTGCTCCTCTCTGAGACAGAGTCAGCCAACCAAGAAGTCACACCATGGACCCACGTGCAGTGTGCACTTCAAAGAGGGCTCACTACTCCCCTTGGAGTGAGTTATCAATGTCTTATGAATGTGTTTCAAGCTACATTTCCACACATCATGGGTGCATGTGTGAGGGGGACAAGGGGTTGGCTAACAGCGGGGTTAATGAGTTTAGGAATGATAATTTTAAATTGAATGAAAAAGTTAATTGAGACAAAGAGACAGTCGGTTACTATTAAATACACAGGGCACAGGGATACAGTATATAAAGAAAAAACAACTCACATCCAGTGTGGCCACCTCCTCCCCAGTCTCCACATCCCACAGCTTGGCAGTAGCATCCATACTGCCTGTAGCCACCAGTGTACTCTGGGGGTTGAATGCCAGACACACCTACACCATACACACAACTTTGTCTTACAGTTTGCCTACTAGTGCTAGAATCCTGCTAGTAGTCTGCCAAGTCAGGATTTGGTAGAGGCCAATCTTTTATCTATACACCGCATATGAAAAAAAGCAATGTTGTTGTCATCAGTAATGAGTACAGATGAACTGAAGAAGAAACATTAGGCATATTACATGCTGAGTTGGCTTTTGGCCCCCACTAAAGCCACTTGGTATAGAAGAGTGCATATAAATGCTGAAAAAGTATGTACGAAATTATACATGATTATTATACAACCACTGCACAAAAAACAAACATCAAGCTTATCATTTTAAGGAAAACCAAATGTCACACATACTATTTCTGCCATGTGTCCCTGAAAGGTATGAAAACACTTGGCCGTCTCAGCGCACCACAGTTTGCAGGTCTTATCAAAAGAGCCCGTGGCAATCTTGTCCCTAAGAAAGACAGAATTAAAAAATAAATATAACTTGCAAAATGGCCATCTACTTCATCTGAGTGTCAAATACACCAATGTAGTTCTCAGATGTTATGAAGGTACTGTGAAACTTTTTTTTACCCATAGGGGTTGTTGAATGCAATTGCATACACCACATTTCTGTGACCCTCCAGTGTGTGCAGCTCAGTGCCCGAGGCTGTGTCCCAAACTCTACATGTCCTGTCATAACTTCCTGTTATAAACCTGCAGAGGCAGAGAGAGTAAAAATAATAAACAACAATGCATTGCATAGCTTTTCTTCATAGAAGCAGTGTTGTGACTGTTGTGAACTCACCTTGACCCTGACTTGTTAAAGGCAACATTTGTCAGTGGCAGTATGTGTGCTTTAAGTTCCTGCAAAAGAGAGCGTGGAAAAAAAATATAACCTCAGAAGAAGATACTGCAGTCACTGGCTTAAATCATCTTAAAGACTAGCAGCGTCATGCCCATATGTCATTAAGCTGAATTATGTGGTGGGAAGATCTCACCCTCTAGCTCAGCAGTGGTGGAATAATTCAGAACAGCTCAGTCTCTACCACAGTCAGGAAACACCACTGTCCTCTGATGTCAAACCTGACCTCTTTCGTGAGCCAGTTCTATATCGTGTGTTCTACATAGTAAGATAAAAATTAAACGTCTTCGATAATCATGTTATTATTAGACTGTGTGATTTGGTACCCTAACCACTGCTGCTCTCTAGTGTATCTCTGAAGCACCGGCCCATACTATTGCTAATTAAATAAACTACTAAATTGGCACTGATATAAATTAATTCATAAGGAGCGAAAAGCAGCTATAATAATAATCATTTTTGAGTGATACAGCTAATAACGCGGGTCAGCCAAAGTCACTATTTACTATTGCTCAGTAAAGTAAGTGTGTCTGACCTTGATGAAACAGAACGCGTGGTGGCCTTGCTGGCTCTTTTTCTGCTTAAGTCGAAGGATGAGTTGTTTAACCTGATGGGCCCAGGACTCTGTGATCAGAGGCTCGGACTGCATTATCTCCGCCACCAACTCATCTGGGTTTGTCCTGCGTGAAAAGGAAAAAGGAGATTTTACACATGGTTAATTGAAGACTCGCGTTATAACAGGTTCAACAAGTAGCCTAATAATTATTACATTAAACATACATTAAAAGATACAACTCACGCACTCTGGGGACAAATCCAAAAGGTCGATTGACTTGATCCTCAAATGTCCTCCTTTCTCATATTCTATGACGATACCTGAATGCAGGAAGAGTGTTAAATCAGGAAATGACCCGGCATTATTCCGACATTATCATAATTTGGGTAGGCTAAACGGCTCAGTAACACTATTAACTAGCTACTTTGGAGGGAGTTTTAGAAGTAGAATAACGTTAAACGGAAGCAATTTTACAGCTCCTATCACTTGTTATAAACTATATGGTTTTTATATTACCTGGTGGATAATATCTTAGAAGAAACCGCTTAAGTTTCATTTTGCTGTGTATCTGCTGTGTACTAAACACTCTTCGCCTCGATAATCAACAAACCGTTGCTACGGGAACAGACCTGTCGGCACGTGCTCGCGTACTCTCACCACGCATGCGTAAAAACGAACCCAGTCAAAGAATGTGAATGAGCTCGATTGGCTGAACCATTCAGGTATTTATTTGTGTCTGTACCACTGGGGGTTCGTTTTTATTATTCCTGTATTTATTTACTATGCCCATATTTAATTTATATTATAATTTTTGCATTGAATTTCTCATGTCATCCTGTTCCCATGTGCCCTGTCGCTGTCCACAAGAACTGTCAACTGTCTCCTGTTGTCAGCCACAGAATAAAGCCTTGTACTGTACTTGCATTCTCATTTCAACACTCTTCAACTTTCCTTCTGTTTTTTAAAAAGGGCAAAGTCTCTTGCTATAAACAGAGTGACTATTGCACGTGCAGATCATAAAGATTATGTGTGTATTTTCTAGCTAGAGATGAATCTAATCTTCAGCTAAAAGCACCTTGGAGATAACACATGTAGTCAGTCTTCCAGTTAAGACCAAGGTGCTCTGGTGGTCCCTTTGGAAATAAAAACCTGGGGGGAAATATGGGTTGTTGGACGGAGCTGAAGTCCTCCAGCTGGGCTTATCCCACCGCCGTCCTGTGTCTCTATGGGTTTCTTGCCAATTGCAGAGTAGCAGAGCCTTTCCTCACACCATACCTAATAGGACCACACCAGAACATCTCTGAAGAAGTGGTAAGAGTGGCACACACATACTGTTATGTAGTTCGGTATAGGTATTCATCAGGTACTGTCTTTTATTAAGAGCGATTATCAGAGACCAATAGCTTTTCAGTGACAAGGGATGAGTACGTTGTACCTAGTGTTTGTAGTGCACCCATTCTTGTTTTGTTTTGCTTGTTGTTTCCTACAGGTGACCAACTACCTGTTTCCTATCTGGACATACTCGTACCTCGCATTCCTTTTCCCTGTCTTTCTGCTGACAGACTTTCTGAGACACAAGCCCCTCATTATGGTACAGGGGTTCTTCCTGGTCACCAACTGCATCCTGCTCTGCTTTGCCCTGGGTCTGCCTGCTATGACCTTCCTTCAGGTGAACTAAAAGTAACAATTAATATGTGTGGTTGGGAAACACATTATGTTCCTTTTGTAAAACATTTTATTTATTGTGCAAGGCTGAAGCACTTTTAAAGCACTTGACTTCCTTGCTTGCCTGCAAAAACATCTTATTTAGTAAAAAAAAAAAATGGTATTGATCCTGCCAAGGATAGTTACTTTAAAACTCTTTGAATCCATCTACAGGTCAACTATGCTGTAGTGACTTCCACAGAGGTTGCCTACTTTTCCTACATTTACAGCATAATACCAGTTGAGGATTACCAAAGAGCGACTGGGTACCTTCGCAGTGCCATGCTGACTGGATATACATTTGGTGCAGGTTTAGGACAAGTGCTCATCTCTGTTGCAGGTAAAGCGAACAAACTGAAGGAAGGAAACAAGCCTCCGCACACTCAAGTCTGTGCAAAAATGTTTTTATGTGTGAAGCGTTCACATTTTTGCACAGACTTGAGTGTGCGGAGGCTTGTTTCCTTTTTTTTCAGTTTGATTATTTTTTCTTCAATTCAAGGTAGGGCAACCAAAAACACAAGTGAATAATAAAAAAAAAACAGATATAGCATATTTTACCCTCTTTCATTTTCCTGTTTTCCTGCATGCAATTATTACTGCAAAAACAGCTTAAAAAATGAATTGTAAAGGAACTACAAGAAACTATGCTTTATCAACATTTGAGTGAGACTTAAAATATGAACTCTAATCAACACAGGAGTGGACTACTTTTACATCAATGCTATCACTCTGGGGATTATGAGCATGGCTTTTCTTGTCTCCTTCTGGTTGCCCATGCCCCAGAGGAGCATGTTCTTCAAAGGCAAAAAAGCTGCAGCTGTGGGCTCACAGTCCCAACAGGAGGGGCCAATAGGAGGCTCTGGCTCTGGGGAAGAGAAGATGGAGCATAATGGCAGTGCTGGCTGGTACAGCAGGGAAAATGTGGCCAATGCAGGTCGTCTACTTTGGCAAAGCTTCAGGGAGTCATACTCTTCCAGGCATTTTGTTTTTGCAATTCTATTGATATGACATTTTGCACATATTTTAGATAGAATGTAGTGTAGTTCACTGCAGTAAATTTGCAAATACATACAGTGTCATTCCATAATGTATCTAAGTCGGGTTTTTTAACAGTATCTTTATTCTAATCTGTTGTAGGCACTTAATCTACTGGTCCCTATGGTGGGCTCTGGCCACCGCTGGCTATGTACAGGTCTTCAATTACATCCAGCTAATGTGGGACCATATAGAACCATCAGCCACATCAACCATCTACAACGGAGGTGTAGAGGCTGCATGCTCACTTGTTGGTACGTCCGATTCTAGGTGTGCTCATGTGTGTGCATTTGACTGGAGGTAAGAGAATGAAAACTACGCTTTCTGGGTCATATTTCTCAGATGACCACATTCAAACATGATTTTAAATAAATGGAACATCTAGTCTACTTCTAAATCTTCAATCAATTTTTTTTTAATGAAGATTTTGTCAATAGTATCAGAAGAACAGAGCAAAAGTCTCTTTTTGATGTCATTTCATAAAAGACTATAAGATTTATGGAAGCAGGGGAAAGAATGGGTATCAGATGTCTGAGTGACGAGGAGAGGAGAGAAGACTGCAGTGCAAACGAATTATATAGAGCATATATAAAATTTAATGGTTATTATAAAAGCTGCTGTGCCTGATGGCACACAGACATATAAAAACTGGCAATTAAAAGAAAATGACCCTGCTTTTCTAGGTTGTATGGGATAACCGACTAAATGGAGAATATGTATTGATTTGGAAAGCGAATAGCAGAACCATGGTCCTTTTGGCTTGTATTCAACCTGGCTCAGCCTGAGAAGAGGATGAGTAATTGCTTCAATTAAAGAGATAAAGTTAGAAGGTAATGGGTTCTCTGATTATTGCTGATAGTTGGTTCTAGAGTCAGGCAAGCGGTTCATCCTAATAAGTAGGTGATGTAGGGGCCAGTAAAGCCATGTAGGTGCATAGGGTTTTGTTTGAAGGCCACGTCCTCATTTGTACCAAGGAAAGCGATGTCTCTGTTGGCATTAACAAATGAATCAAGAAATCACAACAAGAATGCACAGGCACAATAGAGTTGTTGTCCACTGCAATTAGACAGATTAATCACTTAATTTTCTCTTTCGTGGCTCAGGTGCCGCAGCGGCTTTCTCTGTTGGTCATATCAAGGTGACCTGGGCTGTGTGGGGGGAACTGGCTTTAGGACTGTTCTCGGCAGTGGGAACTGGTGCCGTCTTTCTGATGGCACTTACCAGCAATATATGGGCATGCTATGCTGGATATGTCATATTCAAATCTTGCTACATGCTTCTCATCACCATCACAAGGTAAGTTCATAACAGAGGTAAAATTCAAACATCAGCTTGAAAATGCACCATCTCCTTAGGGAAATTGTTATGAAGAAGGTGCTTTGCTTTTATTGTAAAAGTAGCTTAAATAGCCTATAATTTTCCATGACAGAGTAGACATATGCTATGCTCTTTAGAAATTACAGACTTTTTTCCCTTCTAGTTTTCAGATTGCCTCAAACCTCTCCATGGAGTGCTATGCTTTGACGTTTGGGCTCAACACTTTTGTAGCCCTTTCACTGCAGACTATTATGACGGGTATTGTTGTTGATGAAGCTGCTCTGGGACTGGACATTGTGACGCAGGTACAGTGTGTTTTTACAGGCTTAAATAAATAGCATTTTTAGTGGGAGCATAGGGGGATTTTATTCTGGCATTGTCTGACTGAATGGAGAATGTAAGCAGCACAAACGTTTTTTTGTTGGATAAGCAGCTGTCAAATTAGAGTACAGTGACACCTGGTGGTTTTCAGTGACTGTTGCATGCAGACATGTTTGAGGTAGATAGACAGTTGGAGAAATTGTTATAATAATGTTTTGAATGACAGAGGCCCTTCTCTGCAGTTCATTATCTATGGCAGCTACTACGCCGTCATCTCGGTGCTCTTCCTGATTCGAGGGACCTACACTGCCTGTTTACATCAACAACACCATTCTGAGAACACACACACTAAGGAACAAGAGCCCGAGTCTGGTCTGGAGGTGATCTCTGCCGAACATTTTTGACTAAGGTCAATGAAGAGTTGTGGTCTTGATGGTATTAAATGAATGAATGATTGTTCCATTTACAACTTGTAATCGCTAAAAGAACTCACTTAGGAAGTATGATGGTACAATAATGTAACAATAAAGCTGCAGTTATTACTGATTAGTGAAATAAATGAAAGACAAAGTCCTGACATTTACCAGTTTCATTTGTGATACGTGTATCTCTGGTTGAGCTAGACCATGACTAAGACTACAATGTCACAACACCCGGGTTGTTGATTGACAAACCAAGGCCAACATTTCTGGCATGTTGCACGCAAGGACGCAAGACAGAAATAGTAGCACACAGACAGATATCTAAACACACCTGAACAGGTAAGGAGTTCAAGTGAGTTGTGTTCATCTCCTGAGAGGTAGAAGATGGAAGCAACGAGAAAGTGGAGAGAAGATTGGAGGTATCCCACTACTCTGCTGTGCATCTATGGATTCTTCAGCACGGTCAAACCTCTTGAGCCCTTCCTCATCCCATACTTGACTGGACCAGACAAAAATCTAACAACAGAAGAGGTATAGCACATGTCTAAAATTTCAAAATGCATAATGTGAATCAACTAAACAGCTCAGACATAGTGATGTAGGCTATATATTTCAGTTTGCTTTGCTAGTTTAGTGACATTTATACCAAAACCTAAAACATAATGTGTGCTTTTTTGACAGGCTAAACAAAAGAACGTCATGGTCTTTACATACAGTATTCATTACAAAATAACCAGGCTTATGAATCAGAGCAGAGAGTTAAATACAATCTTTAGAACCTGAGTAATAAAGTTCTACCAGTTTCGACTAGATTTTTATTGCTATGAAGCAATGAAGTTACATACAACTTAATGAGTTATTGTTTCAGATTTATTACTTTGATACTAGTCTTTCCTTTACAGATAAACAATCAGATTTTCCCAGTGTGGACATACTCTTACCTGTCCATGCTGGTGCCGGTGTTCCTGCTGACTGACTGGCTGCGTTACAAGCCTGTGGTAGTGTTCCAGTGTGCAAATCTCTTCATTACCACAGCAATGCTGCTTTGGACTCAAAGTGTACCAGCCATGCAGGCCATGCAGTTCTTCTACGGGGTGGTGACAGCCAGTGAAGTGGCCTATTTCTCCTACATCTACAGGTCATTAAAAGACAGAGCAAGGCAGCAATACAGCCAGGCATCTGGGGTAATTCAGCATTTTTGGTTCTGACATGGCATTTCAAATATGTTGTTTATTACAGTGTCATAGATCTGAGGATGTACAGGAAGGCCACCTCTTACTGCCGTAGCATCCAACTGTTGGGGTACATGGTGGGCTCTGTGCTGGGACAGCTTCTGGTCAGCTTTGACCTCATGTCCTACAACAACATCCTGGTATTTACTCTGGTTCTTACTGCCATCGCTCTCCTCACATCCTTCCTCCTGCCAATGCCACAGCGGAGCATGTTTTTCCACCGCAAGGACATTGGTCACAAAACAGTAACAGAGGGAACAAACATTCACATGGACAGGACTGTGGACACACCCAGGTCAAATATATCTCCAGAGCAATTAAGAAGTGATGAAAAAGAAGAGGAAAGAGTAGAAATTAATGATGGGGGAAAGCTGGAAGAAAGGGGGGCTATGGCTGAGGATACTGAGGCATCTGGTGGTGCAAACAGCTGCAGTCAAATTCTCCTTCAGTTGTGGAACGATTTTCTCCAGTGTTATTCCTCCAGAAATCTGCTCTACTGGTCGGTGTGGTGGGCAATGGCCACCTGCGGCTATAACCAGACCACCAACTATGTGCAGGTCAGTTGCAGTATAAAAATGTAAAATTAAAAGGCATACATGCAATGTCAAATAAATTACCTTTAAATCAACAGAGATCTGATTGTACCTTTCTTTGCAATTCAAAATGATTTCATCAAACTACAGGAAAGGTCAAACCCTGACCCAGCATTGAACTGTGCTTTTTCACAAATCACACCAGAAACACCGAGATCCCAATGTCACAGTGCCAGTTTAAGACAAAGCATACACTTTATTAGTACATGTTCATCAGGTGATCTGTTGTTTCTTGCATGTGTAAAATGTCCAAATCACCACAGAGATTCCTGTAATATACCTCAGGTGCTGTGGGAGCATGTGCAGCCTTCTCAGAACTTCAGCATCTACAACGGAGGAGTGGAGGCAGTATCCAACCTTTTGAGTAAGCAAAACATAAACAAAAACATATTTCTAGTGCTGACATTGGACTAGGAAAGACATCCATTCAGATAAGGCTACAAGGAAACCTGTGGTAACTTCAGTTAATTGTGGCTATTCAGTGAAACACTATTTATTAGTGTTGGAACTGACTTGACAGCAGATCCCTTTTCTAAATGCTTAATCAGATGTGGTGTCTACTAAAGCTGCTCTAATTCGGTGTGTTTCTGTAGGTGCAGCAACAGCGTATGGTATAGGCTTCACTGAAGTGAAATGGGAACAGTGGGGGGAGCTGGCCCTGGGTGGTTTCTCTGGACTCGGGGCAGGAGCGCTCTTCCTCATGACTTTCGTAGGTAACATCTGGATGTGCTACACCGGTTACGTCATCTTCAAGTGCCTGTACATGCTCCTGATTACTATAGCCATGTAAGTGTTAAGTCACATGATAAAAAGGTGTTGCTCTTTTACTCAATGATTGACTTTTTTTTTTTTTTTAAATCCTGAATGCAGAAAATAAATCACAGCTGTCTTTTTAAATAACCAAAAAACACACACTGCTCTTCTTAGGTACCAGATTGCAGCTGACCTGTCAATGGAAAGATATGCACTGGTGTTTGGTGCAAACAACTTTGGAGCCTTGGCTCTACAGACGATTATCACATCTATTGTTGTTGACAGTGGAGGTCTGGGTCTAGCCATCATTCCTCAGGTGAGCCTTCTGATCAGAATCAATTCTTTTATAAGTGCTGAAAAGGACTTAATAATAATTCTTAAAATGTTGTGCTCTGTTGCAGTTTACAATATACGCCAGCTACTTCTCAGCCATCGCTGTTATTTTTTCCTTTCGAGGAGTGTTTACCATTTGGAAAACAAAAAGAAACAAAGAGAGGACCCCTCCTGACAAAACTGAACCTCCAGACTTTGAAGAACACAGATTCTGAAAATAAAGAAATTTACTCTGCCAGCTGAAAGCATCACTTGTACTTTTATCCCCATTGGGTATCAAGGGGCACATGGCAGTTTGAAAGCAAAGCTTTAAAATACTGAGTGCAACATCATGAATATAAATATTTTTATACAAAACAAGGATACAAGATTTCAAACATTGTTATAAATGAACAGTTTGCTCATTTCTTCTTACTTAAAATTCATTTTAATATATATATTTATATATATATTTACACATTAACTTAAAATTCTTTAATACCCAATGTAAGTGGTTTTCAGGTTGTCAGCCATTCCAGGTTCCCACGAGTGTGGTCGACTGCAGTTCAGAAGCATTGTGACCCGTGCCCTGTCAGGAGAGCTCACTCACTCACTCGCTCACTCACTCACTCGGTCGGTCACCACCAGAATAGGCTTTTTCTTTAGTGAGCACAGCTTAACTAAAAGGATCCTGCACAAATAAGCAGTTTGGTTCTTTACAAATACAGTAACTGGCAGTACCCATCAGCTCTTCCAAGCAAAAGTTCTGTCTTAACAAATCTTGTGTTTTAGATACAAATACTGATATGCACAAAGAGCTAATTTCCTCAAAAGAAAAATATGTACAGAATTGCAGCATAATGAATGGGATATACTGTATGCAATAACTTAGTTTTCAGCCAGTTTGATTATACAATGTGGCTCAGTAGAGGCCGAGTTCACAGGTTAAATAGAGAGGAGGGGATCAACCTCTCCCTCTGCACACACCATCACTTTGTTTTGTAGCCATAGACAATGTCAACATGACCATCATTCCATTTGTGACAACTGCGATAGAAAATACAAATCCTTACAAACATTGTGGTTTTAAAGCTACTTGTGAAACAAAACAGTGCAATAGGTGCAAGCGCGCCAGTTGTTGACCCTGTAGTGGAGCTGATTGGATGGATCGCTATAAGAAGGGGTTTGTTGAAGAACCTCCTGCTGGATACTGTGCAGATGGACCTGCACCCTGGGAGAAAAAAAGATACACAAATACAGTCTGATCTTTGAAGAGACCTACAGTATTATCACCATCATAAACATATGTGATTTGCAAAGGTTCACAAAAATAAAAATTACACCACAACTTAAAAGGGATAATGTGATTGTCTATCCTTTATGAACAATAACTTTGCATGACAGGACTAAAGCCCCTTTATTCTAGTGTGTAAAACGTTTGATCCTAATTCTGTAGGAAACTATATCATGTATCCTACTTACTTACCAGGAAAGGGTTGCTGGAGACCATAGGGCCAGCCATTGCCTGCCCAAAGGGAGTCACAACAGGCTTTGCCTGGCCAAAGCCTGAAAATCCTCCACCTAAAAGACATTTACATTATATTATAATTTAGGACACTCGAATGGCCACTCAAAAAAAATCATAACAGCATCAACAACCTAAGTAAGATTTTGTTACTGTTGTTCTAGTGACCAAACTTTATAGACTGGAGGGATTTGGAGGTTTTGTTTCCACATACTGTATATGCACAGTGTACACAGACAGACACACACCGTTGGGTTGCTGGGGATATGCTGGAGGCTGAGGGAAAGGAGCCTGGCCAGGAAAAGGTTGTTGGAAAGTTCCACTAAAACTCGTGGGGAGGTTGTAGGCTGCAGCATTTCCAAATCCAGCTGGCATACTCATGGAGCCTGTGGCAAATGTGGCTGCAACACAGCAGAACAGCAAAGGGTTAAAGATGCCTATATGAGACGTGTGTGTATATAGCTTCTTTATTTTTTTCAAAATCATGACAATCGTGGTCAAACATAGTTTTCCATGAATTAGGGGACACACAACAGCCGAAAAAACACACAAAGGACAATGCTAATACAAAAGTGCCTGGTTCTATCAGCATTTTGTTAAAAAGCAAGACAGTAGGTAAACTTCAATGAATGGGAAGATGGGCAGCCAGGGATTACAGTCCGCAGGCCAGGAATTAGAAACTTACCAACTCAACCATGCAGTTAGTCACCCTCTCCTTAACAGGCATTCAAGTGCATGTGATTCTTTAAAAATTGTTTGGTACTGTGATTACTTTTTTTTGCCGAGATGTTCAGAATCTCAGAGAGAGAATGTATTTGCAGTGTAAATACATTTATGTAAAGGCTGATTCCATATAAGTCTTAGGAAAAGGAGGGAGTGTCTGAAAGGAGTCAGACATGGAGAAGTCAACGCTCTCAGTAAGAGTATCACCAGTGTCTGAACTCTGATAAACACAGAAGCACAACAATCCAACAGTTCAGCAAGGAATCAAATTAGAATAAGACAGGCAAAGGGCAATTAAGCAGTCTCATATCAGGTACAAATCATACATCAAATTATGATGAAAAATGTCAGAGTTAAAATGTATCAAACTTGTATGCAAATCAAGAATAATTGCTTGATATTAACCCTGTATTCTGGAGGATTCAGCTTCACTTAAAAAAATCACTGAATCAAGCATTTTATAACACTACCAAGTGGAAAAACTAGACTGACTAGATTATTATATTATGTACATGGCAGTGCATAAAAGGTTTTCAGTATTTTCAAAAAGCCATAACATTTTATGCTACTTGTCAACTATGGAAAACGTTGAGGAAGCCATTAGAATTAATTCTCAGACATTCATTACACAAGATAATATCGTAGAGAGGGGGTAGTATGAACAGCTTTTTACAATTTCTACAGAAACGTAATATACATTAATTTTACATTAATTAATTTTAATCTAATTTTATTTGGCATCCTTTGAAATAATCTGCTTACATCAATGTATAGTTCAGTTTAGATTTAGTTAATTTGATATTAATATTAATCAGCACAAATATGTAATAATATATACTTGGTACATTGTATAGCCAGTGGTGCTGGTGAGATGATCATTGCCTACTTCCATGATTCCCAAGAGCAGCTTATTTTTAACCCCAGCCTTGGTGTAAGTACTGCAGTTCCATTTTGTCATTTCTGAATCGTACACCATGGTTACCTCTCCAACATTTTCCTGATAGATTTCTTTACAGGTACAAGAAATCAACTGCTAAAGCAAGACAGAAGAGAGCAAAAGGGAAGCAGTGAGCACAAGAGAACCTACCAAAGGGGAGAGGAATACCCTGCCCATGAAGAGCCCTCATCAAGCCTGGCCAGCATGCCAACAGCAATTAGACAGATTTCTGAATCTTTCTGAACATTACTTTTATTACTTGTAACTTATGCAAGCAGGAAAATTGCAACATTCCCCATTTACACACTGTTATTAAATTGCTGTGGTGGACGTATATGCCAGTATATACTATACATTTACATCAATATGTATATGGCATACCAGATATATTTTTGGTAAATTAAGACAGCATGCGTTTGTTTAAACTAGACTCCATTCTCATAATTACTATCTATAGGGTGGATTTTAAGATTAGTTTGAGATATAATATATGGCTTAATGTATATGTTGTAAATCTTTTCACATAAAACGTATTTGGTATTCTTGCATTAGTTCAGGTAGCTGATTTGGCTGTGTTCTATGCTGCACATTTATAGGCAGGTACACGCATCAAAATATCCAAGAACACACCTGCTGCAGCTGCATTTGCAGCTCTGCCGTTGCTCTGGAATGGGTTGGTAGGAGGTGCAGCTGGGCCAACTCCAGGAGCTACAAATGGATTAGTTGACTGACCTGTTGAGGAGATGCATCAGGTCACCAGACAAAAGAACAGAATGTGAACATTTCCAGAAAATCTGGAGGTGTGTGCTATGAATAACACTGGGGATAGTTATGTTTTTAACTGGGGTTTGTCTGTCTGTTACCTAGCATCCATAATTTTGGACAAATTGTCCTCATTTTATTTGTATACAGTGACAGATGATTATGTTCTGGCTGTTGTAGGTTGAAGGTCAAGGTCAGGAAAGTGAATTTACATACATTTGCTCAACCAGGATCAATAAATACAAGTGCTCAGTTAGAGCTGTATACTGGGACTGAGCATGTTGCAAATTATTATCTCCATGAAGCTAATGTGATTACTGGGGATGGTATGTTGTTGTGGGGAATTTAGCTGCATTGGTGGAGGTTTGCGCTCTATGAGTGCTTTCTAGTTCTGAATGATTTCAGAGTTATGGGTTCTTCCTGATTACAGTTTGAAAGTAGGATTTACATAAAACAACAGAAAACAGCTGTAAGGGTCACTCACCTCCAAAACCTTGAGCCATGCCAGGCAGAGCTTGTTGTGCTTGCACTGTTGACACCCCAGCCTCAGGGCCAAACATACCCCTGCAGTAACACAAAGCCAACATCTAAGTTCATCAGGAAAGCCAAAAAAAAGGGAGACCACAGACAACAATCCTGACATGACAAAGAGCTAATAATGTTTGAGAGACAAAAGGGACATGTCATTAACCTTCTCTTCATTTCCATATCAGATAAGTGAGATGATTCCTATATCTGACGAAAACAAAAGTAAAAAGATGTGTTCTGCCTAGTGTCTCACCCATGTGAGGTGCTAGTGGTGTTGTAAACACTAGTAGCAGGAGCTGATGAGCTGAAGACAGTATCAAGCTCAGCCAGAGCAGCATAGCGGTCCCCCATTGTTGGCACTGGTGGCTGGTTCTGTGGCAAACCACCCACTCCTGCAGCCGCTGTGGCTGTGCTCACACTGCCAGGGATACCACCTCCTGGAATATAACACACAACACACAGAACAGAGGAGCTAGGTTCAGTTCACTGCACCTCACTTAATTGAGGAGGAAATTTTCTTTAGTACACAAACAAAAGGTCCAGAGATAGCTGCCATATTCACCTATTAAAAAATGAGGAATAAATGTTCAATCATTAGGAAATTGGCATTTTTTAAGCACAGAAATACATTTTAAAAATGAACAAATTCATTAGTACCAGCCCAGTACCAATTCACATGAACCTGAGTGACATATTTCTGACCATGTGCCACTAAAACTCTCCAATGGGATCAGTAAATATGCCATTCCTTAAAGCAGAAAAGTAACATGCCATTCGCCTTGTGGAGTGACCTGTCGTCCATATGCAGGCTGGTTCCCCAGGGGACCAAATTTGGAGAAAAGAAATATTAAAACCATCTGTGCCTAAACTCAGCATAAGGTATTCCAGATTAAGATGCTTATATTTGCAAGAAAATGTAATCTGTGCTTAGAGAGACGGGATGTCTGTCTCTGCACTGGGAAAAAGACTTATAGGGACTTATAATACATTTTTTTGTTGAATAAATTTTTTTCAGTTAGCCTCAATCATTAGAATTGAGATCTATGAAACAGGCTAGGCAGGAGAAGTTTACCTGGCTCTGTTTTGGCAGAGCTAAACATGTTATCCAGGTCAGCCAGGGCTGCGTATTTATCAGCAGGGACGCTAGTACTCTGTACAGCATCTCTGCCAGCTCCTGTGGAGTTACTCTGGGAGGAGGAACTGAAGGATCCAAAGTCAGCGCTACACGATTTGGGGAAGTTGTCAAAATTTGCAAAATTGGCATTTGCTAGTCCCCCTGAGGCGCTACCTGTATAAAAGAGAGAGATTACATAGTCATGAGGGGGGCTTTAATTGTTGGTCCTGAGCAGTAGCATAAACAGGATGGACAAGGAGAGAAGATGCTGCATGGAAACGTGGGGTTGGGGTGGAGTCAGGCTGTCGCTGACACACCTTCATTATCTACAGGACAGATTGCAACTCTGCTCTCTGCTGGCTCCCCATTAGCTTATGAACTCTAGGAAGGCACACCATTAGCATTTATTTGTGTTAGAGGCACAGGATGTGCCAGACAACCTCTTTCTTGGGTACACGGTCTACATGTGAGCTCAGCCACTCACACATAGACCAAGATGGATCAGTGTCAGAGAGTTTTAGACAAAACCAACCAAAGTCTACTCACTGTGACAGAAACAGTGAGTAGATTTTGGTTGGAACTGTAGTACAAAAACAACTGTAGTCTTCCAGCCACTTTGTAGGCAGTCGCATTACTGAGCTCAGTAATGACTAATTAACCATATCGGTTAATGAGGAGACAACAAACTAATGTGCAATTCAATAAGAATTGTGCAAGTGTATATCATTTTGCTGCAAGACACAAATCCTATTCAAGAACTACTAATAATTTTACACCATAGACACCTACAGGTTTTTCTTGTTTACAAGGGTCTACAGAGGGAAATCACCTTTTTTCCAGAGCAGGTGATATTGTGATCAATTTCAGTTAAGTGATTTCTTAGCCACAGAGAAACAATTTTTACGTATCTGTTACATTATTTATTGTTCAGTACGCATAACAAAATATTTTGATATAGAGGTAAAACAGGGAGAGCTAACTGAGGAACAGCATACTCTTTGCGATCCTAAAAAGGGAGAGAAAGTGTAGTTGAGTAATGGCACATAAAACCAATACACAATTTGTCTCAACCAACTGCAGCTGCATTTCATGAAATACTGATCTATATAACTACATGTAGGTCAGGGAAAGGAAAAACTGTAAAAAGGTATGTGAACAGCGGGTAAGGTACAATCCTGCATGCACTCAGAGGCTTAAAAGACACAGCTCTTATTTACAAGCTGCTGTAACTCGTCTACCTGCTCCTGATGATCGCTTTACAGTAAAACAAGCCTGAATCAGCAAATATGCTTCTGCCCATTTGGGTTTTTGGGTGCATGTACATCAGTGGATAAAATATGATTTATGTTATAATGGATTAGAGAAAAGTCAATACATTTAAGAACATTAAGGCATTTATTAAGATAAATCACAGCCTAAGGGCACTTTTGTTTCCCAATCACTGCTGAAGGGACAGGAAACTTACATTGTTGCCTGGTTTTAGTTCTCTTTGAATCTTTTTTTTTTGTCTTTTTTGAATTATAATACTTGTACTTGGTTTAGTATATAGGAGTAGGTGTTATAATTTTTTATATACTTTTGATTATACCTTTCTTATAAAATTGTATGTAGATCATGCGATTATAAAAATATGTGAAATACTAGTCATAGTAATGTAGATAGAGTGAATCACAATGCTAGCTCCAGTACTGTAACGGCTGTCAGCCATCAGCTGTTTTCATCCAGTGGGATTCTCTGTGATTCAGAGTTACAGACACAAAAAAGAGCTACATGCTGAGACACACATTACATCCAGAGAGCAGAGGATTAGAGTCACTACACACTAGAGGCGATAGAGAGGGTGAAATCTGTTAAGAGGG
Source organism: Coranthus polyacanthus (assembly GCA_037367275.1). Classification (NCBI taxonomy): domain Eukaryota; kingdom Metazoa; phylum Chordata; class Actinopteri; order Kurtiformes; family Apogonidae; genus Coranthus; species Coranthus polyacanthus. The sequence goes on along the minus strand of JAPQRN010000006.1, from coordinate 12,275,516 downwards.
CAAGCTCAGAGAGAGACTTACTGTGTGCACCCTGGAGAGGCAGAGCAGTGGCAAACTCACCCATACTGCGGCTGGATGAGAGCACAGTGAACGCTGGCAGCCAAAAATCAAAGAGGGGGGGGAGGAAAATGGGGCAATGAGCAATGTAAGACAGGGTGGACAAAAAAAGAAAATAACGTCAACTAAATCAGAGTTGCAAATTTGAAAAAAACAAACAAACAATGAAATCAAAGCAAATCAACGGCTTCTAAGCAAAGGATGGAAAACACACGAGACACAGTGAACAACTAAGGACAGGCTGACAGCACAATTAGAGTCTCAGAGAGAGGGATTATCTTACAAAGCCATGGAAAAGAGAGAGGAGCTTTATTTATTGTGCAATAGACATCAAGGGATCACTGCAGCACCGTACGGAGATAGTCATTAATGCTCAGCTTCCAGCAGAGGGCACTGCTGTACATAACATTTCCATGGAACTAGGGAGGTCTGAGTACAAGAACCAGTTTGTATGAGTGTGTTACAGAGAAGACAAGTGCTCAGGTTAGAAGGCAAACAGCCTGTTACTGCTGAGCAAAATATTAGATGACATGTGCAGTTTTACTTCAGGAAGGTGGGAATTATGGAAAGGTGAGATAAGGAGAGCAGTTTCCTTCCATGGGTAGAAGTATAGACAGACGAGTTGAGTTTTGAAAATTCACAACCACAATGGTTATGGTTCATTATATATTCAAGACCATGTGTAGCTCACTGAAATGCCACTTTTAAGTTTCAAGATTTGATCAAATCACACATACATTTTTAACGATCAGGATGATGCAATACCAACATAAACATCTCTAGCATCTTCCTAAAATACTCCTCTAGGGCATACAGATTGTAATTTAAATACTCCAGACTCTTTGTATCTGTTTTAAATCATCAGTTATAAAACTTGGAATTGGTTGTAGGTTGTAAACCTCATTACAAATAGTGGGAACGCCTGTATGCATCTGGTGGTGCAGAGGGATCTTTCACTTCTTACAAGAGATGAAGGGACTGTGCACATACACAAAGTCAAAACACATACAGTGTAACAACCAAACAGATGACTTGACAATAACATGGATGACCATGTACTGCAGGTGAATAGGCTGATTGTATTTAGCCTATGTAAACGACCAATGTGTGAGTGTATTTACACAGATCTAAAAGCTAATCTCTGACTGAAACTGTTATGGATTTGTTTCATTTGTCCAGTGTGGGGTGTTTGCTCTACCTGTATTTGAAGCTTGAAATGGGGCTGGGGGTGCGGAGGGGAAACCACCTGTTGACCCAGTAGCGGTTCCGAATGTATCAAAATTAGCAAAGTCTGCATTTGCACTGGCATTCTGTGGCGCTGGAGGTGGTGGTGGATTAGGTTCAGACGGACAGATGAGCAAAAGAAAGACAACAAAAGGAAAACAATGGATGAGATGCTCAGAGAATGGCAGTATACACATCACAAACAAGGGCATGGGTGACTACAAAACAATACAATGGATGATGTGGTAAACATGAGAAATAATCACAGAGTAAACACAATGTAGAGCAGTTTTAGAGGCATGAGATTCTGACGTTCACCCTCTCCCATAAGATGCAGATGGACTGCTTGCTAAAAAAAAACCAAACATATGAAGCCATGGTAGGACTCCATGAAATCAGACCAAAAACAGCCTGATCTGTTGTACGGGGTCGGTTTGTGTTGGAAACGACAAAGGGCGTCAGGCAGGACAATCCATTGTTCTATCTCATACACATGGTCATACAGTGGATGCCTCACGACATTCTAACAGAAGGTCTTGCATGTTTGAATTTACCTAAACTATAAAACTACACTTACCTATACTTATGATAGTTATAAAGTAATAACATAGAGGCTGTATCTGAACCGAAGTAGCATGTTTAAGTGCAGCATATCGGAAATGCACTACAGTTAAAAGCTGTAGACACAGCTTTGTGACTGAACTTAAATTCATGCAGTCCTTTTGCCTATATAATATACATTTACATACTTGTTTCCTACATTCAGTCGGCAACTCATATGTGGCCTGACATGTCAATCAGCCATGACATGCCTGACTTAATGACTCCACACTCGCCTAATCTAACACACTGAGCATCATAACAGACAAGATATCATGTAATCTGACCGCGGCCTTATACAAAGTTGTATGGGGGTGCTTAGTAGTACACATACATCATGAATCTTAAGGTGCACATCTGTGCTCATATTTACTATGTGGAGACGCTACTTTTGTCAGTCCATTAAGAGTGAGTCTCGATTGCTCTTTGAGGAGGAAATGAGAGGACATTATCCTCCATGGGGCAGGAAGCACTAATAGCCCTATGTTACAGCCATTAGTAACCATGGAGATGTGTGTCTGTCCATTGCACCCCTGATACTATTCTATAATATATGGCCATATTTTGCATTTATTGAGGTATGTGGCTGCTCATGCGTTCAACATAGTGTGCATAATCCACAACTATTGCCACAGGAAATAAGAAGAGTTAGATTGTATCCATTAGCACACACCTTTCACTTTGAGTACTTTAAGTGTGTTAAATCAACACAACATTATTCAACTCTAGTATTCACACAGTGTCATATTAATTAAAAGTTAAAATAATGAATATATTCCTTTAATTTGAAAAGAGAAAACTGGTGAATGAAAACACGTATACACTTGTCCCTCTATGTAATAACATTGGAAGACCTTGCAGGTACCGAGACCTGCAAACCTGAGACCTGGAGCAAGAATTTCACGCTTGAAAGACAATCAAATGGCAAGTTGACAACTATTTCCTGTAGTCCCTTACATCTTTATATTTCATACAGTGTTTTTTTATCATGTTGAGATACTGAGGATTATTCTGGCTTTTTAACCTTGTGAATTTCCTGCACAGGGTTAAAACTTCAATGTGCTTTATAACAATGCTACATTTTTTTGTTATTTTACTGTTCCTTACTTGTGTGGCTGTTGAAATGTGCAAAGTTAGCAAAACTGGAGTTGGCGCCAGCATTCATGTTGGGCGGGGCAGCAAAGATGTCTCCACCCAAGTCACTGAGGAGGTCAAACTTCTTGTCATGGAACTGCTGTTGATGGGATTGTCCACGGCTCACAACTGGAGACTGTCAGAGACAAAAGATTTTTTATTTTATTTTTTTTTTTTTTTAAAAACAATGCATGTCTTTCATTCAGGAAATCCTTGACAGCCTTCACTTGATGACTAAAAGAAGGGAGGCAATTTGGACACTACTAAATAGGAAAAAAAAATCATTCATACAAAGATATATAGTATGTCCTTTTTGTCGAATTATGTAGTTTCTATTGCTAGCACATGATGCTGTTCAGACAACCTGATGATGATACCTTTAATTATTTGGAGATAGCAAAATCAAATAGATTCAGCATGCACAAACGTGTTTACTACATAAATCATACCTGATTGGGTGGGGTGTTCTTGGTGAGGTGTAGCGAGGGGGCTGACTCTCCCAGCAGTGATTTGAGTGGTCTAACTTCCGGGGTGCTGCTGGTGCTGCTGTTTGAGGAGCCAGAGATGGATGCGTGGTGTGAAGCCACTACTTTGGCCTGCTCAGGAGGCACGTACCTAAGGACCCACCAACCAGTTTTATACAGTGCTGGTACAAAACAAAACACTCAACTCCACCTTTGTGTTGTCCCTCTTGATCCTTGAATTTACAGATCATACAGCAAACTGCATGCTGAGCAGCTGTCAAAATCACCAAGAACATCGGAATTTCAAATACTTAAGATAGCTACAGTGTGAAATAGTTTGCCAAATACTACTGGCTGTTGACTACATATGATAAATTGACGCAGTCTGTGGTATTGGTGTTGTGGCAACTGAGTAATAGCATAGTAATAAATAAGCACAGGAGTCCCACTGTGATAACAAACAATGTTTCTTTGGTGCAAATTTGATCTATTGCTAACATGACTCTTTGAAACAATTTCCCCAGAAAACTGCTATGCCTGGTGTGTGTATGTGTGTTAGAGGAGTTCAACCCATGTGATTGAGCAGGTCTAAAGCATGTGGTAACATGTTGAGATAGAGACACGTGGCACTCACTCATTTCAGTCAGAGGCTTCTAAGGTGCAACATTTTTCTGGTTGCTATTTTAACTGTGTAACTGCACAAACCATCAATCTCTTGTTTGGTTATGATGAACCCCTAATTTGCGACTTTGGATTTGACAGAAACTTGTTAAGTATGCAGTTAGTTTTACGTTGGTTAGTCATCTTAACCAACAGAAGCAATGCACAACACTATCCTTTCTTTATTGTGCATATTTATACAAAAGTACACCTATAACTTAATGGAATAACTAAATCTAGAACATTAAGGAGCTTCACTGACACAACCTACATTCTGTGCATTTAACAAGTGTGTCTGGTGGATTGCTTGAAGCTAATTGCTATGAGCTGCCTGTGACACATTCTAAGCTAGAGACAAAAACACAGACAAAGGAACATGCATGCTGCCAGAGGATTGTTCATATCTTTGCAGTGACAGCGTGTTAAACAGACTTACCATCTCTTCTTCTCATATTTCTCTTGAAGGAACTCCTTCACTTTTTGAGGCTCTCTGAAGTCTGGTATTGATGAGGTTCTGTCATCATAAAGGCCTAACCAGATCTGTTTGCATACCTGGAATACAGAGATGAAGAAAAGGTGAATTTTGTTAGAAAATGTTTTCCAGTCACACAGCCCTGGAAGATTTAAATCTCCATTATCTAGTGCACTGAATATACCAGGAATATTTTTAGCCAAGGTGAAATAGTGGCAAGAGGAAGTAAGTCATTAAAGTAAGTTAAGTAATTTACCTTATAACATTTTAAAAGCAAAAGACTATTTAATGATATCTTGAAAAGGTAATAATTAGTAAAGTAGATTTTAAAAAGTAGCTCTGGTGAACCTGCAAGCTTAGTTTTCTTCCTAATCAGTTCTATAAACTGATTATTTGTTACATCCCACTGCTTCACCTGTGTATCTGTGTCAGGTGCTCTCTGTCGAAAGACAAATAGCAACCCGAAGGCAGTGGTATTTATATAGCAGCCTTGAAGCGTATGTGCAGTTCCAACCTTGAGTCTCCTGTGTGTCTGCCTGCTCGACTACTTTGCTGCAGCTTTTAATAGGCTCTGTTTCTGAGGCAGCGTTGCTCTATTTCATACTCCATTTACCAGAAATGGTTTCAGAATGAAGACGTACTTTGATTCCCTTACACAGTGTAAATATGGAGAACCTCTTTGAGTATGATGGTATGCAGGTATGATGGAGACATAAAGCTTCAAGTTTGAATACAAACAGATGTTTCATTAAGAGACTTTCTTATTTAATACCTCATGATGTGGGGGGTTGCAAGTGTTACTGTGATACAACATTGGCATATCATAGAGTAATTAGGGATCAAACAGTATATATTTTTTTCCAGGGACAATGCCGATTATTAGTAATCGTGACCAATAACCAATATTGGGAACTGATACAAACTTTTGTAGTAAAAACTTTAATACTCGTGTTAACTTTTAAGACAAACTAAAACAAAAATGCATTCAATCAGTGTATCTCTAAAAGTACTATATTTATCACAAAATAAAAGTATTTGACATGATATGCATATCCAGATTTTAGAGCACTGATATATCACCATTTAACATGAATGACACTTTCCAGTTACGTTTGACAGATGGAAAGAAAATACTGGAAACAACAGGGCTAAAACGTTTAAGTCAACTACTAAAAATGAACCTCAACAATGCCTACCTCATTGCCATGTTTCTGTAGGAACTCGATTTCCTGTTGCGTGAAGGTTGTCATAGAGATGGACTTGACTCTGTGGGGTGGATTAAGTCCTCGTCTGTAGGTGGAGAAATGGAAACAGGAGTCAATTTAATTTGAAAACCTTGTCTGGACATTCTCCAGATCGCACTTCTCAGGATGGGGTCATTTAATTAGCAACAAGCTGACGGGTTGGTTTACAAAACTGGGGTGAGGAAGACAGCACGACAATGAAAAATGACAAGAGATATAATGACAGAGAGAAATACTGACAGAAAAAGAAAGGGATTAATATAGAACAAAGGATGTGGGTGAAGCTCTCTCCGAACTGCCATCGACTAAACTGAGGTTGTCAGTACAGTAAAAGAACAAGCAATCTCCCTTAATATAGAAACTTCCATTATATAGTAACACCCATTAGGCCACACAAGCCTTGCTCATTTTCCTGAGGAGGTCACAACTCATGCCACAACGGACCAAATTAAAAATGCCTGAACTGCTACAGTCAAAAAGAGTGGGCTTTTATATTAAGCTCCCAGCCTGAGTGTTTTTCTTGATCCACCAGTAAGTGAGAACTAATGTAGTGCTGGTTGCAAGGTCACTGCCTGTTTTGTCTGTGAAGGTGAACAATCAGCATTTAGCCTGCAAGCACAATTCTACCACTATCAGAGTGAGAGTGTAGCCAAAAAAGAACACTTAATGGAACACAATCGAATTTTAAATGATTTACCATATGAGATTATTACAGTCCAGGTACCAGGTGGAGCTTTCTATATTCTGCTTTAGTTGTTTAACAGTTTTGAAGTCAGTCTTAGACAATCTTTTAACCGTTAACCAACCACAGAATCATACTTAGATTCATTGCAATGGGAAAAACACCAACACTGACTATGAATATACCTGTTATGAGCTAGTAAGTGTTAACAATATCAAACAGGGGTGAGCATTAGGATACAAGTAAGAGAGCTTTATTGTACTGCAATTTTAAATTTAAATGTCTTTTTACCCCTTGGTGACACATGAAAACGCAGCATGCAGAACTGCACAAGTTACATTCCCTCATATTTTTCTGCAGTGGATTCATTTATCTACAGTCCTAAACAGCAGTGCTGAGCGATGAATTGCATTTTCCTTGCCATCGTGATATGAAAATGTGTGATAAACACATTGCCTGACTGCCTGAATTGCAATGAATAAGAAAACAATTATCTCATAGGCATTCATGTGCAATTTGTTCAATGAAGGTATGTTCAAAATAATTTCTATAATTTCTTTATTCAGTGGGCAGATGCTATGTTAACAGGATACTTATTAAAGCAGAAAGACATAGGACCTGTATAGCTAATATGCAAAAGCACAATTCATATCGTCGTGGCGATACTGAACAATGTTATTGCAAATTGAAGATTTTCCTCATATCATGCAGGCCTAGTAAGTATACTCATCACTTCTCTGGATTTTGACAGCAATTGTAGCCCAACACACAATAAATTTTAGTTTCAAGACACACAGAAACATGATGAAATGACAACGTAGTACTCAGCATTTACAAAAGGCCCTATTCTATGGTTCAGTAATAATATGTAGAGAAGCAAAGCTTGGGATTCTTCCCTATCTAATGGTAAGTTATGTTCCTGATGTGGCCTACCCTGAACCTTGCCAAGGACGTGTGGTGGAGAAGCAGTTTAAGGGTGAAAATGTGTTTAAGTAGGGAATTGAATATAAATATAAATATAATATAATAATGATCTGCCATAATTTTACATTGTCCTGTTGTTCACACTGCCTGTTCAGCCTTACTCCCATTTTCAACTAGTCAGGCATATCGGTGGCCTTGCACGTTCAATAACTTTTTTTTAATCTTTTTACAGTGTTTTCTGGCAATAAAAGGGACCTACAAACGGACTTGTCCATAAAAAAAGCTTGTACAACAATACAAGACATTTAGAACTGAATATACTGTATGATTATCAAACAATGCTAATGGTTGTATTGGGCTCATGCAGGACTGTATATTTTCTTGACACAGTACAATTGCAAATAAAGCACAATTAGTTGTCTCCAGCTATCAAATACCATTATCTCATGTCAATAATAGACAGACGTTTACTGTATATGTTAAGATACACAACTGATACAGCATAACCTTTAAGTAGCAAATTTTTTTAAAGGTAGTCCTGATAACTGTCTAGGAATTGAGCCCTAGTGTTACAATTACAAACACAATGTTATACACAAAGAGGACTTGGAGTCTAAAGGCAGTGAAATACTAGACAAGACTGCTAAATTATTCACTTCTATTACCCCGTACAAAACTTGTTCTCATGTCAACCCACTCTTTAGACAACCAGTCAGCTGTCTGTTGTGTTAGTAAAGTGTTAGTGTTAAACAATAGGTATATTTATAACCGTTAGCTCTGACCATGAAGATGAAGCCATAAATTAGTCAACACAGTCTGTATGTGACCATCAAAGTAGCTGTGTCAATTGGCATTCAAAGACCCAAGATGGAAAAACTCCACCTTTCCATTAGCAAAGCTTTCCATATGTCATCTCCTCATATGAATAATTTGCTACTTTATTGACTTCTCATATCACGCTGGTCAGACTTTTCCACAAACAGGATGCACAATGCCATGGATTCGATTCGTTTCATTTACAGATATGTGAAGATTTGTGCAAACCGGGGCTAGATTCATGACCAGTAGACAAAAACAAAAACTGATGAATACAAATAAAATGAGAAGAAAAAAAAAAAGTAAAACAGAAGCAGTTCTATTTAAAGTAAAAAAAAACAACAGCTCTGCAGAATGTTGATAGAGGGCAAGTGAATCTGTGTACTTTCATGTGTTTTTCAGCGCCCTGAGGCAGGTGAATGATCAGATCCTTGCCTCATGAAGATTAAACTGGGTCAGATAGTAAAAGTTCAACAGCCCTTAAGGTCTTAATGTGAAAGAAACAGTTGTCAACATACTCAAAATGCCTTTATTTTATTGCTTGTTGTTATTTTGTTTTCTGTTGATTTAATGTATTTACATTTAAACTTTAACATACCTTTATAGTATAATGTATATAATAGTATATACTGCTTTGTTTTATTCAAAGACCCTGTAAACAGGTGCTGGGGGAACTGTCTTAAAAATCAGGGTCATCCTATATTAGGCTACCCCTATTCTAGATTCTAAACTGGTACACAGTAGCTTCTAATATTTTGAAGCTACTCTATACAGTCACAGGAAGCTCACAGACTACCACAACCAACGCCTTCACTCCTTCCACAGACAGAAAAAGTGGCACACTGTTAAATGGTTTTGTGATAAGAGTAAGTAAAAATATAAGTACACTGTAAAAACACTCACAGCATAATGTATCCGAGAACAGTATCACATATTGCGCAGTAAAATAATTATGACCTAGTGGCTACTGTACATCAGACCAACTCAGTCAGGGGAAACTCTGTTCATTTGCATACTGTAACAGCTCCAGGGTGAGAGAAACTGGCAAGATTCAGTCTCAAAAGAGAAGAGAGGCTATGTACCATCCTTACTTTTCTGCTCTGTATGTCCGTCTCACAGTACAAAGAGGACATCTTGCATATATCATAAACTATTCTGTGAACTTATGCTGCTGACTAATTAACCACATTTTCATCTTCATCGCAATATGAACATTTATAGTAAACATCACATACTGCCTGAAAAACAATAAGTACATTTTATTTTCTGTAGCATGTATTCACACTCAGCATGCAAATATCTGACCAATCAGATGGAGCTTTGGATACATGGACCATGCATTCAAATCACTTGGCCAATCAGATGAAGCCCCAGTTAGTCTTCAGCTACCCACAGATTAATTGGTGTCACTTTGGTGGCAACTGCAAGATCAGTTTTTTTTTTCCCCTCATATGATGCAGACCTACAATGCTAGCTTTTATTTCAGAAAATCGCAGTTCATAATGTTTATACCTTACCATCTAATTTCCATTCATGCCATATTACATCACCGGTTTGATACTGTGCCTTTTCAGTAGCTAAATGTCAGGGGAACAGGAATACCAAATATGAACAGTTTTAAGCTTCAAATCATAACAGTTAACTTGCAATTTATTAATGTGGTGACAGTGACACATCTCCACCCGTGCCAGGGTCTGGTCACTCTTGGAGGTCAAATGGGGTTACTTCCTGACAGGAGCAATTCCCCAGAAAGAGACATTGTAAGTTGTGTTCCTCCTGGGAAAGCCTCCGCCTTAATAAGGAATGTGTTTACATAGCAAATTCCAACTCCACCCATTTAACAACCACAACTATGGGGGGAGAAGTTTGTTATGAGGTAGGTAATTGTGCCCGTGTCATCACCCCTAAACACGTAAACACTGTTACTTCCCAGACTGATGAAAAAAGTGATATGGAACAACCAACCACAACCATTAAAACCACTGTTACTAGTGCCTCAACAACATTTCTATCTGTCAGATGTACTGTGTAAAACTGTGACTTGAAGTTGGCACCAACAACATGATATATCATAAGTAAGTGCAAAATACAAACACTGCTGGGTATCTGTGTTAAGACGTTTTGCTTTGTGTTCTCTACAGAGGGTAAAGCAAACTTTAATTTACAGCACAGTCATATGCAGTTAAGAAAATAGCCAAGACAAAATATCAAGCCTGAGAATGAATCTTCAGGTGCACTCTCAAGGTTCCAATGTGTTTGCCTCTGTAGAAGTAAAGAAAAAGCAGCAGACAGTGACCTCTCCACCACTTCCTTTTTGCAAATGTAAAAATCACATGCTGCTGATGTAGCAGCATTGTGGGGCCATACCACTTCCTGAGCTCACAATCACACCAGGCTTCCGGCATACATCAACCAAACACCAGTCATTTCAAAGCCACACTTTCACGCAGGAAGATTGCACGTTTAGATATGCATGTTGCTTTAAAAGAAAGATGGCACGTTATAAAGAGGAGTGATGTTACGGTATTCTCAATGCACAAACGCCTCAGTCAAAGGTGGAGTAAGCCATTCCTGAGAAAGATTGTTGATATTTGAACCCCAAATAAAAACACCCCCCCCCCCCCTTTTAGAAGCTCCACCCCTCAAATTTATGGACAGCACCAACACCTGGGTTAGCTGACCAAAAGACAACTACAGTGAATTTATATTCAATTCTGACCATTTCCTCTTGAGCGTTTTTTTGGCCATCTGTCCTTCTTGATGTTCAGTACGTTAGAATTAGCCAGATTTACTGTCCTTCTACATCTTGTCCATCCTCCCCCTTCAGTCCGAGTTCATTTTTCTTAATTTGCCGAGCCAAGGTTGTGTACAAACCCTGGATTTTTTTTTCAGTGCGGGCACACAGAGCAGGCTGCTAACACATCATAACAAGATATTTGCTGAATCTGAAAAGTGTACCTGATTAAAATGGCTTACTCATAACAGACTTTAATATAATCAGGTAAGCAGAAGGGGAATTCAAAATGGAATCCCTCAAGACTCACTAGCAAATGAAATGCAGGACAAATTCTGCTCATCAGCAAACATGCAGTAATTGTCAGACTTTACCATTATACGGTAAATAACCTTTGTGTAGGACATGACATCTAAACCAGTTTGCTTAGCTTATGGCCACTAGTCAAACAAGAACTGTATTTAATGCAAACTCTGAGAGACAAACAGTATGAATGTGTTCAGAGAAGGTATCAGTTTCACTGTTGTCTAAACAAGCTTAAGAGTCACCAGAAGGGAACTGCAAATATTTTCCCTTTTCTCATGCAGCATTGCCAGAAAAAAAAAAATTAACAAACAGCAGAGAGATTTCCATAAAACATTAATGAAGAACCAGTGCACGCTGCTTATTGTGTGAATGAGCAGAACAGGATGGAGAGACGAGCAGCTTATTGAGTTACCTGTTAATAGCCCATTGCTTCTCAAATGTTTTCAGTGACAAAGGCCTGAGAGAAGTCAACATGATTTATAAGTCTATAAGAACCAATGTAAACTTTCAGTGAGTAGAGATTTAAATTTGATGGCAAAGACAACTTTCAATGTTAACAACGAATGCATGTTAGACGTGGCAGGGAAAGTTTTGAAACCCCTTTTCAAAGGTCTGTTGAAAAGGTGGAAATCACCACGCAATAAACTGTAATTGCTACGTTAACCTACATTGTATTTTGCATGAACACATGTACCTACCAAGCTAAGCCTTTTAAAAACATACAACATTTGACTGCTGTATCGTGGCAGAATATCTTTAGCTGAACAAGAAGAAATGGAATGCTTCACTAATCCTAAATCCCAAGCTACAGATGCTTGGTTACACAACTGCACAGCAAAGCTTTAAGTCAGCTAAATGCTGTCTAAAGTCAAAAAAAAGAAAAAAAAGCTGCACTGAATATATGAACGCCACGGGTAGGTTTTGTAGCTGTGAGAGTCACCTGCAGATATCCTACTGAGATTATATGGGTTAACTAGTGACATAATCCTACAAGAGTTCTGAATGTGATCAGAGGAAGTGATGAAACGGGCGCGGATAACGGTATTTTATCATCAGTCACATTTCATAGGCTGTGGCTTCCACGAGGCTGGCATGGCTGCTTTATTTAACCTTTAGCAATAGTGGTATTTAATTATTGATATAGTACTGTCAGTTCTCGTATTACTCTTTTGTATATAACAACGAGTAACGCAATACCGTATAGATATAAAGTGATGGTATTCTACAACATAAAGTTAGAGTAGAGGTTCGTGTGTCTTTTTGTGCGGGCTTCCCTAACCCTGTCTTAGCTTAATTACAAGGCGGGTGCGTCGGTAATGTTAACAGCAACTGGTAGTAGCAACTGGCTACTGGCTTATCTGTGGACCTAGCTTGCAGGTGTCAGATAAGTTCACTGTCTAGCACTGAAAGCTAACGTTAGCCTGTATCTCCGGTGATTGCTAACTTGGTGTGCTGATCGCTGACACCTCTATCTACCCCGCCCAACGCAACACAGCAAGACAATGTCAAAACAGCTTAACTCACACCGACACCACCGGGTAACTATCTAACGTTAGCTAGCACTAACGTGCTAACCGGCTAAGGTTGTCGTATGTCACTAGTTGAAGGGTATCAAAATGTTACATCGTGTGCGCCATGTCTAATGTAAGGCCACTGAGCAATTTAATACTTACAGGATGCCAGAGCAGGAGGTACATACGAATGAGCCTACGGTCATGTTGGCATAGGTTGGGCCGCGCTGGTCGCAGTCAAAGCACTTTCTGTTGGGAGGCAAACTCGTCATTTCTCTAAGCATCTTCAGGTGTTTCTCCTCTTGCTTTCGCTTCGCACTCGCCGCCATGGTTAGGGATATACAGCAGAAATAAATAAACAGGGGGAGACTGGAGGGTCGGCTGTAACAGAAACAAAGAGTCGTGCTTTTTAAAGGTTGCCGACCGGTAATGAGGACAGAGAAGGAATGGGTAGATGGCTCTGTTGTCAGGGCGGCCTCGCGTCTCCTCGAACAAGGAGTTTGAGGCGTTGGGTCTGGTCTGCAGACGAAGCAAGATGACTATATCCTTCCACTTCCGCTTTCGCTTAAATCCCGTTATGCAGACTATCGTTCCTTTTTTGGGTCAGGGCCTGTTCGATCGTCTTCGTTTACATATATGAATGTTATATTCATGTTTTTTTTTCTTAGAACCCCACCATTACGCAGTTTACCAAAAAATAACAGCATTCTTGCACAGTGGTCCTAATAAAACGATAATGTGGCTCCGATGTCATGCGTGTATAAAGCATGGAGATTGCGATTTCTTCGTAATTAACTTTAGATAATGTTACAGCCATTCATTTACATTTTGGTACGTGCTACTTGTCTTAGTTATTGAATCACGTAAGTATACCGGTAATATTAGATTGATGCCATAGATTTTTATTGATGCCAAGCATTTAATTATCGGACTTCCCGTGTAGGTCAGGAGATCCGAAGGTTAGACAAGGACCAGAACTATCTTGTCTCTTAATAGAAAAATCTCTTTGGTTGTAGTCATGCCACCACGCAGACTGCCGGCCGCTGCAAGGATTTCTTTAACACACTAGCGCCACTATGTGGAGAACCATTGACAATGCAACACGACGTGTATCATTTTAATTTCGGAGCGACCCAAATGTATAAATTATAACGTCTTATGTTTTTTTTTTCTTCCTCAGTCCTTAACAGAATGCTGAAAACGTCTACGTAGTTAATTTGAAATCATTAATGTCCAAAGAGGACACAACAAACAAGAACAATATTGACTCAAGGGAACACAAAAAAAGAAATTAAAAAAGTAGGATTACACAAACATATGATTTTTTTTTATTTCAGATGTCAACGTAATACAATAGAATACAAAGGCAAACACATTATTTACAAAGGTAAGTGATCTAACTGGCCATGGTTTGTATGTACCATGGACTGCAGCACCTTAAGTAGCCAAATTAACAAGGTGGAACACAAATGGAAGTCCTATCAAACGGCAGATTATTTTCGTTCCTTCAGTTACTACACAAAAAGGAGGTCGGTTAAATGCTGTTTTATCTAGCAAATCATGCCACTTTACTGTCAAACCGGACCCCCTTTCAGATATATTTTTGTGTCTGGATAATACCGTAGTTGTTACTTAATTGCTACTGACTGACTGAATTAATGGCTGCTGGTGCTGCTGTTGAGGAGAGAAGTTTAAAGGTCTGCGGTTGTCGGTGAAGCCATAGAGTTTCCGTAAGGCCACGCGAGCTGCCTCTTCTTCTGCAGCTGCAACTGTCTCTCCTGGACCCTGAGCCAAAAGCTTCTTATCGCTGAATCAACACAAATGAATAGATACATAGATGTGAGCCAAACAAGAAAATCAATATTTTATTACTTTACCATCAAGTCTATTAAAATCTTCGACGTTTCAATTAAGCCACAAGAAGTGTTCCTATTGTAACTTAATCATTAGGAGTTGCACTTTGTTCATTCATTTAAAAATACTAATTTACTGTACTTTAAAAGTTTCAACTACAGGACACATACCTGTATAAGCCAACAAAATATAATGGGAGGACGGTACTGGCACCAGCAGATCTGATGAGGC
>JAPQRN010000006.1:12226929-12260503 GCA_037367275.1 Coranthus polyacanthus | reverse complement strand
ACTACAGGACACATACCTGTATAAGCCAACAAAATATAATGGGAGGACGGTACTGGCACCAGCAGATCTGATGAGGCGAGGCTCTGGTAGAGGAACATTCCTCTTGGAAAGTTCTTCCATTAGTAGCCCCATGGGGTTAAGCACTGTCCACATATCAAACAGGTCCTTTCCTATCAGCTGAGTAACCAGGAAATCCTAAAAAAAAGAGGGAGGAAGGTGTGCATGTGTCAGAAGCAGAAGAAAAATGTCATACAAAGATGAATTATACCATTACACTGTGCCTCTTACCCTGAGGAAGAAACCTGTTCGCTGTGCCCCACTGCTATCCTGTAGTGCTCCAATTACTGCCATGAATGTAGAATAGAGAACATCATCTGGGACAGGGAATTCAGCACTCATGGTAAGATCTTCAATGCCAAGATTCCTTGCTACATAGGTCACGGTTTCCAAACTGGTGAGATGCCCTACGATACTCTCCATCCCCTCTTTTGGCAGGCTTGGGAAGCTGGCCCTGCACCAGTCAGTGAGAAAGCCTTTGGTGAAAGTGTCTCCCTTTGCACTAAGTTGATTATTATCTTTCAGAACGAGAGCGGTGGTCTCAGAGTCCATGCCCAACCCTTGCCTCCTGACTATCTCCGCTTGGAGGTAACAGGGATTGACAAAGGCTGTTTTTAGTAGCTCCAGGGAAAAGTTCTCATGTAGGCGGATGCTGAAAGCCTGAACCTCAGCATGGTAATCCCAGTTAGGATGCTGTGAGCTGCAAAACGTCACAGAAACACGCAGGTTCAGATTAGGATGCTTATTTTCTGCACACCATATCACGGATAAATGTGTCCACTACACATCCTGTACTGACTTTTCTGACATCGTGCTATGACCGCAGACGCAATCCAAAATGCACTAAGTCTAAATTTGTTTTAGCTGTGGGTGAGTAGCTGAGGGTACTTCTAGTTAAAGGAACGAGTGCTGACACTGACACTAAAAAAACTTTGAAAAAAAGGGCACTACACCAACGACACGTGAAATGTTAATATTCTAGTTTCTAAAGTAAGTCTTCTTCATGGGGTAGGACGAGTAAACACATACTGACTTAAAATATCTAATACACCAATGTGGCCTTGAGATGCTCTCTACACAGCTTTTGTGCTAGCTAGCTAGCTAGTTAACGTTAGCCTTACCGCGGCTTTGGTGGTGGAGGTCCTTCCAGTTTCAGCTTCTTTGCCATGAGATATGTGTACGCTTTCATCCATCGCTTTTTCTCTCTAACCTGCGTTAATGACACGCTCCTGCACACGCTGTGACAGTGAATTCCTAACGTTAGCGCACCACGATTTAGTATGAAACCCGTGGCCATGATGGTCACTGACAGTTCAGTGTAACAGCGAAAACTGTCCGCTACGAAACGTGAAACAATATCCGGCAGGAACGGCTGTTGGTAAAGGCGTTACCATGGAAACACATAAACGGTAGCTGACGGACGGGGCGGCTGAGTTTATTAGCCGACTTACAAACCGAAAACGGCTACAGTTTTTTCATTGGTTGTTTCATTCGCTCATTTTTGCTGTTTTCATATATATTTTGGCGATGTCCACTGCTGAAGCTCATAAACCGACGGGGGATGAAATGGTGACGGAAACTCAAATGAAAGGCGGAGATGTCAAAACAACTTCTCATCCAAACAAAAACGAAGCGGATACCGTGATACACGACGGACTTAAAGAAAACAAGGAAAACGAAGAGAAACTGCAAAGCTTACCACCAGAGAAAAAGGAACAGCAATCGGGTCCAAGGATCACTAAGAAGTTCCTGAAAGACCATTGCAAGCAACACAAACTTTACTCAACACCTTACCTGAACGACACATTGTATCTGCATTTCAAAGGTTTCTCAACCATTGAGAACCTAGAGGAGTACACGGGACTTAAGTGTCTTTGGCTGGAAAGCAATGGATTGCAACGCATTGAGAGCCTGGACGCCCAGACCGAGCTGCGCTGTTTGTTTCTTCAGCAGAATCTCATTCACAAGCTAGAAAACCTTGAACCGCTGCAAAAACTCTGCACTCTAAACGTCTCCAACAACTATATACGCGCCATAGAGAACATCTCCTGCCTCCCCGACCTGAGCACTCTTCAGATTGCTCATAACAAACTGGAGACAGTGACGGACATAGAGCACCTGAGTCAGTGTCCGTCCATTAGCGTGTTAGACGTGTCTCACAACCTGCTGAAGCACCCCGAGGTCCTCTCCGTGCTGGAGGCCATGCCAGACCTGCGAGTGTTAAACCTAAAGGGAAACGAAGCGGTGAAAAAAATCCCAAACTACAGGAAGACCGTGATTGTGCGTCTCAAGCAGCTCACCTTCCTTGACGATCGGCCCGTGTTCCCGAAAGACAGGGCATGTGCAGAGGCGTGGGCTTTGGGTGGGCTGGAAGGGGAGCGCAAAGAGAGGGAGCAATGGGAATCGCGGGAGAGGAGGAAAACTCGGGACAGCTTGGATGCCTTGGCAATTATTCGAGATAAAGCCCTGGAGAGACGGCGCATGCGAGAGCTACAGGAGGAAGGTGGGCAGTTTTCAACTTTTCCTATCCACTTAAGAGTGAATGTGGATTAGCATGAGGAACTTGTAATATTGTTGTATTGTTTTTTATTTCAGGAGAGACTCCTTGTGAGGAAAAGGACAACCAAGATTTGAGTTCAGCAAAAAATGAGAAGATCCAAGCCTTTGTGCAGGACAGCCTGGATGCTCATGAAGAGTTTTTACATAATCAAGGCACTCAGGGGTCTAATGAAGAGCCAGACGATGCTCAGTTAGATGGACAGCAGGGAGGTGAGGAGTTACGGAGGGAGCAGCTGGAGGAACCTAACCAGGACCATTTCCAGGTAAAAAATCCTCTGAGTGAAGACAAAGAGACACTGAATCCGAAACAGCTGGCACAAGAGCAAGAAAATACAGCAAGATGCATGTTAAAAACAGAGAAATCAGACAATAAACAACAAAACCAGTCCTACCGTTTTATGGAAAACGATGCAGTGCGTGAGAAGAAACGGTCTCTGCTGACCGCAGCAGGTCTCCATGAAGCAGACGAAGTTGTATCAGTACACGGACCTGGGCCTCTGGTGACAGAACTGGATGATGCAGAGGAGCTGGAAACCATTCACCTTCCACTAAACCGCTCATTGCATATTGATGATCTGCCCGATTTGGAAGATGCAGACCCAGAAGACCAGGATCTGGACCTCACCATGATGTTCCCTTCTCAGCAAGCGTCCAAACCAAAAATAGAGGTCATATCAGGTGAAGAGGATGCACCGGGCCTACGCCAGAGGGGGGCAATCCCCAGTTTCGGTCCCAACAAACCAAAAGAAATCTCAGCTAATGCCACACCTTTAGTGGATCCAGGTGAGGCGCTCCACTCACTTCTGCTTCAAACAGTGGGAAAGTCCACAAGAAACCATGTCTCCTCTCCAACACGCTGCGTGATTGAGGAGCTGGACTGATGTCTTCAAGACTGAAAGACTTTTTGTAAGATTAAAGTGAAAGCCAGGTCTATGCTCAACTAAAATATATAAAACGTGACTGGCTATGCGAGTTTGTGAGAAAACACTAAAAACAGTGTAATGTGTTGAAAAAATGTATAGTCATTTCTTTATTTACTGATTGTGACTGTGTTTTGTGAAAAGAGAATAAAACAAGACTTGATCTCGTAAGTTTTTTTGTTGTTTTTACAAAATTCCTTTTGGTGGCACTAATAACTTTATGCCTTTATATTAGGAAACCACAAATGTTTATTGGTAGTGAGATTCATTTTACTTATACTATTATTATGTACTTACTTTTATATCACTGACTGCACTGTATGAGTACATCTTTAAAAAAGTCCCAGTATCAGGCTGAAATACTTTTCTTTCATCATGTAATATTATGTTATATATATTATTATTATGTTATGACAGCAATACATAATAAAAAACAAGACATCACATCATATTTGTTTTATTAAATTGTATTACATTTCCCAGTTCCAATTAGATATTACGCTCTCTGCAATAAATATTCAACATCAGATACACCTCCGTGTTGCAGCTCCTTTTTCCCAATTTGGCTGAACTAGGCTATACTGAATCTCTGAAGGAGTTCTTACCGAAGCTCAGTGATGTGCACAAATATTTACAAGCCATGCTTAGCACTGAGCAAGAAGTTTTGTAATAAAAATAAAACATGAGAAAACAAGAATAGACAGGGTGAACAGAAGAGTAAAAAAATAAAACTGTACATGTATTAAATAAACAAAATCATAAACCAGCCCTGTGTGTAACAGGCCATGTACCTGTATCACGCCTTCCTCACACAGGAACCGAGTGCAGCGAATAGCTAACATTTGACACATAGAATAATGGGGTAGAATGATGGTCCTTCACAGCAGACCCTAACGTCGCAACCACACCCAGGTGTTGACAAGCCAGAAAGCTACGGTGACGGAGTACAGGATCATCTCGCGCTTTGCCCTCTCCTTGTTCTCCTCCTCCAAGAGTTGGAGTCGCCGGTTCAACTTGATGAGCTATAAATAAGTAAGTGTAAGCAAAGAGTTCCAAGATCCGCCCTCAAATGATAGAATGGGGTAAGTGTGAGGAACAAACCTGGCGTCTAAGTGTTGCTGCATCAACCACAGTCATGTCGTCAGTCCCACCGTCCAGGGTGGCTTCATATGTAGATAATGCAAGCCTTTAAAAGAGAAATGTTTTGAGATCAACAGATTTCAGTGAAATAGCGTGCATAATATAAAGCATTTAGCTGCGCCATTCTTTTAATAACAATGTAATATTTCCCTTCAACACTTAATATTTAGCCTGAAATGACAATGAAATGACAGATGATGAGGGAAAGGAAAGAGGTACAGAATGGAGTTGAAGTGCCAGGTGAAGTTACCTGGTTTCATGCAGGGGGTTGGAGCTTGAAGCCGACCCCCCTCGCAGTGATGGTTTGCTAAAGAGGTGGGAAAAGGCGGAGTGGGGAGAAGGGAAGATAAGAGAGATAGAACAACATACACCTGGTACTGTGTTGCAATCATATGCAAATGCAACTTGCCTGTCCCTTGCATAACTTCACTTTTTGTTTTGCCCTTTAAAAGCTGTTACTTAAGTTTTTCCTTCATGAAGAAATTATAAGAACTCATTTCATGAGTTACCTACAATTCCTGAAGCCAGCTAAAACGTGGAGGAAGGTTTTGTAAATTCTGAAGTGTACAGTGTGTCAATACACATCATTGATTTTTGCTTTAACTATCCAAATGTGTTTCTCAAGAATCCAAACAATCAAAAGTTCAAGCCTTTGCTCAAATAAAAAGGTCCTGTATGCTTTGCACACTTGCATCATAATCCATGTGACACATGAGAACTCTGACTTTAATCAAAAATCTGGCCTGATCCCTTCTAGCAAATCAAACTCAATGCTGTATCAATACTGTTATATACCGTACATGTTAGAATACATGTTAGAAGTGTTTAGTCAAAAGCCATGCGACTCTCACAAACCCTCCAAAGCTTCCACCATAAGTAAGGGACAAACAACAGTTCATAAACACCAGCCTCCTTCCCGTAAGCATGGGTTGCTAAAGGGTAGATATTAAAGTAGATTCGATAAGACTTTAAGGGGAAAAAAACAACTGATGAAGACTGATCAATATGTACTAAGACAAAACTTAAGAGCTTTGTAAAGTGACATAATAATCTTCTTCTGTGTCTTATGTGTCCAGAGCAAAACCACTACTCTAACGGCCCTAGCGACATGGATGATTGGGAGGTCACCTGCGAGGGTTCTCATCCAAGACCTCCAGGACCTGCTGGTAGGCCCGACGTGTAGTGGACTGGATGAAAGATAGAACACCGCTAGCGCTGTACAGGTTGTGTTCTTCTTCAGCCACGGTGAGAGGGGGACAAGGGTGGACAGTGGCTGGGGGGGGCGGGGAAGCACTGCTCAGTGCCCACCATTAAGAGCAGCCAATTCAGAGAAACACGAAAGAAAAAGACAAAAGAGGAAAAAGAAGGGAAGGAGGGAGGAGAGGGAGAGAAATAAGGAAAAGAAACTGTCCTCAACTGTTCTCACTGTGTAAAACTGGCAACGAAGTGAAAGACATAAAGAAAAATCATGCTGTAATAAAAGATTTAATTTGCCAACCACATTCAGTTTTTCTAAAATAAGATATTTCCAAAGAAATTGGAAAGGAGACATAAACCAAAGGCTAATTATATCACTCAAAAAAAAAAGAAAAAAAAAGATCAGTGTCTCAATGACCTTTTCAGTGTTACCCAGACAATGCATGCAGTTTTTGTGGGGAAAGTTAAAAGCCAGTGAATGATCAGACCATAAATAGAGTTGTTTTGTCATGCAATAATGTAGCGATCCAATATTTCCATCTTTAAAATTAATAAGAATAATAAATAATACAAATAATACAATGCTCACATAGGGTAAAAAAGGCTTACATTCAAATATATTAGATTTCCTTTAATTCTTTGCTGTTTATAGTAGTGTTGTACAGAGGTGTGTGGTCTTAAACTGCAGCTACAGACTACATATCAGTATTTTCCAATTGCAATTCTTAAAAATGTAATATCTTGAAATGATCATAATTCATCAATATCAATAGTGATGAGTATAAACATTTTAAACATGGTGTTAATGGATTAGTGTCATTGACAAAAGCATCTTGGCTCAACATTAACACTGACAGAAGCCAAAATTCAAGCAACAGAACTGCTAATGATGCCCTTGAAAACAGACAGCTAGTTACACCGCAGTGATAAAGGGACAGATGAAGGACAAGGACAAAGAATACTAATGCATGTAGGAGGCAAGACTGAAATAGTGCCAGGCTAATGTTGACATGTCCAGGCCAATACTCACGTGGAATCATTTTGCGTCATCTGGGTGCTGTGACGGACAGCTGCGTTTTCACTTGCTGAGCGCTCCCGCCGCAATCGTCCCTGGGGACGCAACTAAAGGGAATAATGCCAGCTGAGTTATTCATGCTTTACTGCAAGAAACTTCTTGTAGCCAATGACTGGATTTTATATGTTTTATTAGGGAATGAATATTGCTATATTACTTACCGCCTCCACACTGTCTGGAGCTGCCCGCTGCTCTTCTTCCAGGAAGTCCAGGGGCCGCTCACTCAGTGTGAGGACTCTGGGTGGAGTCTTCAGTGACAAAGTTTCTAGTGGTGTTGACTGGATTAAGTCCAGGTCCCTGGGTCTGGAGAACTGGGAGTCACTGCTGTCACCTGGAAAAAAAAAAGATTTCAATTGGTGTTTAGTTTTTTTTTAAGAGACTGATGCTATTTTACTGTACTGAGTTTAAACAGTCTACTGAGATTCCAATAGTACAGATGAAAGTTCTCATATAATTTTACATAATTAAAATGATAATAATAACGATCATTACATGGAACAAGTCTTGAACCACTGATAGAAAGATATCTACTCTCTGTAAATGGCTGGTACAAAGCCACATCATAGAGTGATGCCTCAATTACGGTGCAGAGTTGCAATAAATCACAAATAAAATAATAAAACTTCCACTTTGCCATAAAGTTTGACAGCATACCAACCTGCAACCACAATCCTCTCTGGTACTTGCATTATGACACTGGGGTGGACATCCTGTGATACAGTAGCACCCTCGTGGGCTTGAGGAGCCACTTTGAGCATCTCTGGGATGCGCATCCTCTGACTGATCCCCTCCGTGTACTCCAGCTCATAATGGATACGGTTTATCTCCGCCATCTCTGCCGTGGGGGAGGGAAATGCTGCTCCGTTCATTTGGCTGTGGAAAATAAAATTCAATCAAGTGTGACACGGTCAGCGGGGTGAGAAAAATGCCAAAATGAATGAATTGTTCTGACAGTAGTTTCAATTTCAGCCCTGCTTAACTGCCGCATTTCCGACAACACTAAAGAGACATTAAAAATAAGGATCTCTTAAAATTTTCCTGATGCAAAGACACTTGGTGCATTTGTGTGACTCTGAGCCGTTCAGTGTGTAGTGTGGGTTTCATCCGGGTTCCCCAGTCTCCCTTCCTTCTTCATCAAATCATGTATAACAGGTTAATACTCCTGCTTTGCACCTGACCAAGGCTCTGGCTCAGATCCGGAGATGGTCCCACTGGGCCCACTGCTCCTAATGGGATGCCTTCTAGGGCACTAGGATGAGCAAAATGCAGAAATCAGCTTTCTCTATGGGGACAGTACAGACTAACTTAACTTGTCTGTAAGCTGTAGGCAGAGTTAAGAAAGGAAAATACTCGTGATATGATCATATGATGAAAACTGTGTCTGTGTCTTCTGACTTAGGGACACAGAGGGAGTTCAAACAAACCAGTTCTCGTGTACGTTTGGCTGTATCACTTCGCATACAGCTTTCCAGGACACGAGTAGTATATGTTTTAATCTTAACAGGGATAACTAAACGAATATAACTAGCTAATTAGCTAATATCACTAAAGCTAATGCGGTAGCTAGCTATATAATAACCGTTTTAAGTTCACGTTAACAACAACAAATCCTTACATTAATTACAGTCTAGTGCTGTGGTTTAGGTTTCTCGTACATTTCTTTTTTGTTCACGCTAACCCTTGAAGCTACGTTTGCTTTACTTGGTTCTGAGAAAACACAGTAGCGCCATTCCAGGCTAACGCGTTAGCTTCGGTCTCTTACCGTTTTGTGTGCGGCTCCGATTAGCTGCCTCTCTTCGGAATGAGATACTTATTTGGATGCAAAGGGTAAAGCGTAAACAAATAGACACCAAACGGGACAGTTATTCACATGTACGTATTACAGAGGACGTAGCTGTCGAGCATCTCCTGGTGTTGACGTTAGAGAGGAACCCCCCCCTCTCCCTCTTCTTCCTCTGTTTTCTAAACAGGAAGAAACATTAGAAGGAAGTGACGTCAAATGCGCCGAGCGCCAAATTAAAAGCCGGTGCAGGACGCTACATTTAATTTCGTACCTTTATGTTTTTTTTTTTATTCTATGTGCAAACGTTAGCTGGATCCAGTAAATGTATTTTAATTGAATATACTTCGATCTATTTTCCGTTCTTCTATTTATTAATCTACGTCACTGAATACATAACCTAAATTACGCACACTATTGATTCATTTTACATACACATACAAATTCGTAGCTATAAGTCTAGTTGTTTTAGTATTTTGACGTGCTGCATATATGTTTAATCCGCCACGATTTTCAATCACGATACAGGAAAACTGCTTATAATCTACAGTAAAACGTTTAGCGTGATTTTCCTACTTTTTTTTTTTCTCTCCCTAGGATAAAAGCACGTCTGGCTGCGCTGCCTACAGACAGGTTTGAGTCGCTGGGGGTTTTGGGAGCTGGCCCCTCAGTGACTGTGGGTGGTGCGTTTACTCAGAGCCATTCAAAGGCTGCGATTGACATGAGACAAGTAGACCCTCTGCTCAACAAGTAAACTACAACAAAAAAAACAAACAAACAAACAAAAAAACCATCACGGGGAATATCATCGCACGACAAAACGTCAACTTTGGAGTCATGTCTTAATGGGGACTTTATTAAATGTCAGGATGCTCTTCATTTGATGGACACTGAGGCTGCGCCGATTGACTCCTTCTCTCCGTATCCTTAACTGGTTAAAATATGTTCCCAGATATTTTAATTTTGTGCGTGATAACATTTAGCGCTATGCACATCGTGTCATCTTTGGAGCTGCAGCTTGGCATGTAAGTACAAGTGTGTTCTATATAAAAAAATCGTTTTCACTGCCTTGCACTAACTTGCACTTGTAGGATTTTTTATTTAATTTTTTTATTTATGACTTGGCAGAAATGTGGTGGGACGAGAGGTCTGAGAGCGTTTAAACGCGAGAGAAACAAAATTCCATACATTTTATTCGAGCAAAGGTTTTCAAAAGTCCAATTTTCTGACTGAAGCTCTTCTTTCGCTTCATTTGCGGTGTACTCCATTCGGTGCCCGCTACGAGTCGCTCTTTTGTTCCCATGTGAGACGTACGTGTGTTTTGTAGCACTTCAGTAACGTGCTCCTGCATAATAGCGTCCAGTCGAATTTGACTTTTAATGTTTCGGCAGAGGTTTCCAAATGTAAATGAAGTGTGCCGAGCTCAACTGAATGATACGATTTAATTACCGGAGAAGAAAATACTTCCTCTAATTAACTTCAGGCTGCCCTGTAGGCTATTGAAGCCAGATGGTTGGTGAAGCAGGATACCCTCTGCACAGTTTAAATACACGCACTGTCAACAAAACTGGAGGCAGGCCCGCTTAATTCATGATCATTCAATCTGTAGAACAAAACATTTCCAATTGCTTCTTGGGTTTGTTGGGTTGTTTTAAGGCATTGTAAGTGGCATCTGATGTTTTCTTCCTGCATCTTCATCAAAGACACTTCACTTTGACTTGGAGGTTATGTAATTGATGCGTGATGATCGATGTTCACGCAATTAAACGTGTCAAACATCTAGAAATTCATGTGTTTGAACATACAACAGAAGGCTAGGACCACCATGGGTAGCCTTCAAACCTCTTAGATCTCCAACTTAAACAGTGGGCACTGACTGCACGCTTTTGAAATTCATGACGATCGTTTTTCATTTTCATTTTTGATTCATTTGTAATTTTATGTCTAAATATTTTTTTTTTAATTCCATCTTGCATTCCATTCCCTTCCCTGTTTCATCTGTTTTTCCATGCACAGGAAAAATGTGTGTGCTGACCAGGAGATGTCCATGTTGGGTGCCCGTCAGCCTTGCGTTCAGGCTTTTACCCGCATGGTAAAGGTGTGGAAGCAGGGCTGCACAAGCCACCGATGGTGTGTGGGTTACGAAAGGAGGTGAGAGCAACTAAGCTGTCACAGTGCACATACCGATCATTTCATGCCCAATACCACAAATCAAGACTTACAAGGTTCAAGGTGCAACACCCTCTGTCCTTAGACCCTCGGTTCGAGTGAGGGTCTAAGGCGTCATTTCTGATCCATGAAGTCGTCCCATTCATTCAAGTGCACCTCACACATTACAGTTGGAAAAAAGGGCCATTTCTATGGTTATTACACTACGAGCTACTTATGCTATCATTACTTCTTGACATGTTCATAATTTGCTGTACCTCTAATTACCTTAAAATCTCATTGTGTGACCGTAACAGTATCGTTCCATTTCAGGACAGCATACTACACAGCATACAGGCAGGTGTACAGCATGGATTTGCACACAGTCTATAAGTGCTGCCCTGGCTGGACTCAGACGGGTGACGAGATGGGCTGTCTGCACAGTGAGTAAAACATTTGACTTCAGAACAGTAGCCTATGCATCAAATCTAGACATTTTAACATCGCTGTATACGGTATATACGATCGACAACCACTAAAGGACACAGTATAAATTGAAGTTCATGCATGAATTTATATGTACTTTCTACTTGATAATCAGACTAGATGGAGTGAGAAATGCAAAAAGGCTATGTTTAAACACATGAACAAAAATGTGGACGCATTGGCTGCTTTGCTGTAATAACATGTGGTATCTGCAGGGGTGTGTTCTGCCAATACATGTTTCAATGGAGGGCACTGTGCAGGGAGTGGAGACCAGATATGTCAATGTCCCGGGGGCTTTAAAGGGACGCAATGCCAGTACGGTGAGTTTTCATTACCATCTGATGATATAACTGTAAGTCATTTTGTGAAGTTTATAATCACGCACCTCTCTCCAGTCCTTACACTGACACAAGAGAAAGCTTTAAGTATACAGTAAAGGCAACTTTTTGAAGGGACTTACATTATGAGTGGGGAAGGGGCCCAGCTCAGACCTTATGCTGTAACTTTTCCAAAGCAGAGCAGGCCTGTCGTGTAGCTGTGGACGAAGCTTCACGGTGGGGGTCTCCTGCGCTTGTTAAAGGCAGGAGTGCTCTCTGCAAGGAATAGTATCCTTTGAAGGGTAGAGCCTGGAGGGCTGTGGCTAAGCATTCACTCTGTAAAAACTGCATGGTAATGAGGAGTATCTGCAGTGTT
Organism: Coranthus polyacanthus; assembly: GCA_037367275.1. Classification (NCBI taxonomy): domain Eukaryota; kingdom Metazoa; phylum Chordata; class Actinopteri; order Kurtiformes; family Apogonidae; genus Coranthus; species Coranthus polyacanthus. Next base: position 12,248,448 of record JAPQRN010000006.1, on the reverse strand, counting down.
GAGTTAATATGGCTAAGAGCATAAAAGCACTAAGCAACATGTTAAAACACCATTTTGGGGAATTCTGTTATACTAATTATTTTGGGCACTGCGTTTGTCGCGTTTAACTCTTCCTTAATTAAAAGCTACTGATATTTTGTGACACTGTGGAGTAATGTGTGCACATATTTGAGGACAGTAAAAATGAGACATAGTGCCCCAGTGACCTCAGGTTCAGACTTTCAACTACAAAACATCCAAACAGTCTATAACAGTCTTATAAAGAAAATGCCTGCGATCTATCACCATTACACGGTGAACTCGTACAATACCTGACTGTCCCGCTAGTCTGTGCTTTATCTCGTTAACACAAGTGTCAGTACTTTCTTGATTGTTGTCCAAACCCCTGTGGTCTTTGTCAACACACAAACAGGAGGATGGCTGTTAGTGTTTTGGAAGAAACCTGCAGAGTTTGAATTGTAAAGAGAGGATATTTGGGTCTTATCCCCCCACATGTTCACAAACACACACTGCAGAGGCCTTTCCATTTGATTCCTTGACTTTTCCAGGAGGAAGGGCCTGCCCGCCAGGGTTTTAAAACAGCTCTTCCTCCTTCTAAGACTTTTCACGGGAGCATGTCATTGTTTGCTCAAGTTAGCTTTTGTTTTGACGTGGCCTATTTGGTTTTCACGCATCGGGGTGGCTGATTGGGAAAAGAAGGCAAAGATATAAAATCCCTTCCAATTGCACTCTGTCCTTTTCTTTATTTCTCCTCCACTTCCTCGGCTCTCACATCTTTCTCTTCTTCTTTTGGTGAAATGTTTTTCCTATCTCATCTCTAGAGACAGCTTTATCCTCTCTCTTCTGTCAAAATCATTATACAAGGAGAGACTCTGCCAAGCTCCGGTGTTCAGCCAGCTCCCTTTTACTCCGCTTGCTGCAGAGACAAATACATGCACCGATAATGAGATGAACTCTGCTATTTTTATTGTTTTTAAGGCTTTTATTGGGAAATGCAATGGGACCCGTCCTACTTGGTGCTTTTTTGTTATTGTATTTCTTTAAAACATACTCAGTTGGTCTGTGTGGATTTATGAGTTTGGTGCAGTTTGATTGTAGTAAAAGATGGTGCTGCAAATTTCATTAATATTCAAAGTAAACATTATTTTGATGCAGAATCATGCCTTAGGTTAATAATACTGAGACATATGAGATACTTATTCTTATTACAGTATCCTCTTGGGAAGAGTTAAATTGGATGGAATCACAGTCACTCTCTTTCCTTCTGTTGAGGCTTTTTTCCTTTAACTGCTATAACTATTACAGGAATACACGGAGCTTTGGAGAAATTTGAGAAAGTCATACATTAGCGGTGAGAGCATAGATGTGAAAATCATCCCTGGTAATTTGATACAGTACTTTTCTGCTAATACACATAGACTGCTTGCATGTTGAGTGATTATACTGTCTCGAAAGTGTGATCACAGAACGTGTAGCAGTTCATAAGTCAGGTGGTAAATCATTTTTAAAAAATCCTACAGACAAACAATGTCACCTGTAATGATATACTCTTTTCACCTCGAGAGACCTACTGCAGATCTCCATACCTTCTATATCATCTGTTTATTTCTAGCACTTTAGGTTCATAAATCAGTTGAAAGGTACAATCTGTTATTGTCTTATTATTATCTTGAGTAAAAGGTTTTGGCAGCAACACATGCTGTATCACTTAACAATTACATTAGCCAGGAAGCCAGTCTTGAAAAACTCTTTATTCGCAATTACACCGGAGACCTAAAACCGGGGTATCTACAGTATTGTGTGCGCTCTGAACCACCACTGTACAGGAAACCCTTTTCACGATTATTAGATTTTCATTCTGAACTTAAACATTCCAAAATGACAGACATATACTGCCCTATATGTGATTCATGCACGATGGAGAAAAAGCAGATCAGGCAAAAGCAGGTACAAACTGGCCTCAACAGATGTCTTTAGGAGTAATAGAGGCAGCTGCGCTCTCAGTTTGGTCATGAAGATGTTTCATGAGGCTTCAACAAATGTGTGATATGGTTTTTCCTTCATGTTCATATTATTTCCCACATGTTCTTAATACTGCTGCACTGCGTGTAAGGATTCAGTTGTCTGTTCCTTTGTCTTTTCTCTTCCCCGCCTGATTGGTTGAATGTGTGCTGGTCCATCTGACAGTCAGTTTGTCTGTCAGTCATGATGTTAGATGCTGCGACCGTCCAGAAAGCTGAGAAACAATATATTATGAATATGACTGATTTGTAACATGTTCTGAATCACTGTTGGTATAACTCTGCACGGTTGAGTCTGGTTCTGATGTCTATTTCTACTAGACACTACTGGGTTACTGGTGCATCTGATACAAAGAATGTGCTACTTGTGGAAATCAAACACGCATTTTTCCCAGAAGTTGCAGAGTCTGAATCCAAACAACTGAATAGGAATGATTTATTTATTGTTCTGCATCGTCATGTGTGGCAATGCAAGTAAACCATCTCAGACTGAACACTGCCATCGTGATAAATCTTGTGGAAGAAAATGGAGAAGCTAAACAGAGAACTACATACTGTGTGTCCCTCGCCTTTTCAGCACATTTCAGCCCAGCTAGATCTAAGTGGAGGGGGAATTTACACTGAAAGCAGAGTTAAAGAACAGCGTGGCTCTGGTAATAGTTCAAACTGGAATCAGTGCTTTGCTCCCTTTCCCTTCTTTTCAGCACTCATCATCGATTGTCCTCTTGCACATTTCTCTCTTTGGTATTCTTGCCAAGTTGGTGGTGGAGCCCACTGTGCGCTGTGGGGGCCAACACGCCACCTGCTTCCAATCTCTGATATGAGACAGAAGGCACCGTCCATGGAAATGTATGTCAGCCACTGACACCAAGGCAGTGGTGTTGACACTGTGAGGTAATAAACAGCCTGGACGCTGCCCAAGCATGTGCTGAGACACTGGAGCCTGCTCTGTAACAGTTGCATTTACCCCTGCTTGTGCATGCCACTCTGTCTCACTCTATTAAGCCTTGGATTAGGCTTCGCTTTGGTTAAATTGGCGCATGGGCCTGCATGAAATTAAGAGAGTGCAGGCACATAACAGTGTGAGGACAGAAGCCATCTGGTCCTCACTAAAGAAGCCTGGCTGTTTTCAAAGCACTTTATAGAATAGTGATCATGGACAAGGCCTGAGAATGGATCCTGTACTAGAGATTTTAGGGATGTAATGAGACAGCTCAAGACATGTGCATATTTCAACACGTAACATTAACACATTTGCAAAAATTAAAGAGTTGATTCAGGTTATGATGACAAACAGTACACGTTTCGAAGAAAAAAAAACTCCATTATCCTGAACATTTTATTGGACTCTTTGGAAAATGTGTACATAGTTTGAAATGTTTCTTTGATACATACCACATGTCACTAAAAAGTGCTGCACAAATGTTCGCTTTGTGCAGAACATTTTATAGTTGTTTCAGTCAGTTACGATGTAAATCTCAGATTTTCACATGCGAATCGTCTTTCTTCGTATGAGTTTTAGTGTTTAATCCCCAGGACCTTGGGCTGTCTCCCACAGGCTCGGTTCTCACCTCCATCACTGAGCTCATGTCTCGACAGGACTGGTTTCCTTCCTTTTTAAATGAAACACACCTGTCTTTGTGTATGTCATGTATGTAAACCTCTGTTCATATGTTTGTCTATGTGTGTATGGCAATTTAACCATTTAGATAAAAGACAATAAGCATTTGTTTCTGTTAAAAACATAACTTTTTACTTAATACTTTGTTTCCTTCATGAACACTATTCATTTAACCCGCTTAACACTAAATAGTTTTAATGTAACAGTTGCTAGCAGTGATGTCAATGTAAATGTAGAGCTTTTTAAAAAGACTCGGGGGCGGTTTGCGTAGAGAGTGATGTCGTGGATCGTGTTAGTCGTTAAAGGGAGGAGGTAAATAAAAAGAAAGGGAAACGATGCTGACTCAGTGCTCAAGATTTCAAATCCTCAGGGAATCCACGTCCTCTCCTGAGACGTGTGTTATTTTTGTGCCATTTGCGTGCATAGGCTGTTTGGCACAGAAATGGACAAGTTCCTTTTTAAAATATACACTAGACAGGTGTTGATTTCGCCATTTCTCCTCATTATAGGGGCTCCGTTTCTGTGTCATCTTTGGAGGTCTCTGTGGAGGATTAGTTACAAAATCTCCTGTGTGCTCTACACGTTGCGTGCAGCTCTCTACCGTTGTACCATACTGCCAAATGAGGCTGCAGTGACGTCTTGAAAGGCATTGCATGTGTTTATTTCTTGAGTCAACTTTTTTGTTCTTATGGCTGACTCATTTTTGACAAGTGAGAGGGACAAATGGCAAATTATTTAACATCAACTTTGCATATTCGGAAAGTCTGGAGAAGTCATCTGAAATGTCCTCATTTTGACAGTATATTATAGATCTGATGTCCTTTATGGATCACATCCTCAGCCAGTGTTTGATCCTGCATATATTTGGCAGTAATATCATGCATCTCTGTAACTTAATGGGACAGGACGAAGAATCTGCCCAGTGTTTGTTTTACTGGTGTGACTTCTGCAGTGGTCCTTTACTAGACGGCCAGTAAAAGAATGCGTCTTTCAAAATTGAAAGACTAATAGGTGTTCACTAGTAGTAAATTAAGATGCACTCAAGTCAAAATTCCAAGGTGTGGTTACAAGAAAAACAGCAGAGCAAAAGTAAATAAAGTCATAGTTTCTGATTGGTCTCTTTTGAGGCGGAGGACATGTCCCCTCCAAAATCCCCTGAAGTGGACGACTATGGTGGTCCCCAGTCGTATCAGTTCAAGCTGTTGGTTCTAGCACCAGCAATGTGGGAAACTCTGAGCTGCGGTAACGCAAGTGCATTCACAAAATTCAAGAGAGGATACGGTCAGTCTCTGCGTCGTAACATTACATAGACAGATAGATTTTTACACATTTGGTAAGAAATGTAAATATAAACACAGTACCGATGTGTTTCTTCACAGTAGAGTCATGTCATTTAGTTGACAGCTTAAAAGCCATCTTTAAGTATTACCTCTTCATTGCTCACCTTCTAACATGATCCTTCCATCTTAACTAATGGACAATGCTCTTTCTGTGACTCTTAGCATGGAGTTTTGCACTCACAGTAATTCAGCAGCACTGCTTCCATTCAAGGATTTGGTTTGTGCTTTTGAGTGACACTAACCTTTTAAAGAACAATTTTAAGAGGACTATAGGACAGTAGTCCTGGTCTTAATCATTGTGAGCACACAAGATAAGAATTTAATCTGACTCACAAAAACATATATGCACCATACTACTTGGTCTTACTTCAGTTTGACTAAACCCAAATCTAAAGGTAGTGTTAACAGATTAAAGATCTTAAAGTATGTCAAAGGTGTGCTACAGACAGTATTTTGAGTTAACATATAATAGGAACCATATGTTTGTAATGGCAGCAGTTTATTTTGATCTTGTAAAAAGATTTCTTTAACCAAAGCTTAGTGACTAGCCTCTGTGGTGTTGAGGTTTTTGAGGTGTAAATGCCATGATATGCTTTGTTTTTCTAAAGAACTGTAGTGCAGACTTCACGATTAGCTCTGACAGGTTGCTCTTTGCTTTGGCTAGCAGCGCTCGTTCTTTTAATTAGAGGTTACTGAAAAGTTTCACAGAAAACCGTATCAACAATGTAAGTCTTCAAAGATGGACAGATCCCATACGTTTGGCTGGTCTGGTGTAATATAAACTTAATTACGGAGTATAATCAGCATTTGTTTTTCCAGACATATTTCTAAGACAGACATAGCTGTGCATGAGTAAATCCATTTTAAAGACATTACTCATGACAATCATTTATGATAATGGTCAGCTATTGAAAACGGAGTTGAAAGGTCCTGCAACCTAAAATACAAAAGGCTTTAACCACTAAAGCACCGTCATTTAATTATTCAGTTGATAATTTAGTTGTTTCTTGTTGATGTTGTTTTGTTTGCTTTTTGGATGGTTTTGGGTGATCGTTTACCAGACTGCGAAGTTAGACACTCCTGTAAGTAAAAACTTTTCCTTTGGGAAGATTTATAAGACCAGGTGGATTATTGCTTTGAACAAGGCCACAGCAATAAAATAATATTATATTGCCTTTTCCACATGCAATGTCAGTCCCAGCTGTTACTTCTGTGGTGATTTTTTTACTTCGCAAAGAAAGACGGAGCTGAACATTTTTGTTATGTCTTGTGATTTGACTCAGGTGAAAATAAAACCACAGTAAAGTGGAGAAGGTCTGCGATATACAAAGAGAGACTGTGTCATCATGGAAAATGGGGCAGTTGAACAGTTGTGTTTGTATTTACAGGATGTAAAAGGTCTGGTGTGAATCTCTCTGTAGAAAAACATAGGTCTGTCTAAGAAAACACTGGCAGCGGGATGGCGGTATTCACTTTTCATTGGCTACTATTGCTTTGGTTAAGTGGTGTGTTCCACCCCTTCCTGTTTTCATTCCTCAAGTCTGCCCTGGAGTGTGTGGAAGTAGGGCTCATATGCCAAGACACAGGTCTAAAGGTAGAAGGTTTGACAGGCTAACATGCTGGGAAATGCAAGTGCTACATTGCTATCAGAGGAAGAAGCTCATTAGGGTCCTAATGGCTGCCATATGGTAGTGAAGGTCTCACACACTAAGCACACCTTCATCCCTCCAAATTAAGGCACCATTGTTCACCAGATTAATTCCGAGGGAGCTGGAGCGAATGGCCTGTGTGATTGACCATGTGTTCCCAAGGCCCTCTGTAAGAGTTTTTACAGTAGCAATGTCAGTTAAAAGTAGTTCATCCTCAGTGAACTCCAATTAGCTACGCCCAGCTTGTGAAAAAGAGGCCACAGGTCGGGATCCTTCAGCTGATCTTTAATGGGAAAGTGTGTGCGATTTACAGCATTGCTCATTGCTGCAGAGAATGAAAGTGTTTATTTAAGCAATATAAAACATTTTGACCAATATCAGTATAAATACTGGATAAATATGTTACATTTTGGCCCATAACGCAGTTATTTGGATACAAAACCGTGGAGTGGAGATGATGTTGCAGTATGTAGTATGAGCTTTTTGGAATGTACCTACTTGACGCTATCTTTAGGTGTCTTTCTTTTGAGATTAGATTTATGGACATACATTAAGTCTAATAAAATACTGAATGACAGTTTTCCTCCGTAATTTTTACTCATCAGTTCTAGGCATGAATCATGCAGTGCAGCCTGTGAAACTGTTCCTGAGAGTTTTTCTCTACTTTGAGATGCCAAGTAGTCACATACCTGCAGCGCATAAGGCATATAATTCTACACTGACATTTCATCCTTTCTGTGGAAGACATTTTCTGTCCTATCTATCTGTGAACCTAACAGATATGGGTTTTCCAGATGCGTGAGGACCGAAGGAAATTTAAAGCAAAACGTTAAGGCATGAGTTTCAGGGCAGTGCTTTAGTTTTGTGTTAATCACAAAGGAGAAGATACTGTAGACACTGTCTACCTCTTCCTTCACAACTGAATGAAGTTCAAAAGAACTTAAACCTGTGTACTAATGTGACCAGTGTGTGAAAATGTCCTGTATTTTCTTAAATATCTAATTCGGTTCTCAGTTCAGGTGAGAAAGGCATGCACTTTGCGCAGGTTTTATGGTATAAATGTGAAACCAAGTGTGTGCTCAAAAAAAAAAAAATCATCACACCATTTTCATCATTCAAGTGATTTGTCCTGCACTGTGAAGAAACAAATGAAGTTTTATTAAAGCTATAAAAATAGAAGGAATAGGAAAAATATGTGCACAGCAAGTGAAGAAACTGTGTCCCATTAAGACTGTCCCATCTGATTCAAACATAAGCAGTGGAGTGTCTGAAAATCCTTATTATATTAGAGCATAAATTCTGTGCTGAGGAGACAAATGGGAACCATGTGAGCTGCTGGGCTGAGATGGTAGAAGCACGCAACCATGTGGTCCAAAATGCGAAGGATTTCTTGTTCTTAGGCACTGCAGTGAGAAAAATACATGTAGTTGGCATCCACAAACTACCCAGTTCCCACCTTGATTCGGTAATAAATCACAAAATACATAAGCAAAATTGGAATCTGTATTACCAAACCCTATGTAACACAATAACAGACACTGTATTTGTCTGTTATTGTGTGATTGAATGAGGTCCACGGCATTGTTCCAATTTAAAGCCGTGATTGATTGTATCCCTTTCTCAAGATAGCTGTCCATTTGATTCCATCCAGCATCTTGAAAACAGTCCCACTTTTGTTTCATCTCCTTTTGCTCCTGAGCTGACTGTTGAAGGTCCCGTTTCCTCTCTGTGACAGGCTCCTTAAAGCTCCTCAGCTGTCCATGAATGAACTTTGACCTCCCGTCTAGTTCACAGGATCTTGCGTTTTTCCCATCAGCCCTTAATGGACCCTTTTCTTTCATTGTTTTAAATCTCTTTTTCTCAAATGTAACAGAAAAAAAGAATTACTGAAGTCAGTTCCGCGTGCGCCCCAGCATAAGAAAAGCTTCTGAAGTTTCTTTCTGTTGCAAATGTAAACAGCGTACTGTACACAGTATACAGGGCTGTCGCTTTACAAAACAGGTTAACAAACTTTTCAGCTCCACACTGCAGCAGATATGGATCGGCTAAATGATAAAAACTTGTCTGTCTTACTGTTGACCCAAACTCATGTTAACTTAAGTAACAGCACAGTCAACTGAAAGCACTGGTTAATTTGGTGATTAGAGACAGTCTGAATACATGTGACATCAAACCTTATTGATACCACTTAGTGCCCCAAGAGGCAATGGGAAAGACGTAGAGCTAAACCAATGATAGAACATATAAGAGCTGCAGTTCAAGGGAATATGTGGTTCTGCAGTAATCAGAATGAACAATATACTTTGTAAGATTTTGAGCTTGCGGAGCACAATAATGAATGCATTGCTAATGCCAAAAAAAGAAATTCAAAAAGCTGTCAGAGCTCAGAAAATGGGTGACGAGAGTCAGTCTGCTGTAATATTCCTACTGACGTTCGCAAGAACAAATAAAAAAAGTTTCCTTTTATGGAAGTTCATATTTTTCCGCCTTTGGTTACATTTACATTTCTTATTTTTAACCATAGAAGCAGTTGTAACAGACCAGTTGTTATTTGTTCCATAAGTAGCATTCCTTTTCTCTTTCTCTTTGTTACAATAGAAATGTGGGAATAAAGATTTGTAGTATGCAGGAAATGCAAATCATTCCTGCCTGAGAATCATGTTGCATCTCACAAGGAAGAAACAGTAAATCCCTTCACATCTGAGTGTCAGTTACAAATGCTGAAGTCTGAGATTTAAACGCTCCACTGTCAGCGAACATTGTTGAAAGAGGCATCTGATCTGCTGCTGATGCAGCTATTGATCTGGACTTTTTAATATTTTTAACATGAGAGGAATGGACACACAGTCGAGGGTTTGTTGATTTATTTAATGTCTGTGTAGTTCAAACGGTCTTTTAGGGACAGGAAGACTGTTGGTCCTTGGAGAAATTGGGAAGTGGAGGTACTGTACTGTTCAGGACGAGCCCTAATGTCAATAACACCTAATGAGATAAACAGGAATCAGCCTTCTGGGGCCCATGTTTGTCTGCAGAGAACACGAGAGCATTCAAGCAGCTGTTCGTGCTCTCTGTTACCTGATGGGAAACCATAATCACCCCATTTATAAACCAATAGGAAACCAACACTTTCCATTTGATTTTGAACTACGTCTTAGTCATAGTTTTTTTATTTTCAACAAATGTATATGAATGAATGCAGAATTGCAGGTAGGCTTTACTGCGTTATTTTTCTGTCAAGGTATTTTCAGAGACAAAAAAAAAAAAAAAAAAAAAGAAAAAGAGAAGATTATTGTCCATCGATGTAAGTGCTATGTGTCATCTGTCCCGTCAGGCCGTCAGTGAGATGAAGACTGATGATGCAGATTTGCAGGTATAAGGCTCACAGGACACACGAGGGAGTAAGCGCTGGTGAATATCGAGAAAGGTGTTAGAGTATCCGTGGACATGGAGGGAGTACTGTGGTTTAGTTTAGGGTCAAAGTGCTTTTTAATATAACTGTGTTACTTATACGCCACAACAATCATGACAAATCTAGTGTGGATAACAAAACACCTTAGCAATAAAAGCTTTAGTGTCTTTTTTTGTGTTGAGAAACATTTTAAAAATATTCCCAATCCCATATTTTGTAGTTTAAGATGTTTAAAAAAAAACTCTCCTAGCCACATTGGGCAGATCTGGACACTGCAAATAATTGCATGCAAACATATGTGTATGTTTCCGTGTTTATTGCATTCAGGTGGCTTGTGTATTACAGAACCAGGGCAGAAGTGAAGACGTAGAGATCTTAATGGATGTCCCTGAATAATGTCCTTCAACTCTGTGTGGATTTCAGCCAAATCTGATTGCCCCAGGGGTCAGAGAGACAATATGGGAGTGTTTACAGGTACATGTGTGATGAGATATACTCAGTTAATAAAGCAATGAACCATTCAAGGCCATGGTTTGCACTCAGCATCTGAGAATTGTTGAGTTGTTGTGCATGAGGTAAAACTCAACAGCATTACATCTGGAAATATTTATGATTCGTTTTATTCGTCAGTGCTCTCATTTGTGCACAAGAATAATTAGACATAGTCCGAGTGATTTAAAGGCTGACCGAGGCCTTTAAATTTAAATTTGTGATCAAAAGAAGAAACACATACACTGGGCATCGTGGCTGCTAACATTAAATTGCACTAGTTTTGTCTTCTAAACAAATCTGTTTAGCTGCTTGCTGCCATCCAGCAGTGCAACATATGTGTGCATATTTTAGTGACATTTTCACAAAGTTTCATTGTCTGGTAAATTATAGACCCTGAAACAGTGATAATTGCCTTGCTATAAATCTATTGTATGCGCTCTATTCATCACCTCCCTCGCACTGATTGTTGTACAAATCACTTGGGTATATTTTGGCTGTGTGTGCAGCAGACTCATGTTCAGTAAGTATCTTCTGGCTCAATCCTTAAATCTTCTAAATGATGATACATTCTAAAGTTACATTTTTCTTGAGCCATCCTACTGAAATGTCAGCTGTTCTCCATCTTATGGTAAACCACTTACTGGATGATTATTCTGTATAGACACACAGCAAGATCGTGAAAGACGATGCCACAATGTCAAAAATGCAGAATATTCAAACCTGGCTAATGTGTGCGTCTCTATTTGAGGTTTCAACTTGGTAAAGTCTTCTTTTAAGTTTGAGTATTTATCTCTAGTAAGTATAATATGTTATGGCAGTATAGTTGTGCTTGAAATAAAAGTTACAACATGGTAGGCATAACTTATACATCATTAGGCACATATGCCTTGTCTTGTAAACATCAAGTTATCTGGAGCCTCGCTAAATGGTTTTGAATTCTAAAACCTCCAAATTTGTTTTCTCTCTCTGCTTGGCATCCTGATGGTGACAGCAAATGACCCTAAGCTGATATGGAGAGCTCATTAAGGCTCGCAGGAGCTGCAGGATCAAAGCTGGGATATGCAGGGGGGCAGAGCCCAGAGGTTAAGGGCCCACGTTAACTCTCTATGAGTTAATGAAAAGTACAGAGTGGGGGTGTGTCTCTGTGTGCATTTTGTTCAGGGTTAGACAGGCCTTTTTATAGTATAGAGAAATGTGCTGAGCGCTGGGTAAAGGTCTCCAAAAGCCAAACAGGGCAATGCAGTCCAGGAGGCCCGGGGAGCACAATGAGAAGTTGAAAAACTGCAGCAAGTGGTGTCAGAAGTGGGCGCCATGACCCTTTTTTCTACCTCTGGGAAAAATTGCACAAATTAGCATTTTTACAATTCTAACAAACCAATTATTTCTTGAAGGTCCAGTGTATAAGGTTTAGGGGGCTTTATGAGGGTCTAACTGCACAAATGCAACATAATATTCATAATTGTATTTTCATTAGTATATAATCAACCTAGAGATAAAGACTTTTGTGTTTTCTTTACCTGAGAATGAACTGTTTATATGTACAGAGGGAGCTCGTCCCCCTCCACGGAACCCGCCATTCCAGTCCTTCTTTTTTCCATTTTATAGCATGTGGCATCTAGTGTTAAGATGCATTACTGTCACCTACTATGTTTGAGTGTGGACCAGAGTTAATATGCCCTTAACTAAAAAGTCCAGGACAGATGAAGCAAACAGTGGCGCTAAAGGAATCCGTTTCTCTTTTTTTTGTGGCCACTGTAGGGGAGGGAGAGGGGGTTGTTCAGTTGGTTGACTAGATGCCACTAAATATTACACACTGAACCTTTAAATAACGGTATAACTTCTAAGCTGAAGACTTGTACGAACGCTGCAAGAAGAAGGTCAGCTAATGACCCAGCTAATACCTGCATGCCCTTAGAAACCAAGTGTGGGTGTGGCCTGAAAAATAAATGTGGCGACCCATCCTTAGTTTCTGAGGTCCTGCTGAATTCTACGGAATTTACGTCAGATCATGAAAATTTGTTCATAAGCATTAAATAATAAGTCTCCTGTAGTGACTTTGTGCATGTGTCTAATCGCTGCCAAAGGAAATTCTGATGTCCCCTACTGACAAAGTTTCTCTGCTTTGTTCTTGTTGCAAATAGATGACACAGAAATGCAGGAATGAGGAAACAATCCATTATTATCCATTAATAACCGATGCAGAAGACTCCGAGTTTGTTTTCCTTCACTGCTGCTCCGATGTCACAATACAGAAAATACATGTGGTTATAATAAAATGAGCGCTGCTAGTCCAAACTACTACTGCATTCCTTCAATTAAACTTATCTGACCTCTGATCTCACATAGTGAGCTGGAGATAATCTTCTTGTGATAGATTACAGAGGTTTTGTTGCATTTTATCAGCTTTTTTAGAAAGTTTTTTTTTTCATGCGCACGTTATGATCTGAGAAGCAGGAGGATTTTTTTCATTCCCTGCTGTCTGTTTGTAATCCTGGCTGAGTTATCTCACGTCATGAATGTCTTCCCCTGACTTTGCTAGAAACGAAGATAAAATACATTACACAGAGGATGACAAGTCACCGAAAGGACCAGCGTAATGAATATCGGCAATGTCCTGCGTCTACTTAACGTGTTAAAATTTAATTCAAGAATCGTTTTCAGATTTCTTTTACCAGAGGGGTCTTGGAGCACATCTCTGTTTTCTGTGCTTTTGATTTTTTTGGCATCGTAGTTAATGGTATGTGCTCTAGATTAACCTTTGCATAAATACCTAAACACCAGGGGATTTGGAGAATGGGACGTTAAACCGCTATACAGCTGTGAACACAAAGCCTAAACAAATGTTGATACTTAATTACAAGCTTAGTAATGATCAGATGCACTTCCTTTTTTTATCAGAAAAGAGCTGAAATGGGAAACCTTCACAGCATAATAGTCTGATACGCTTGATTATATAGGCAGGCATCAATTTGTTCTGTACTCTCAACCTGCCAAACAGTTTATTACTGTAAAACACGTTCCTTCTTCTCTCTGTCTCCTTTCTCTCTTTCTTTCCAAATACTTTCTGCAAGTTGTGCTTCTGAAATTTCCTGTTATTCAAAGATAAACCCAGCTGACTTGTCCCCATTAAATCTTTTTACAGATGGAGACAAGGTACTAAATAACTTTTCCTTTTTCCTCTGTTATGTTCCACTTCGACAGGGGTGTCCACGCAAGTGATGCATTTACTGTCACCATCTTCTGTATGATTTCAGAAAGTTTGGCTATGTCGCTACTATGTGGAATACAATTGCAATAGCAGCATTTTGGTCAGTTTTTAGGATCATACAGTTTATACAGAAGGTTTTGTTATTAAATGTAGTGTTCTGCCTCTGTTTTGAAGTTATACATCATGAATGTTGAAAGCAGCTTTAACTTATATGTACAGTAATGTGAAAGAAAGTAGTCATTGAGGACCATTTGACAGGCAGCGGAGATTCCTCTTCACATTTTACATCATGTGTTTTGTAACTAAGGACATTTTGTTTTCCCTGTAATAAGCCTTTTTTTTCTATTTCCTGCTTACTTGAATGTGACACCAGGGAATGCTAAAATGTCTGACAACAGCGTTTTTGGCATTTTAAGGAAATCAACAGTGACAGTTCTTTGTTCCTCCTAAATCTTAGCCACTGATCAGTCTAATGTGAAAATAACACTTCAAGTCTCACGTGTCAGACATTGACTCTATTCTGCCATCGCTGCTGCTCCACGTATCGGAGGGTATGAGTGGTTTTTGAAGGTATGCTTTGGTTCTGTCACATAGCTGATATGATAAGAATCATTATAGAACAGCTGCAAAGGCAAAACCAACCTGGAGACCATTCACTCTCAGAGAAAAGAATGAACATGGGAAAAGCAGTTCTGTTTCATCTTAAGGATTAGTTGGAAATAGCTGATAAAGAATAATTATTGTTTTAAGTCCTTGCGTCTGCTTCATCAAATGATGATCTAAAAAGACTTGTTTTTGTCTAAATATATGCAATTTTTTATTATCAGTTACAGTTTGAATATTTCCTTTTATTTTGTCTCCATTGCATTGCTCTTTAAAGATTGGCAACAGACCCACTAGAAACAGTTTGGGTTTTAAGTCAGTTCACCGACATCAAAGCATTTCTGCCGCAGTGATTGCCTTGCTGATTGCTGCAGGGTTGTAATCTAAAAAGCGATGTCGGAAAATAAACAAGCGAAGGTTCTCCTCATTTCTTTTGAGCAGCAAAGCAAACCAAAAAAAAACCTAAACAACACAGGAAGGAACCCCGCAAAGTGTGAGAAAGGTTTGCTGAAAGGGGGCTAGAAACCTCTCTGTCTTCACAATTGATGGAGCTGCAGTGTTTCGTGGATTGTGCATTATGTTAGTAAAACTAGCCTTTTAATCCTTTTCTTTCAGATGTTAACGAATGCGAAGTGGATGACGGCGGCTGTGAGGGGTACTGCTGCAACACCATTGGCAGCTACTATTGCAAGTGTCCTGAGGGCAGTAGACTGGGGCCAGATGGCAAGGCATGTCGTGGTAAGATGGACATATGCATACAGAGACTTTTTTTTAAAACTTGGAGTATAAATGAATTTACATGGTGTGAAACAGACCTGCTATGTTTTTTTTTTTTTTTACAAAGATAAAATATCACACATAATGCACACTATATAGCATGCTTTAATGGACTTCAGGTCACAAATACAATATAGGGCAAAACAGGCAAGTCACTACACAGCCTGTCAGGTAAAAGCTGAAAGTTGAAAACAAAATGAGTGAGAAGCAGACACTACATATCAAATGCAGATACAGACATATAAAATTTCCCCCTGGGGATTATTAAAGTGTATGTGTCTTTATCTGTATCTGTGTACTATGTGATTTATAGACAACCTGTTTTATCTGGTTGTGATTTATAGACAACCAGATAAAACAGAAACTTTATCTCAAACAGTCTCACCTCTGCTTCAGTTCCTTTTATTTTTCTCACGCTGCTTCGGCCTTTGTCATACACTGCTCTGTTTAGCGCAATTGGTACAGCCTGTGCTGTAACACACGATAATGGGCTAAATTACAAGCTTAAAGATATACTGTGGAGTTTTCATTATAAAGAGACATGGTTTTGTTTATGTTTAGTGTCCTTCAGGTCTAACAAACATGTTGAATGTATTTTCTACATCATAAAACCTTTTCCAATTTTTTTTTTCTGAGTTCTAAACTACGTACTGTTTCACTCATCAAAGCTCTGCTCTGCGGCAGAACTAACTTCACAGAGTAACTTCAATTCATGCATAGGTTGATGCATTTCAAAGGAAGAATCCTCTGATGAAATTCCACATTTTTATCTTTTAAGCTTTCGAGTGACAAAATAATATCCTACAAAGAGTCTTAATGTGTCATCCATATTCTAATGCAAAACGTGTCTGCATAATAGATCAAAATCGTCCATTTTGGTGCAGCTCAGTGACCCTTTTTTTTGCACAAATATTTCTGGGTCATTAGAAATACCACAGTGACCTATTGAGGGGTGAAGTGTCTAGACTCCGGGCTGTAAAAGGAGCAGTGCCACAAACACAGTCAGCACAAGTTTCTAATAACCTTTTGCACCATGCATTTTCTTACTGCCATATTCAGAGTTAGTAGTAAACACCAAGGCCCATTTGTTCTTCAGAGCTACAGGTGTGAACAAGTGGCCCCGGCCTTTAGCCTTTAAGACAGGATATTGTCACTCAGTAATAATTTAGAGTCTGAGGGTTTACCACAGGCGAGGACAAACGGAAACAGCTTCAGCAGCTGTGAAGTTCTTCTTAAACTTTTTATTGTGTGACTTGTATGTGTGGCCATATTTATGGGGGAAGACAATGAGTTTGGTTTTGAACTGTGGAAAAGTTTCTTTTTTTTTTTCATCTGTATGAGACTTTAAACACTACTATCCCATTGTAAAATCTCAGATAATTGACAGTGACTTTGGGCTGCCTCTCTGCACTGCTGTTGTTAACGTGTTGTCAACTTTTTTGGGCTTGTAATACAGTCAAAAGGAATTTAGCCATGCCAATCTCTAAAGAAATCATACAGAGTAAATTCTATAAGACAAGGTAACATTTAACATTTAAATGTTTGACTCGAATCGTCTTTTTTTTCTTTCTTTTTCCTTTAGTTTATTCAGTTCTGGTGCACTCCCTCTTAAGACCACCTGTTGATTTCTTTTTGCTGTTCATAGCTACTTTGTCTACATGCAGATGCCTGGTCAGCAGCAGCTTAGTGCCAGACGGTGTCACACAATACCACTGAGACCTCATGTTCTTTGACCTCTGACACCAACTCTACCCTTACTCTCACACACACATCACCTCAGCCATTGTATGCTTCATTGAAATCCTTTCACACGAGGAGACCAATAAGTATATTAACCTTGACAAATCCTCGACAATGGCTGCCTATGTGTTTAAGCACAAAGGAGCCGGGAATGTTAGGATGCTTCATGAATACGAAATAATTTTGTAATAATTGCTTGTTTCAATAATTAGGCAGATGTTCAAAAAGACTGAGATAAAGGATAACAATTCTTTTCCAATTCTTTTGTTTCATTCTGTGCATAATGTGGAAAAGGTTATCTTAATAGAGAAAAGCCTCCACTTTGAAAACCCTCTTCCTCCTGGCTCTCATTACTGAAAACTTGCTAATTAAAATAGTCTTGAGATCACTGTGGAGAGGGCTATTCCCACGGCTCTGCCGAAAGCCACTTTTGAGAGGTGAGACTGCACAGAGTGACACGCTCATCCTTGTTTCCATCACTTGTGGGGACTTTATAGACTTAATTTCCTGGAGACTTACCCTAACCTAACCCTAACCATTACCTACCCAACCTCAACCCAGGTCTTTACCTGAAAATCTAATGATTCACATTACTGGTTCCTGCAGTTTGGTCCCCACGAAGTAATTTAGTAGGGCTAAATGAAATATTTGGAAATGATTCCTAATTTTTGCACTAGTTTGGAACTGCTTTGACCTCCAAGTGATGGTAGCGTTGCATGGTGGAATAAACTGAACCACATGTTCTTAGTGTTTTACTCACAGAAGCAACACCGTGTTGCCCTTCCTGCACACATCTACTCTGTCATCACTAGTGCAGGCGGAAAAAAACCCATATGAGTTAGAGATGACAACCGGGAAGAGGTTAGGAGTATGTATGATGTGTTGTCCAGATGTGTAGTAAAGCCTGATTGTCCTTGAATTGAGTGTTCAGGTGTGTTGTCTTCTCTGCTTGCTTCTGTCTCTGGAACGTGCAGCCATATGGACCCTCTGCTGAGGAATTCTCTGCTGTGCAGGAAACAAATTGATTACATGCATACTACTGCACATACAGGATGATAAGCCATTCATCATTTACTCCAGATACATTATACATGTGTCTTTTTTCCCCGAGGTGTCTTAAGTACAAGGTCATTCTGGTGTTACGCTGCTATTGATGAGAGAATGTAAGAAAACGTGTAATTAAGTTAATGTCTTTGACTATTTAAATGGGAAGTGGTAATAAGGGGCTGTACACTTAATGCACAAAACAAGATGTTGGTTCAAGAAGAAATTTATCACCAAAATTGCACAATTATAGCTGTTTATATCTTTCATATAAAAAATATGTTTTCCATTTTCATTTCCATTTTTTTTTTTTTTTGACTCACTGCAGAAAAAAATGTTTAAACCGCCTTGAAGCTGAATGTGACTTTGTACAAGATGTAATAAATGTCTTGTTTCTGAATTTCATTAAGAAGACATAAATATTATTTTCCCGCACTGACTAAAGTTCTTAATCTGTCATTGTTAAGCAGAACACCAGAGACATTTTTAAAACAATGCGACTAAAGCGGACAGAACATTTATGGAGGCTTTCAACTGTGCTTGTAAATAATGTCTGTGACACAGTCAGAAGCACACTGACATTCTTACAAGTCTGATATTTTAACGTCTGCTAAAGTGATTCATGTCTAGCAACAGTCTCTGGTATTAATAACTGTCTTAACGAGGATTCATCTGTGTGCGCATGTGCATGTATTTTTGTGTTTAGATGTAAATGAATGTGAGGAGCTGAATGGTGGATGCCAGCAAACATGCGTCAACACTCCAGGCTCTTACCACTGTGAGTGCAGCGAAGGCTTTCGCATGCATGCTGATGGTCGGACCTGCATTGGTAAGCACTAAAAAGAAATATTTATGACACTTGTG
This sequence comes from Coranthus polyacanthus, assembly GCA_037367275.1. Lineage (NCBI taxonomy): Eukaryota > Metazoa > Chordata > Actinopteri > Kurtiformes > Apogonidae > Coranthus > Coranthus polyacanthus. Next base: position 12,229,680 of record JAPQRN010000006.1, on the reverse strand, counting down.
GTAACCATTTACTACTCCCCACACACAGAGTTTTCCCACATTCGTATTGCAACGCAACGCCATAGAAAAAAATACAGTCTATGTTTAGCACTGGTGCTCTGGATATGTAACTAAGGTTGTAATGAAACATGAATGAACATTTGACACATACTTTAACATAATATGCTGTATACACTATACACATATGTACACCACAGCATATAGTACATTCACCAATCAGTTTTTGATTGTTTTTTTTAATATTAAAAAATAAACCCAGAGATGAATACAGTTTAGAAATGTGACACCGATCTTTTTCAAAGCTTTCATGAAGATGTAAATGATACTGAATGCACGGTCACTAGGTCATCAAGATTTTCTCATGTAACCTGTCGCCTGCACATGTGATCCCCGTGGTTCCTCATGAGGATCAGCGTGAGATCACGTGTAGCAGGAAAGCAACACCAATATCTGTCTGCGACTGATACTTAAAAAAGTAGTGCTCAGCCTCACTGATAAATCTGTGTCTAGAGGGGAATTCTGACATGATTTAAAAAGGGGTTTAGGACTAAAGGTTTTTTTTTCTCTTTTTTAGCTCCATAAAACCTGTGGGTAATGGGAAATTTGCTACTTGCTGAGAATCAGTCCTCTGTTTCTTTTGGTGTTATTTCTCTCTCTTAATACTCTGACCATAGCTATGTGGTAGAGAATAAGACAGAGGCGGAGGGATAGCTAATTGTGTCTGTTGAAGTCATCAATGTTAGAAGCCAGCCGTCCTCTCAGTTTTACAGCCCGTCTGTGTCATCATGTCTGTGTTTAGAGCACCCAGAAGGCACAAGGCTGATATTCATATTTGGCACATCATTAAATCACAGGAGTAATGGGATGGAAAGATCATTATAAAGTTACCAGGGGTACCCACTGGACGCGGTTTGAATATCATTTTCCAGTTTCCAACCTTTACCCAAGTGTTTTCCATAATTGCACAGCTGCAGTACAGCTTTAAGGTGTGAAAGCCATTTTAGATTGCCAACAAATTCAATCGTTTCTGTCCTCTGTTTTGAGCTTGTAACGGTTAAACTTTACAACTATAAATTCTGTATTTGTGTATGTTTGTGTGTGATTTTTGCCATAGCGGTAAACTCCTGTGCAGTGTTGAATGGAGGCTGCGAGCATAAGTGTGTAGACATGGGGAACAATCACTACAAATGTGAGTGTCGAAGGAACTACCAGCTGAAGAGAGATGGAAGACACTGCGAATGTAAGTCATTTTGCCGACAGATATTTTCAAGATCCAGGAATATGTCATATGTCAAAGCTATGTATAAGGTTGACTATAGCAGATCATCTTTTTAAAAAAATTTGCTGCTTGTAATATTGCACTTTAGGATCAAATTGCAATATTTAAAATATTAATATCAAATTGGAACCAAAATAGAGTTTTTTGGGCTTATTGTTATTGCGCAAAGTAGAAAGATTTAAGGATGGAAGAGACTTGGCAGTAGTGAGAGTGAAGGAATTCTGATTCTTCCTTCTGGGCTTGAAAGAATATTGGCATGTTTTACAAGAAATTGTTCAGATATCATATTCAGACTCATGGGTTTATGATTGTAGATACTCGTCTGGAGGTAAACAACCTCTTATGAACTAACCGGAAAGGTCACACAATCGCCTGCTGGGCTGACCTTTTGTGTTTGTGTGTGTCAGTGAGGAACCCCTGCGAGGAGAGGAATGGAGGCTGTACCCAGCTGTGTCTTTCAGAAGAAGGTCGGGTTCGGTGCAGCTGCAGACCTGGTTTTACCCTGGCTCGAGATGGCAAGAACTGTGAGGGTGAGAACTCGATTTAAACCTTTATATGACCAAACGCACACACTTGTTTCTTAGGATTTTTTTTTACAGTTTATGGGAGCGACCTCTATTATTTTTTGTAATTTACGCCACCCTTCCACCCTTCTACAGGCCTCTATTCATTTGAGAGGCTGATGTTGGAAGCTCTTCTCACAATTCATCTCATTAACATTTCCCCTGCTCCAACTCAGAGAAACCTGAGCCCTGACAAAGCCTTCCTGCCCGAGGAAGTATTTGCTGCATTATCCTGAAATTATTTATATTCATTTTATTTTTTCAATTTTATCATGAAATATAGTAGCACATTAACAGCTGCTTAACAATGGAAACAGTAATAAGTTCATTAACCTTGAGAATGAGAGGCACAGCTCCAAATGCAGGTTTCATTTATCACAGGATTCTTTTCATCCTAGCCCCTTTATAGTAAATACTTTCTGACTCCCAAGAGCCAAAGTCTACAGTCAAACTCAGCATTTAGGACTGTGTGTGTGTGAAGAATTACACAAGGCATCTGAGTTAGTTTAGGAAATAATTGTCTTAACCCTTGTGTTGTCTTTACTTTTGAGATACTCTGGTATACCTTGGGTCAAAACTGGGTCGTACTGTGAGGGCGTTAGGGTTAGAGGGGGGGGGCATGTTTCTGTGTGTCAAACTGACCTGAAGGTCCCCATATGAAGGATGTAAATGTGTGTGGTACAGCAGCATGTGTGCTCAAATATATATATATAAGATTTTTTTGTACATGTTTATTACAGGAACTAAGATAAGGCCATTGAGTTTCAGAAAAAAAAAGAGAAAAATGTATACTTGTACCCTTTTTCTTTTTGTAAAAAAAGAAAATGGCCAGATTACTTTATCCCAGTCAGACTAAAGAACAAAAAAACACAGTTGTCATACAATTTCATAAACTTAGGTTGCATATAA
>JAPQRN010000006.1:12212210-12226829 GCA_037367275.1 Coranthus polyacanthus | reverse complement strand
ATTACTTTATCCCAGTCAGACTAAAGAACAAAAAAACACAGTTGTCATACAATTTCATAAACTTAGGTTGCATATAACGCTGACCTACTGATATATTCATACATCCTTCAAAATCCTTATATAGATGTACTTCATCTTTATTATTGTGAAACGTTTACTCTGATTATGTATGTTTTTTTGTGCCCATCTATAGGCATGCACAATGTCTATGTGTAAACATGCTCATCTGTGTGTATTGTTGTGTGTCGCCTGCAGATGTTGATGAGTGTCATTCAGGCCTTGACAAGTGTGCCCATGGCTGTGTCAACATGCTGGGCTCCTTCAGCTGCGTGTGCCATCCAGGATTTGAACTTGGTGCTGATGGCAAACAGTGCTATCGTAAGTAAAGACAAGCTTCAGATTCAAGATACGTTAGAAATTAATCCATCGCTACTTTTCAATAGATTGCTTTCGCCACTGCTTTCGTTTCTTCTATTCTAAAAGTAATTAATGTTCTATATGAGGTGCAACATAACGTAAACAAACAGTTGAACGCCTAAAGAAGCGCACAACGAATTATGATGTTATTGACCAATAACAACTTCATCAGCTTCAATACATGTTTTGTGAACAGAGTGGTACTGCATAAAGGAGCAGTGGCGCAGAAATATGGCAAAAATAAAAATGTTTTCTTTAATTCTTTAAATCTCTTTCCCTTAAAAGTGACGTTTTAAGGAAGCACATGGAAGGACAGAAAACATCACACACACATATCGATTACATTTTCATGACTCATTGTAGGCACAGTAATCCAAAAACATACAAAAGAAATAAACTTCATACTCAGCTAATTCTATGAAAATATACATCAGATCTGTACCCATCACATCATCCTTTGTTTGTTGCAGTTAGTTGTGGTTTTCCGCTTCTCTTCTTCAGGCATTGAGATGGAGATTGTCAACAGCTGTGAGAAGAACAACGGAGGTTGCTCTCATCACTGTGAGCACACCACCAATGGACCCCTCTGCTCCTGTAACCATGGATACCAACTCGATCAGGACAGGAAGACCTGTGTAGGTAAGAGCTTCTCTCAATGGCCAAAATATCCTTTTGAGTCTGTCTTTCTTTATTTCTATTTTTCCCTCTCCATTCAATCTACTTTCACTGCTATTCGCTTTCTGCCTCTTTGCACCTTTCTTCTCATCTGTTGAAACCAACTCCACATCACTGCGTGCCTTCCTCAGATAGTGATGAGTGTGCCAGTGGGCAGTCCTGCTGCAGTCACTTCTGTAGAAACTACGCCGGCGGTTATGAGTGCAGCTGCAGAGCTGGCCACAGACTAAACCCAGATGGCTGTGGCTGTGATGGTAAGAGTATTGGATTGTTACCAGATTACCTAGTCTCGTGCTTTTTAGCATTTTCTATGTTGTGGCACAGTTGCTCAGGACACAAAGTCCCAAAGCAGTGATTGTTCAGAAATTAAGATTGCTTTTAGAGCACATAACAAAAAGCAGAACGTTTTTGCAGATTTTCTGCCACCAGGAAGGAGCGGCATCCAGATGGGTGACAAAACACAGAAGAAAGCTAATCAATCAAGTCTTATCTTTATCTTATTGGAGAAAAAAAATCAAGACACAACTTGCTCAAGCTTGACGTATCTGCCACTGAACTTGTATCATTTGCACCCAGTGACGATGTCCACACTGCTGCCATTGCCCTGTCAGTCTTTCAGCTGTGTGGTGTTTGTGAATTTCCCTGATAGACATTGATGAGTGCCTGGCGGAGACCTCAGGCTGCGAACACTACTGTGTCAACACTCTGGGCACTTATGAGTGTTTCTGTCGACTGGGATTCCGCTTGGAACAGGATCAGCACTCCTGCATCTGTGAGCATTTGTTTTGTTTACTAATTCTTGCTTGCATACTTTTGTTAATGTTACTGCAAAAAAATCAGCAGAATTACACTTTCAGAAGACAATAGTTTCTCGGTTTTACCGTAACGTTGTACTGGGTGTGTCAGCTCTTTATGGCAGAGAACTGGAAGAAGAAGAAGAGGATGAGGAAGAGGAGGAGGAGCAGCTGGAGGTCCACAGACTACCAGATCTGCTGTTCCGCAGCACTCCTCAGCTCCTGCAGTACACAGCAGCACTGCACACTCGTTACAGTAGCGATGAGGATGGTGACAATGAAAAAGAATTGGAGTTCCAAAGGGGGCGTCGAGGAGAACTAAGACTCAACAGTCAAATAGGTAAAGTAAAAAAATACAAGGTGAAAGAAAAAGAGAAAGAAAGAAATGCTAAGCTGTATGCGTGGTGATAAATCATGTCACTCCAGATAGTTATTTAAGTTAAAGAAAAACTATTTTCAGTTGACCATTTGTGTGTAATTGTCTTTTTTTCAGTGTGTCTAGAAGGCTCATTTGGGGATGAGTGCAGTGTGAGCTGTGAAGACTGTTTGAACGGAGTGTGTAATGAAAATAAAGATGGCTGTGAATGTTCACCTGGATGGACCGGGATCATCTGCAATGAGAGTAAGGACAGTACATTCTGTGTGTAAACCTTCTTTGCCACCCAGTCTACCTTTCTTCCCAAAATACTTAGATGTTAGTGAAGTATCCACAGCTGGGTTTCCTGGAGCTATTTGGAATTTGGTGGAAAGTAATATATCTATTAATTTTATATTTTGTAGCATGTTAGAAATGATGGCGTGGATCAAACCTTAACCTTAATCGCCAGAATAAAATGTTGCTATCGTTTGTTTCTGTGTCAAATATTATACATTTTTAACCAAAAATGTTTCATTGCTACATTTCTACATGCATGTATATCAGTGTTAAATAAATAAAATGGACTCACAACATATTTATTAATATTTAAGCCAGACCATGATCTTTTCCCAACCATAACCAAAGAGCTTTTGTTACCTAAACCTAAAAACTCCACTCTATGGTCTTTCCACCCGACCTATCTCCTACCTATTGAGAAAAGACAAAAGATCGCCAGAACTGTTTGTTCTCGACTGGTTTAAACCCCAGCACTGCAAAATGTTGATATGAAACATATTTTTGGTTCAGAAACATGTGTATCTGAGGTTTACAGAAATGTACAAGCAGCATTTTTTTCTGCTGATGGGGTTGCAAACTGAATAATTTATTTAAGCCCACGTCTGAATGATGTTAATGTAAATACAGCACATGTATGCCCCCACGCACTCTCATACACACAACCAAGTACTCTAGGTTTTTCCATAGGATGCATCTTCTCCTATGTCTGCTTGAACTACCCATGGCAATGCGGTCCAGTTTTAGAGAGAGATGAGATAGCTCCCTGCGTGCATCGATCCAGGGCCATGTATCAAAACCTGTCGGCTCCTCCGTGTGGGAGGCTGGGTTGTTTATGGGCTCGAGAACACAAGAGCACCGGGGGAATCAATCTGTCTGCTACTGGAGCGAGGCCAGGGCCCACAGCAAGAGCTCAGCCTGAGGCCAAAGATGTCCACTACTGGGTTAGAAAGCAAGGCTCCATTGTTCCCATCCAGCTACATGATTAATGGGTGTCTTTGGTCTGAACCCGAGTCAGGCTGGTAATCATGAGAGGAGAGCCACACAAGTCTGTTAGAAGCAATCTGTCACAGAAACAGTTGTTAGGTGGCGCTATTCAGATTCATACCCTGAAGGTGATGGTTCTGGACATGGGGAGCATTTTTAGGTGAAGTAGATGAGCAATGTTATTGCCTGAAGCACAGATATAAGAACTGTTACAGCAGATAATAACACAGTGGTACATGAAGAACGGTCCTGTGTACCAGTTAAAGGTGGTCACAATTTAGAGAGGAAGTTTTTCTCTTACCGGTCTTGATAAGTGCCAGGTAAGTATCTTGTTTCCACCTGATTTATTGTATACTTTATACCCACATAGAACATTTAGAACATTACACAGTCTTAAACTTTACTAGTTTCTCAGTTTAGGTATCATATATTTAACATTAGAAGTCAATGTACCCCAGATGAATTTGAACTGGTTTATCTTCCCACGGAGTGACATAAAACTGCTGTGAAGAAAGTGTGACTTGGAATTTGAGCAGACGTTCATTTGATGGATTGTAACACTTTAGCACATCTTAAGCAGCCAGCTGGTTCCTGTCATACTCGCTAACAAGGCCAAAGAGGTGAAGAATGTCAGCAGGGCACACACCATGGGGAAAGACAGGATGGAAGGTGAAAGTGTTAACACATTTTTAACTCCAGCGAATAAACCTCATCTTTGGCTGCATTTAATTTGTCGTTTTTCATTTGTGGGTCTGCGTGAACTAAAGTCCCACATTGTAATCTACAATATGGTGCTCAGGTTTATTATCCAATCTCTAATTTAAGTAACACTACGGCTACAGCTCCTTTCTCATAACACTCCTCTCCTTCCTTTTTTTTACCAGCTTGCCCACAGGGGACTTATGGACAGGCCTGTAACAGTCTGTGCCGGTGTCTGAACGGAGGCTCGTGTGACCCTGTGACCGGGAAGTGTTTGTGCCCTCCTGGGGTTCAGGGCTTATTCTGCGAGGATGGTTTGTATACATTTCTTCAACACGTACCAACAGAACAACCAGACTCTAAAATATCATAGGTGTGTGTGTGTGCCTAATGTGTGCCAAACACTCCCTCGGATGTCATCTTAGACTTCTGGGATGATCTTAATCGTTAATTTATCTGAATTGCCTTTGCTTATATCACAGCAATCTGATGTTACACGAGTGAGCACCCTACCTTAAAGTTTGCTGGTTCTCTGTTATGAATCATGTTCACAGGTTGTCCAAGGGGCTATTTTGGGAGACACTGCAAGAGAAAATGTAATTGTCCCAACAATGGACACTGCCATCGCCTGTACGGAGCCTGCTTGTGCTCTCCGGGATTATATGGTCGCTTCTGCCACCTACGTGAGTACAAAGTTTTGTTATTAGAACCCACCTCATAGAAGACATTCACTCAGTATGAGGATGATTCTGTCCCCAAGTAACTAATCATCATTACGAGTTTACTGCCATTAATAAAAATACTGGCGGTAATAACGTCTGCTGTGTTTTTTTATTCGTTTTATTCTACTGGATAACTGATCAATACTATGACATGAAAAACATTCTGCAATCATAATCGTCCATGATAAATGTCCAGGTTTTGGTGTCAGATGGTTTATGGTGATTAATATATAAATAGATGATATGCCTTCAGGTTTATAACTGACACCCCTTAAGGCAGAGCTGGACCAACACATAATCCCATCTTTGAGGGTCCCCAAGAGTGCTACAAATGTCCTGCTTCATTTTTTTTTTTTTTTGTGATATATCATGTCAGTGGTAATCAATACAAAAATACAATATTATGTTAGCAGGTTGGCTAGCTAATATTACTGGTTTAGTCAATTCCCACTGCCTCTGTCAGAGCTGGTGTAACTGTAATGGATCTTAACAGCTTTGATCCAAGGATGTCAGTCAGAATAAAGTTGGGTTATAGTCCTCTCCTCCAAGCAAAAAGTAATCACAAATCAGGTTCTGCTTAGGGCCCTATAAAGGTGTGGTTCAGCCCTGCCTTAAGGTAATGTTTACTAGTGGTTACACTTTTCATGATAAAAGAGCAGATTAGTTTGTATTTTTGAAATAACTCTATGTACAAATTTACAAAAGTAATGTACAAAGATCATCTGATTCTCATTGCGTTTTGATCATGTTTACTCTTCTTCGCTGGCCGTACTCGAAGTACGTTTTGAAGGAGGAACAAGGTGTGAAGGCAGCTCTCGGGGGAGCCAGTAGCCATCCAGTTTTCCCTCAATAAGGTGGACAGCTAAAGCAAACTCCTCATTGTCCAGCATGCCATCCCCATCTACATCAGACAGCCTCCAGATGTGAGCAAGCACGGAGTTGGGCAGTAGAGTGCTCATCATCCATTCTCTGACTTTGGTGCCGCTCAGTTTGCCTTCGTTCGGACTGAGGTTGTAGAAGATCTCATCGTATTTTGGCTTGTATTTCTCTACCGCCCATTCATCAAAATCTGTTTCACTGCCTTCGTCATCTTTGGTGAGTTCCTTGAAAGGATCTCTCCTGTAATTCTCTCGCCTGAAGGTTCCTAGGAATTCACCGTCTAACACCCCAGGGAGGGATTTCTTCCCCAGTTCTTGAAGTTGAAGTAAGGGCACCAGGTTTGCAATGTCAGTGCTCAGAAGTTTGTCTAAAGAAGCCATCAGGCTTGGCTTCAGCGTCTTGAACTTGGAGAAATCTTGACTCAAAAGTCGCTCCTGAAAATGGAAGTAAGGGAAAAAGTGGTTGATTAATAATAGCTCTTAAATACTGAATGACAAATAGATAGTTCATCGGATAGTTAAGATGCCTACATACATTGTAAAACTATTGTTTTATGTAGTCAATTAAAAGTTGTGCTTTAACCTGCATTTTGGTGCAGTCTGGGAAGTCACCAGCTGGGACTTGGCGTTGTTGCTGAATCTTAGTGAAAATCACAGGAAGCTGGTAGATCAGATTGTGCTTCTTACTTTCTTTGCAAAAAATGGTTGGCATCTCCTGCTTCAGATAGCTGATGATGTGAGCATGAGCCTAGTAAAGAGGCAAACATCAAATTAGGCACAAAATAAATACAACTGCAGTTTGGTTTGTAAGTAATTACGTAAGGCATGGGTGAGGCATCAGAAATAATCTTTAATGTCAGTTTACCCTCACTAAGCGTGCCCTCTTCACAAGGTCGTTCAGTTTTCGTATTGCAGCATTGCGTGGCAGGTTCCTTATGTCGGCCAAAAGATCTTCCTCCTCCAGTTCTATCAGCTGGTAGTGGTCACACATCTGCCTCGGCTCTGACCAGAAAGATCCGATGTAAACCCGCAAGATCTCAGGCGTCTTAAACACTTTTCCCAGTGACCACATGAGGGCGCCGTACACTCTCATGAGCTGTTGGGAGTCCACCCTGTCAGCCTTGTTGAGAACCACGCGTAACTTGTCCTCATAGCCACACAGAGCCCCAAAGGCCCGAGTGAGCTCATCAGAGAACTCCAGTTTATGTGCGTCAAACAGCAGGATGATTCGATCCACACGCTCTGCAAACCAGCGCAGCACTGCTGGGAAGTCGTAGCCTGGGGATCAGGAACGATAACATAGGGTTTTCATTAACAGTGTATGTAATGTGGCAGGCTCCACTGCCTCAAGACGTAGAGGAATGTGTAAGATATCCCAATCGTCCTCACTGATTTTGAGCCATTTCAGTTACACCCATAGATTAATGAGCATATAAAACAAAGCAAAGCCTCCTTAGAAACGTACTGGTCATCTCCTCCCAACTTTGCTTTCATCTGCTGTGCTTCTGAATTGAAATGTTTGAATGATATTGGGCTGAAATGTTCTTATTTTGTTGTATCGACCATGACTCTTGTAACCAAGAATTTAAACCATGCTGACAACAACATTACAGACCAGCTTTGAATGCGTTGAACTGGACTTAAGAATTAATTTCCTGTGAAATTGAGAAGGGAATTAGAAAAGGTATTCACGCTCACCTCGACTCAGTTTTCTCTTTGCAGCAGTTAAGATGCCTGGTGTGTCTATAATGCTGATACTCTCAAGAACCTGATTTGGCATCTGAACACACTGAAACCTGTAAAAAAAATGACATGAAGCTTTCAATGTAATGTATTTAATATAGTGTTGCTATCATTTATTTTATTTAGCAAATATTAGCACCTTATGCTGTAAATTACTTGCAGCTTATATGTTAACGAAGAAAGAAAACAGGCAAATGAAATAAAACGTAAATGAAATAATAGACGGAAGGGAGAAAAAGGAAACGGGGGTGGAAACAAAAGCAGGAAGAAGTTTTCCTGAAGAAGTCTTTATGATGAATTCTTTCCATTGATTCCAATCACCTGTTCAAAAAAGCATTCCCAAAAGGGTCAAGGTTCCGAAAGGGCTTTTTTGGATCCACTGTTAAGGCATTCCCAGGGATGATTCCTTCCACCGGTCCATACATGAGGGCAGTGAAGCAGTCTGTGGTTGGCTCTGGTCCAACTCTGCTACCAAGAAAATCTTGTTCTATGAGATACCTTGAAATAAACACAAACACAAATCTAAACCACTGCTATCATCAACATGCTACAGAGTACATGCACAAATAAGCATTTTTTTTTACTTTTAAAAGCAAGTACAGAAGTTCTGATTCATACCTGATGAAAGTTGTCTTTCCTGTTGAGTACTGACCCATCACCAGGACCATTGGTTTGTTGTCAAAGTCTGCATCCTCATAACTCGGAGAGTGAAAGTGATGGAAAGAATAGTACTTCTCGATCGGCAGCAGCCTCTTGTAATAAAGATTCCTCAGCTCCTCTGTCACAATATTGACGTCCCCTAAAGTTTTCGGGTTGCTCCTAAGCCGTCGGATAGACATGGTGATAAACTTTGGAGATGGACTTCACGGTGTGGAAGCTGCTCACTCTTCTATGACCAAACTAAATGATGGAGGAATGTGCACAAGGAATATTATCAGTTTCTCACAGCTGTCTGCTTCATCCTGCAGAGGGACATTTAGAGGGTGGAGAGGGTGTAACCAGAGCCTGCAGCTGCACCTAACATAAAGCCAATATCAAGTGGGACAGGGTGGAGTGAAGTTAGTTTTGTTGCTGAATAGGGCCAATCTTGGCAAAAATCTTGCGGACTGATTATCCTAAAGGATAAATGGGGATACGGCAGGGCTTTAAGTTTTAAAGGCCGTACTGTCACTATTTTTTTTACATTGTTTGCAGAAAAATTCCAAAAACAGCAGTAAAAAACGTCCTTGTCTAAAATTACATATGTAATTATACTGTAGCAAGGACGAATGATGAATCCTAACTTCTGTAATTAAAGTTAAATTGGAAGCAATGATCACATGACTTACAGAAACCAAAGGTTTGGACACACAAGTCGGATGTAAGTTGCATATTGGATTATAGTTCGCTTCCAAACTAGCTGTAATGTTAGGTACACGCCATGGTTTAAACTGACGTACATGTTTTATAGCCTGCTTTCCATACATACCAGTATAATTCATATCTCTGTGTTACTGATGACATGTTATACAAACATGAGAAGATGTTGAAAACATACAACAGTGAACATCCACCCTAATATAAGCTCTTTGTCTGTTTTCGTCCGGCCCTCAGCGTGTCCCAGGTGGACGCATGGTGCAGGCTGTTCCAAGGAATGTGACTGTGTTCAAGAACATTCCACTGGCTGTGACCCCAAAACAGGGAGCTGTTTCTGTAAGCCTGCATACCACGGCCCACAGTGTGAGAAAGGTACAAGCACTACACAGAACATCCATTTTAAATGTTTGATCGCAGTTCGAACATCGAAGAATCTGGGCTGTTGAGATTTCCGTTTAGCTTAGACCGTGACCACGCACTAAACATTAGAGGTTGATTTAGTGGATATTTTACTGTATCGACTATTTGACAGTTTCAAACCCTTCATCCAAGTTTATTTCCTTTTTTTTTGCAGTAATACCGCTATAGCTGCAGTAATTTCTGTAGCTGAGAGGAAAGAAACTTGGAACCATGCTGTTTCCTCGCAATGTGGTTTTGATGTAATGCTTCATAACGGGAAAGCTGTTTAAGAAGTTTCTGTGCTTGCTCTTACAAGCCAGTCTACAGTGAAAAAAATGGGACTGACCGCGAAGAACTGCCCTTCATAGTTTCAAAAGAAAATGTAGAGAAATGTGTTTCAAGATGAGTGTAAGTTTAACCTTCACTTCCTCTGTTCATGTTTTTGTAGAGTGTGAGTTTGGCTTCTTTGGTGCAGGCTGTGAAAAGCCATGTGACTGTCCAGGTGGAGGGTCATGTGACCCGAGGACTGGAGAGTGCAGCCAACGATGTCCTGCAGGTCTCTATGGAGATCGATGTCAGCTGGGTGAGACAAAAAGCAGCTTTAATGTAGTTCACAGACACATCAAGATATGAATGTGATAAGAGTTGCATTTTTTTAAAGTACGTTTATTTATTTTTTTTTAACAGACAAAACAATCCACGTAAAACAATAAATGTTTGCAGCATACATTTTCCATATAAAGCATTACTTTTGATGGTAGAGTTTTTTTCATACCTGCACATACATCCATTGATTTTCAAGTTTTCAAACGCAGAACTGCTCATGGATGACGTCCTCCTCAAAGCTTAACTCATTAGCGCTCTCATGTGGCCACATTGGATCACTGAGGATATTCTAATGCCCATGTGACATGTGGATATGTGAATTGACGGGGCATGCATACTTACACATGCGTCTACTTGTATGGTTATTGTTTGCATACTTTATACTTGTATGAATGTTTGCCTTTGCTGATAAGTCATAGAAAACACAGTTTGTTATGAATGACTTTCTGAAATTCTCCACTTTGGGCACGCTCTTTTTAATTTCACATAACCATATCAATCTTCTTTTATTCAGTCTTATTCTATTCATCCTTTTATATTTTTGATGGATTAAGTGGATTTAGTAAGACAAATCACTATGGCTTTTTTAAAGTCACCTGGTCAATGCAGGCGTTCCTGCTATTATAAACGGGACAATCAAAAGTACATGTGTTCCTCCGCGCCAGGGCGTCCTCTGGGTGTTTACTCTTCTGGTTGATGGAAAGTTCACCCCTCTGACTTGTGATCTAAAATGATACTGAATATAAGTCAGGAGCTTCTGGTAAAAGCAGGACTTCGTGTCTCTGTGGAGTGGACTAAGACAACAGAGCAGAGTTACAGTGTCAGCACTAATGCTCTGTCCAGGTCTAGGCTTGCTGGGTTTGTCGAAGCCAAATAAAAAAAAAAAACATTTTCTGGATTGTACTTAGCTTGAGTCGCAGGCCAGGTCATGACAGGGGCGATTTACTTCAGTTACTACTGCAGAGGCTACTGGCAGAGATTGAATAAATAAACAGAACATGATTGAGTATTTCTAAAATTTCACTTCTGCACTTTTCTCTATTAGCCAGTTTTTGCAGTGTTGTGTAATCCTTTCTTGAGTTTTCGTGTTGTGTTAAACTCGTGTTATATATCTGGCTCTGATTTTTAATATTTTGATGTGTTGTGTTGATAGCCTGTCGAGCAGGGAGCTATGGAGAGAACTGCCGTCTGACGTGTAACTGTGAAGGAGCTCCTTGCGACCCCTTAACTGGACGATGCATCTGTCCTGCTGGGAAGACAGGAGACCGCTGTCAGGAAGGTACTTTTTGTCAATATTCAGACTTCTAGTTTTAGGTTGTGTTCGCAGTTATATAGCTGGTTCTATGGTAGAGTAAAATACATTACATGTGATTAAAAGCAAGTTTGAACTCACTGACCTGCGCGTATATTTATTCCAATTATAAAACTGTGATATGCCTTAGACTGTAGTTGACTTACCCGTGTGAGAAAATGTACTCCTTTAAGGCTTGTTAAATACATTTCTCCCCAGCTTATTCAAGTACAAATGGTTTTAGGGCTTTACAGAGAAAGAATTCACATAAGTGGCTTTTTCCTAACTTAATCTGAAAAATACTTGATGCTTCCCAGACTGCCCTGTTGGATTCTGGGGGTTGAAGTGCCAGTCGTCTTGTCCTGCCTGTGAGAATGGAGGCTCCTGCAGCAAACAGACTGGTGTCTGTGACTGCAGGCCAGGGTTTACTGGGAACCTGTGCCAAAATAGTGAGTCTATCCCACATTTACATTTAATCACCAAGAACCATAAGCTCCATCAGATTCATCCACTATCTTTGCATTCTAATCTGTTCATGCAATTCTCTCAGTTATTAGCAGTAGCGTTGTCTAATCTAATCAGCTCATCCTCGAGTCCAAGTTTGACAAATCTGAGAAAAAAAACCCTCAAGGCGTTCCTGAGATATAACATTTTAAATGTAATGGGGACTGACTGACCGACAGACGGACAGACCTTCTGGACAGTGGACGTATCTGGACACATGGTAGACACATCTAAAAAAGTGTGCTGTTAATTGCTGTTGTGTACAGAGTGTCCCCCAGGATACCATGGACCCGGCTGTTTATCACGCTGTTCGTGCCACCCCGATGCCAGTTGTGACTCCCAGACTGGACACTGTGTCTGCCCTCCTGGTAAAAAAGGCCATGACTGTGCAACATGTAAGAACTCAAACGGTGCTTCCAAAAACATTTTATAGTGCTTCATTTCACTGTCATGAAATAACTAAGAAATAAAATGATTAAATAAGAATCAAGACAACAAAAGATGTTTGCTGTTTTTCACAGCATGTGAATCTGGTTACTGGGGTCAAGGCTGCCTCAGTAAATGTCAGTGCAAAGACAGTTCTGTGGGTTGTGACACAGTCACGGGTCAGTGCGTGTGTGAGGCCGGCTTCACTGGAGATCACTGTGAAAACAGTAAGTGTACGTCTTACATGCTTTTGAGGGACATGCCTATAGTTTAGTGAATGCTGCCATCATGGGGTGACTCTGAGTTATATCATCTTCTTAGTTAATTTGAAATCCTAGATGTAATTTTGCCAGGCGTTTAATTTGACTATACATATTTTATTATGAAGTAATTTCTGTTTTTGTTTTTACTTGACACTCTCATTAACAGAGTGTGTGAATGGCAGTTATGGGCAGGGCTGTGCTCAGCAGTGCCAGTGTCAGAACGGAGCGCTTTGCGACCATGTGAGTGGAGCCTGCACATGTTCTCCGGGATATGCTGGAACTTTCTGTGAAAAAAGTAAGACTTCTTTTGTTTCCGATTAGTGTCTATTATAACGTACTTATTCTTTTATGAGAAGGCAAAGTTATCGAAGCTGTCTGCTATGATTGCAGTCAGAAACAAATGATTACATGTTTATAGAGACTGCACAGATTAATGAATTGAAGTCCAACTGGTACTTCATATCGAGTTCAGAGAAACAAATGGGTGTTATTAATACATGTCTAAATTGTGTTGTTTGGTTTCAATTTCACCTCAAAAAATGTGTTATTTCTCTAATATCTGTCTCTGAAATAGGAACTTCCCTGCACTTGAAAGATAAATATATTGTAGAAAAAAATAATCATTAGTATTAGTGCCACATTTTACTGTGATTAGAAATTAGATCATTTAGGGTCTCGAATCAGTGTAATCTCAATTCAAAATATGCTGTCAGAAAATAAATGATGAAAACGTTGCATTTTAAGTGACATAGGACAAATGTGTGGTCCTATCATTTTAACTTTATCACGTCAAAGATAAAATATTGCTGCATTCCATTTACAGTGACGTTAACAGTGTCGTTGTTTAAATCCACTAGAGGGCAGTACAGGACATTTTTCTGGTTTTGTTCAGCTTTTCAACAGTTTCAGTGAATCGTATTCAATGAATCATCAGACTGTCCGTGTAATGTCATAAGCAAAACCATTTTAAAACCACACAAATCTAAAGATGTAATTTGTATTAGTCATGCTGGAATAGATGGACTGTGTGTCATAGAGTATTTTCCAGCATCCTGCCATGGCAAACTTCATGTAACTAATATTCTTCTCATGATCGTAATATTTTTCCTGAACCGTGAAGCATACCATCAGTCCAACTGTCTTAACAATGTAATAGATTTGTTCTTGATTATAGTCTTTTGACTTGAAGTGATCCCATGTTATTACAAAGTGTAAGATTTACTGTAAGTGTACAACCAAGCCCAGAAATTCATACCACCTCCGCAGTACATGGGGCATCGTAAATCACTGCCATGTCACACTAGAACAGAGCTTCACATCCCTAGTCATAACAGTCTAATGGCCTCAGACGTACACGTCATTCTGATTGGACGTTACTGTGGAAATAGGGCTATCGGTCTGACCAGATTCTGTTTTCTGAAGGCCTTTTCCCCCTCAAACAGAGGTGTCCAGTTTCTCAGTCTTCTGCTGGGCCTCTTCCTTGAGGAAAAGTCAGGAAGAGGCCTGCACTGTGAGAAGGACCAGATCTCCAGTTCATCACAAGTCTTCTGTTTCACAGAATTAAAATGGAATGAGATTTTTCATCCACACACTGGCTTTGATAATGCTATCCAACTGGTACCAAAAGACTCTGAGAGCTTGTTACTATGGCAGTGGCATTGTTTCACTGGGCATTCTTGTGGCACTGGGGTTGACGCTAAACATTTCAGTCAAGTTTTGTCACAGGAAATGAGCCATTGTGCTGACACTGGTCCTGCACACTAGACCACTTCTTCAATTAATGTGGATCATGTTTTGTTTCTGGACTGCAGCTTTGATGTTTGCATCAAAATAGTTTGTTTGGTCACAGTAAAAAGAACTCTGGTCTGATTGGCATTGAACATCCGCATTATTGTTGAAGAAACTTGGTTGTTTTGTTGTTGTTGTCTTGACCTCGCTCACTGTATAAACCTTGAATGGCACCAGGAAGTTTTATTCTGTTCTATGTTCTCTCTATCCGCTCTATTTCTGTGGTCGGTTCTCCCCGACTGTGTGGTCCCTGGACCTGCTTTATGGGCTGACAGCAGTGGCTCTTACACAACCAGGGATCTGGAAATAATCCTCCTGTCTTAAAGAGCTCATTTAGTCAAGAGATGGAGTCTTTCAGCGATGGCACAGTGTGTGTGTGGTTGTGGACCGAATTCTCTGTGCCTACCTATAAACAAAGA
>JAPQRN010000006.1:12195048-12212110 GCA_037367275.1 Coranthus polyacanthus | reverse complement strand
AAGAGTCTGCACTTACAAACACTAGCAGACACAGGGCTAATATCAGATGACAGATTACTGCTCTGTGGTTAATATGGAAACCAGTCGCCCCCTGCTGGTATAAACAAATAATAAACTTTACATTCATTCATAAGTGTCAGTATAGCCTCTGTAGATTTAAAAAAAAAAAGTGGGTTGCAAAAGACTGACTGACTGCATTTGAAAGAAAGAAAGGAAAGCCTTGACATGTTGAGGTGATTACTGTTGTTGGCATAAATACCTCATTAAAATCATTCATGAGATGTTTTATGTTTATTTTTAAATATCTGATGTGCGTTGAGCCTGTTCCATTTTATATCGCAGGCATTTGGTAAATGAAGGATGTATCAGTATCATTCATACCACATTTTTCCTGCAGAAGCCAACAGTGTTGTTGCCATGGTGTCAGCAACTGGTATGATAATAATAAACAACAGATAATAAACCAGGGTTTTCGCTGCATACTACCACAAACCTAATGTACAGCTGGGTTAAAATGACAGCATCCACAGCGGGCCAGCTTTAATAACATCGCAGCTTAACCACTACAGAGGCAGGCAAAGACGTCATGCTGTCAGCGTGGGAACACAGAAATGACCATGCTAGAAACTGCTGAGCAGGAAGGATACTTTTCCCAGATTGAGCCTTTGAGGCAGAGAAAGTCGGAATGGACAGCATCATCAACTGGAGCAGGAGAAGGAGGGTATGATGCATAAACTGCAAGGGAACACCCTCAGAACTGTGACATTTCGAAAACATCAAACCACCAAGTTACTCTTTTTTTTTTGCATTCCAATTTGTGGCTTCCTTTCGTAACATGGCCTCACTGCTTCTTTATAGATAGAAGAAGTAGTGTATAAATGAAATAAAAAAAACTCCTGGCTCCTGAGATAATTAGGGCAGAGGCTACAGTATGTAGAAACTGGTACAAACCCAAAAGTGAGCTCAGCTTTTTTTTTCACTTATTATTGCAACAGAAAACAGAAGAAGTTACTTGAAGAGAGAACTGTCAGCAACATCTGTCAATCAGTCAAAAGATTTGGCAGAGCAATAGCGGCATTTCTGTAAATCAAGACCAGAATGGAAGAACTATTTGCTTTGTAAAATACAGCTAAAATGCTTGTGTTAGGATGAGATCTCGTCAACTGTTCAGTGACAAATTGAGCGATCAAAAATAGGCATTGAATAAACAGAGTCATTCTTTCCTGGCTTGGTGAAGTCATGCGTACAGACAATATTTACATCCCACTAGTGGAAAGGCTCATTCATCCCGCAGCCTCTGGCTAGGTTCATGTGGATGGGAGGCACTATGTTTACCAAACTCTCTGAGTGTCAATTGACTCTGCACACACTTAAACAATCTCTCGGGCTCTCCTTGAGAATGGGAAACAGACCCTTACACTGGCATCTCCTCACATCAGATACTGTAGGTGCATGTGTGTGTGTGTGTCTTTGCGGGGCACACTAACCTAGCTTTGTTTCACCATGTACTAGTGAGGCCTGTGGACTCAGCAGGTGCTCTAATTACCAGCTCTTTGTGCCCCCTCTACCCTGAAAAATGAACGGCCTCCGAGCCTCCATCAGCTTTGATGTGGCCCAGGTCCACCACACATGTGGGACATGAGCTCACTTAACGAACGCAGACGCTCTGCAAATGAACAGCCGCAGCGTGGTACTGCAATTTGATATTGGTATTTTCAGTAGGTGGTAAGACAGAGAGGGAAAGTAGGAGGAGGAGGAGAAGAGAGTGAGAGATGGGGAAGGAACTAAAAGGAACAAAATATTTAAAAAAAAAGTTGGCATTTAAAGCTTTTCCTCTCCTCTTTTGTGAAGCTGCCAGTTCTAACCAGTCGGATGTTTTATCTTGGCCCACAGTGTGCCCGGACGGCTTTTACGGTCTTGACTGTGGCCAGATGTGCGAGTGCAGGAACGGTGCCCGCTGCCACCACATCACAGGAGCCTGCCTATGCACCGCCGGCTGGGCAGGACCACACTGCATTCTGGGTAATGGAAGCCACATCATTAAAAAGGGGTGTGAGGGAGGTCCTCACTGCAGCCCATCACGATATCCTCTCCTTAAACACAACTATGATGTGTTTGTGAACAATTATCTCTATAATGAGACATTGCCAGTGACTTTTTAGGGATGGGTAAGGGCGGAGAAAGGAGGGAGGACAAGAGTGCCCTCCAGCATACACGGTTTAATTGAAGTCTATTCTGGATAAATGCACCCACGTGTTTATAGCAATCAACATTAGGAAAGGGAGAGCATAACTTGGAAGAGGCTTTTAGTAGCTAACCAATCAGTGTTCTCATGCTAAAGTTTCTTGAGGATTTCATGCCGTTGTTTTAATGAATCCAATGAAATGCCCACTAAACTTCTTACTCTGTCATTCTGCAGTGTTATTCAGGGCTCTCCTCTCGCCACAGCCATTTTGTGGTCCTAACTTCCAGAACCAGACTCAGCAAAAAGCCACTAGCATGACTTAATGATGCATCTCTGTCATTAGACTACTTTCCTCTTTCTTAAACTACAAATGTCATGTGGGATCATTAGGAAGAAGTTTACAAAATGAGTGCTGAGAGCCAATGCCCCAATATAATGCTCTCTACTGTCATACATTTACAGTGAATGTAGCTGCATTGCATACTATGGTAATACTGAAAGTGTTTTATGTGTGTGTGTGTGTGTGTGGTTCGTGAGGGCAGAATGCCCAGAGGGTCATTTCGGGGAGCAGTGCAGTCAGACCTGTGAGTGTCAGAATGGAGCCAGGTGTGACCACGTCACCGGCCGCTGCAGCTGTACGGCCGGGTGGACCGGAGTCAGCTGCCAACTGTGTGAGTAGCGCATCACACTGACAAACAAAAAGAAACACTCAAATACTGCTAAATGCTACTTCCTAAATAGGCGCATACAGTGTTACTGGGTTTGCATGTTTAGCTCATTTGCCACAGATCTGCAAAAAAAAAAAAACATGTTGCTTTCGAAATCTCAGTGTATTTTGTCTGTTGTTTTAATCATCCGCTGATTTTCATTCAAACTTGGTCGAGTTGTGAAATCTTTTCTAAAGAATTTAATGAAATTGCAGTTCACGTTTGAAGAACTCAGCAGGTTTAAGAGGCTCCAGGCTGTCAGCGTGACAGTATGATTCATTCTGGACAGAAATGAAAACAATCGCCGCCTTAAACCACAGCAAAATATCTAAGATGTGAAATTTATCTAAAACAAGTTGGTATGCGATATTCAATGTTTTAAAAATTGAATGAACATGCACATCTGGAACCTAGAGATAAAAATAATGATTATCATTTGGTTTTAACTGAGCTGGTCCATATGAATCATGGATGGATTGTCATTTTCATATCAACCGTATCAGTCAAACTTTATCTGTGTAGCGCCTTTCATACAGGTTGGTGGAGTTCAAAGTGCTTCACAGAAAAAAAAAACAATAATAAGACAGAACAAGCGCAAACTGTAATACTGTAAAGTAAAAACTAGAATAAAAACTAAACGAAATAGATAAAAACATTTTAAAAAATATGGCAAAATAGAATACACAATAAGTGAATAAATGAAGATAAACTTTTAGAACTTGAATAAAAACATTGGTCTTGACATGAATATCCACTGCTCATGTTGTATAAAATACCAGATTCTAAGAAAATATGAGATACATATTATTTTATTTTGATAATGAATAAATAATAAGCAGTGTCACTTACTAATACTGATATAATAAATAGTGCATTACACAGTATGTTGTGACTAACGTTTGCATAAACCGCTGTGTTATCTTTGTGTGCGTTCAGCCTGTCCTCCAGGACAATATGGGGAACACTGTTCTGGCCAGTGTCTGTGTCAGAACGGAGGCTCCTGCTACAGTGTGAGCGGCCGGTGCATCTGCCCACCCGGTTGGTCCGGAGCCGCCTGTGAGTTAGGTGAGTCTGTCTTTTCAACCATCTTTAAAATGTTATTGGAAATCTCTTGTGTTTCTGAGATAAAGCATTTCTTTTGAATCCAGTATGGTCTCACGTTTCCATTCCTTTCTCCTAGAGTGTGAGGAGGGACGTTATGGAGAGAACTGCACCCGGACCTGCAGCTGCATGAGTGGAGGGAGATGTGACAGAGTGACAGGAAGGTGTTTCTGTCTGCCGGGTTGGACAGGAGAGCTCTGTCAATCAGGTGACTCTCCCACTGTCAATATGATGCATTACGTTAGTTTTGATGTTTGATTGTGGAAACTGTGTGCTTACTAGTAACTTCATCGCACAAGATCGTTCAGTAGTAGTTCACACCTTCACCACTGAGACATAATTCAGGAGTCTTTAAAAAATCTAAAATCCAATAACCTGAATTGTGAGTCTTAAATATGATTTTGACAAGTTGTAAAAATTGATTGAAAATTTCAAAATTGATTGAATTTAGTGCTTGGTTGAAACACGAAATACGCGTGTGAAAACTTGCATAGGAAGCCATCACCCAATATTGTTCTATATTCGCACCGGGAGGATCGTCAAACTCCCACTGCATTCATAAATGTCTTGAAAAGGTCTTGAATTTAACTTGTTGAAATCTGCAGAAACCCTATAGGTTGGTAATATGAATGGTTGTCCTTCCATCAAGCATTTTCCTTTTATTGCCTGTATCTTATGTCATGAAGAGTGAAATAAGAGTTGGCTTACATTTTACATAGGGGAAGAGAAAGGATGCATAAAACTTGGTAAGTCAAAACAATTTGTACAGTTACCCTGGGGTAAATATGCACAAGGGAAAGTAGAAAGAAACCTAAGCATTTAAAAATTACGTTGAATTTTGTTGTTTTCTTCTCAGACTCTAATGTTGCAATGCTGACCACAAATGCTTGTGTGTTTTGTCTGAAGTCTGTTCTAAGGGATTCTTTGGAGAGGGCTGTGAGCAGAGGTGTGACTGTGTCCATAGTTTGAGTTGCCACCATGTGACGGGCCACTGTGACTGTGAGCCAGGCTGGAGAGGAGCCAGGTGTGACAAACGTAAGTGCATGCACAGGACCGGGGAAATTGGAGCTGAATGAAACCGGCAACAGGGAATCTTTGAACATGAGAGTAAACTGCCGTTGTGTGTGTTTGTGTCTGTCTACAGCCTGCCTTCCAGGGTCCTACGGTGTTTCCTGTGCCCAGCAGTGTCAGTGCCAGGCCGGGGTGTCCTGTCATCATGAGACAGGGATTTGTGGCTGCCCAGCTGGACTCACAGGGCCTGGCTGCGAGAAAAGTAAGCATGAAAAAAAAAAAGGTTGCTCTTTGCTGAAATAAAACTACACCAATAAAGCTTTTCCCAGTGAGGTTAGGTGAATTCTTTAACTTGAAGTGTCTCACGGACGTCCCTTAAGTGTGATTAGTTACCGAGAAAACTTGGCTAATATCACTGTCGTGCATTTAAAGCCATTTGGCTGACACATGTTGTTGATTCAAATACTGACACCCTGAAATACACCACTCACATCATGAGGGAAAGGCATCATGGGATTAAAGCGATCGCCCAGAGAACCATTCTGTTAATACTAATTAAAACTTCTCCTTTTCCACATCCTCCTGGGAAAGATTACCATTTTTCTGTTCCAGGAAATGTACACTACACCGGCACTAAACTTTCACTGTTACAGGACTTTATGCTAATGTGTCATTATTTAGACCGTACCTTTTAGGAGTGTGTACGAACAACTTCACTACTTGGCCCTTCAGCACTCCGTCAACCACCTCCCCCCCACTTCATCGCCTCAACTCCCTTCCTCTCCTCACACACTCCCCAGACATCTGATAAATGTTACACACCGGTTGCCAAGTAAAACAGAAGGCATTGTTTTTGTCTCCTCGGCGGCGGATAAGGGCTTTTGGAAGGCAGACATGCATAATGACAGCGCCGTAATTGCCTCTTTAGTCTGGAGTCCTTTCTTATCTGTCCCCCACGCTGCCTGCTGCTGCCTGACTGAGTAGCTGAGCGCTGCGGTCTCACCCGAAAACATGTTCGGTTCACAGATTCATCTTTTTCACTATGACTGAATGTTTGTGGACTCCATTCATTATTGTGATGAGCACATATGTATATATACAGAAAGCGTGTGTGAAAGAATGTGCCTCCATGTCCATCTGGGGTTGGGCACCAGGGAAAGCTGTTGGGAGTTTTGGTTGCGTTACCAGTTATTAGTGAAAGTCTCAGTATGTTCACAGAGCAGTCTTGGGAAGGGAGGGGAAATGGCATTTGTCTTTGTTCCCACATACTGCAGAATATCTGCAAGTTTATGGCCTTATCTGCTGCTTTTTTCTGAACAAAACTACAACATGCAATATACAACATGTACAATATGTTGATTTAACATAGAATTATGGTCTTGATTTTACAGCCATTTATCTTTGTTGGGAAAAACAAAACAAAACTCAAATTAAAGGTATAAGCAGGTTTATGAACTTTACTATGTGCATAGATTTATATTGTCAAAGCTAATGACCAATGGGTAATTTCCCATGGTTGTTGAATCTTTGTAATAAAACCAGAATTAATAAACAGTTGCATTTTAAAGGTAATATTTGTGCATTTTCATGCCTTCATTTGACAGCTGAAATTGGAGAGAGAGCAGGAAAGAGCACATGATATGCCAGCCAGCCAGTCAGGAATTGAAGGCATTTGTGCAAATGTTATACAGCCTAACCACTTGGCTGCTGGGTTGTCCTGCCGTTCCTTTGTTTTTTATTAAAGAAAAGGCTTTTACTTTAAATGCTACACTGATATGATATGATATGATACGATATAGTTTTATTTCATACCTGGAAAAACAAAAAATAAGTTAAGAATAAAAAATGAAAAGAACAGAAAAGCCTTTACAAGAAATTCCATCAAGAAACTTCTCAGAATCACACTTCTTTTCAAATGTTTAGACGTGCCCCTGCTGCAGTGTGTGTGATATCTCTGAGTGTGTTTTTGTCATAGCCTGTCCCGCTGGCATGTATGGACAGAACTGCAGCCAGCTGTGCCAGTGTTCAGGGGATCAGGAGCAGTGCCATCCTGTGACGGGAAAATGTAGCTGCCTACCTGGTTACTATGGGGTGCGTTGTGAGTTACGTAAGTATTCTGTTTCTGCATACGTGTTTCTGCACGTGTCTTCATGTAAACATGGAGGAGAATTCATGAATTCAAATATAAGTTTAAACATTTCAATTTAAAACTGAAAGCCAGTTCTACTCCTTTATTCTCATTCTTCTTTGTTATCTCCAGGATGTCGAGCAGGGTCATTTGGGCCAAACTGCAAGTCCAGATGCAGCTGTACGAATGGAGGTCGATGCGACTTCAGGACTGGTGCTTGCTATTGTCCTCCTGGCTTTATAGGAACGGACTGCAGCTCACGTGAGTCTATGCATCTCGCGCCTGTTTGTACTCCAGAATTCTAAAGGCAGCCCACAAATCCCATGAAATGATGATATTTGTCGTCATACCTTTCTTTGGTATATCCTACTGTCCTAAAAATCATCAACTTGTATTGCATAGGTTGTCCAAATGGGTACTATGGGAAGGACTGTGCTAAGAGGTGCTCTTGTGGAGAAGGAGGACAATGTCACCCAACAACTGGAAGGTGTATCTGTGCCCCTGGTAGGATGGGTCAGTCCTGCCAACAAGGTAAGACCAAACAAAGTGTGCATTCACTGAACATGTGTTCATTTTGAATGATAATGGCTTGTGTTGATGATGTTCTTTTTTTAATAAGTCCCTGCACACGATGCCACCATGATGGTCATATATTTACACTGTAGTTATAAGATATATATGTGTTAGATATAAAGGCGCTGGAAGTACTTGACTTTGGCCTTTTGGCTTCAAGAAAATAAAAATGAAACCTTGAAAATTGTGGAATTTTGTTAATGCAACAAGAAATCTTTTCCGTACAAATTTTGATAAGAACATACAGCCACACAAACTTCATAAAGGCTTTTGTATAGATCCTTTTACTTTTTACTCTCTTCTCTCTATGGCCAACATTTGTCAGTGGGAACTATTGCTCCTAATGAGATCTTCAGAAAAAAGAGGACTAACTGGAAATTGAGACACAACCAGTAAAATGAGGGTGTATTTTCACCATTTTACAGTGTATATTTAAGTAACTAATTCTCCATTTCCTCAGTGTGAGGCCTCTGATGATCACAGGGCTGTTTTTCCAGGGAAACAGAGGCAGAGAAAGGTTTTCTTAATCTCTCCCTTTATCAGTTTTTCAGCTGAATTGCGAGCAGGGGGTTTCCATCACTGCTTCTGCTAAATGTTCTCTCCTTTAGCCTCCTGCATGTATTTGGACATACCACCTTTTAAGTTGCTCTTGTTGAATGTTTACAGAAAACTATAAGTAGCTCGTTCTCTGTGTTCCGTGTCGCTGGATTTGGCAAGGAAGCAAATAAATAAACAGGGAAATCAAAGACAACTTGCTTATTGTTTTCCCAATCTAAATTACCCAGAGAAACATGATTATTCTTTTATATCAGCGCCAAATTAGACTACTTTGACATCTCTTTAATGAACTGTTGCTTAAATAAACATGAATGTGGTTAGTGTAGTCTTATGTGTATGCTGGTGTGAGGGAGACAGACACGGAGCACTGTGCAATGTCTCTACGATTTGGTGTGATTGCTTTGTAATTGGTCTTGTTCTGATCCTCTCTGACTGTTTCTCCAGCATGTCCAAGGGGCCGCTATGGCCTGCAGTGCAGAAATACATGCAGCTGTCAGAACGAGGGTCTGTGCGATCCTGTCGACGGGTCCTGCAAGTGTACGCTGGGCTGGACTGGACCCCGCTGTGACACAGGTATAAATGAGAAAGCAGAAGACACTTCAAAATGCTACAACAAATGGGCTGAATGTTGGTACTGGCCAGCATTGTTCTTGTTGACTGACATCAGCTATCGACAAATGAGATGACATTTCACTGATGGCAGTGGCTGACGTTTATCTGTTGTGTTATGTTAAAGGTTTTTTGAAGGCCAGGGTAATTTCTTTGTTTCCTAGGCACAGAATGGGGAATAAATAACAACATAAACTAAATAAACAGAAAATAACATCTGTATCAGCATCAGCTCTCATTCTGTTTTAGGTATAAAAAGTATACAACAAGGCTGATTCTGATTCTGATTTTCCTCTAGCACATGAACACATGTTGTCCCTACAGAATAACCATTTTGGTCCTTAAAAAGTCTCATTTCACATTTGACAGATGTCTTTTATAGCTGACAGATGAAAATAACATTCAGAGCCCTGCCTTTGTAGCCCTATATCAGTTGCATATGAACCATATGCGCAAGAAATTTTAAAGATTGCAACTTAAACCAAGTTGTAACCGCTACTAATTCTATTTTCACATATTGTGTGTGTGTGTCTGTGTGCGTGTGTGTGCTTGTAGCCTGTTTACAGGGAAAATATGGATTTGATTGCACACAAGAGTGTCAGTGCCTCCACAATGCGACCTGCGACCGTTTTACAGGCGCTTGCAGCTGTACTGCTGGATACTACGGCCACTCCTGTCAACACAGTATGCACACGGTTAAAGTATTAAAAACTGCCAGTAGCCTCACTGACATTTATGTAAAAGCTCTTTTAGGAATGGATGCCATTTGTTTTCTTTATGTGATTATTGGTCACACATTGAATTGAATTGCATGATAAGACCATGTTCCTGTCCATACCCTTGATAAAGTAACACTGATTTAAAATGTAATTCTTCTTGTATCTCCAAGGATGCCCGTCTGGGTTTTATGGAGTAAACTGTGCCCATACCTGTGACTGCAAAGTGGGACAGGCTTGTGACCATGAGACTGGCCAGTGTATTTGTCCGCCAGGCTACTATGGGTCACAGTGCCAAAGACGTGAGTATCTATGTGCATAAGTCTCCAAGGGTTATCAACTGAAAATATTAAAATGACCTGTTAATATGTTTTGTGACGTTTTCAGAGGTGTAAGATGAGTCAAACACTCAAACTTACACAATCAGTGGGTCAAATTTGTCGATATAGGGATGTGCGTTTTTCAGGTGTATTCCCGAGAGGAGAAATGTCATGCTCATATAGTTACAAGTTTATACATGTTACTAAGCAATCATTCGAATACCCAGCGGCAGCACTATATCTATATAGGTGTACATGAATGAGAGATTATACAGTATATATAAATGGAGCTGGTGTGGTTGTGTGCTGGCAGGCAGACAGACAGACTAGTAGGTACAGTAGGTGGGCAGGCAAGCAGCCTGGTTATTTGATGAGAGACAGGTGTTTCCCGACTGTTTAATGCATTCCTGTTATATCCTCGTGCCCTCCTTCCTGCTCGCGGGGCTCTCAGCCGCAGTGTGAGCGCCTAAATGGCCACTTCAGTCCCAGCAGGAGATACTGTATGACTGAGCTTTGCAGAGCAGCTGTAAGACAGGCCCAGGCTCCAGAGACAAGACCTGGTTTCATCTGAGGTTGCTGGTGTGAGTCCATGAGAAAATGTGTACAGCTGCTTTCTTATTACCATATCCACTTGTGAGTGTGAGTGAAGCTCCTTTCATATTCCACAATGCTGGAAGAAGTATGCAGTACTAATACCACACTGTGGACATACTTTACTTCAGTACAAGTATTATTAGCAAAATGCAAATGTAAAAGTAGTAATCCTTGTGCAGTAAAATGGTCCATGTCAGTGTTTTACAATATGATATTTTTTTGATTAATACTAATGCTGCATTAATGTATAAGTATAGGTTGAGCTCATTTTAATGACAGTACTTTATAAACTGTTGGGTATTTTAATCTACAGCAATGCATCATATTCTATTAGATCATCATATGTTTGTAGCATCGATGTTCTGTGAGAACCATGTATCTCAAATAAATCAACTTTTCATGAGCATGAAAAACAGACCTGTTTTCTGCTTTGTGGTGATACGTTTTTAAAGAGTTTATTGAGATGAAGAAGGAGGACAAATTTATCCACCCATAAAGGGACATTTAATCCTCTGAATCAACACAAATGGAGATAACGTGGTTTTCACTGGACGGGAAGCGGGTAAAAAAATTGAATCTGAAAAGTAAGTGGAGTAAAGAGTACAATATTTCTCTCTGAGTTGTAGTGGAGTGGAACGATGAAGTTGTATAAAATGGAAAAACCTCAGTAAGTACCATCCATGTGCACTGCTCAGCTGTGTGTTCTTGTGCGTAATTGTGTGATTGTACATGGTCACATATAATTATGCGGTTTGCATTGTATGGTGTAAGAGACCAGGCGGTCCACAAGAGTAGAGCTGAAATGAAATCCCAAATGTTTTGCTTATCGTTGTGTTACAATGTAAACTCCACTTCCTAGAACATGCCTAGTCAACAGTCTATTTCAGATATCTAATTTACTTTTCTGTGTGTGTTTGTGTTTTGTACTCAGGATGTGACACGGGCAGGTTTGGACCGGCCTGTGCAAAGTCATGTGACTGTGCTGGTGAGGCTCCGTGTGACCCATCGACAGGACGTTGCCTCTGCCCCCCAGGACGGACAGGACAGAGATGTGAAAAAGGTAGTGTAGAAGGAAATGCAGTTATATTTACGTGATTTAAATCTAGACCTTTATTCTAACGTTTGTGCAAAATAGATCAGACATGACCAGTCTTCTGTTTCTAAAAGCTGTCCTTCCCCTTTTGTCTGTCTGTCTGTTTCTCTCTCAGACTGCGGTGGAGACCGTTTTGGCCCTGACTGCTCCCTGCTGTGTCGGTGTTCCCACAGGGCCCACTGTGATGGGCTGAGTGGGCGATGTCTGTGCCCACTCAGCTGGCTGGGCCCCACCTGTAGCGAAGGTACCTCTGAGCTGTCGTTGCCACACACGTACAGAGCCAGGGTTGTCAAGTAAAAGCAAAATGGACACACACACACACACACATAGACAGATACACACACATAGACAGATACACACACAGGTCATGGGCTGTAAAGCTGAACCAGCTTTAGTGAAATACTGTGTCATGAAGTGTGAGAGGCTGAGCCCCATCACTCTGTGTGTCACCCTGTCTCCCTCAATAGCTGCTCCTGTCTCCTGACAGTTATTTTAATCTGCACCCAGCATGGAGCCAGGCTTGAGGCTGTCTTCGTTTTACCTCCTCAAAGCCAAGCACACGGGAGACTACACACAGTTACTTCTCCTCCAAAAACCCCAGAACATTTGCTTTTCATTTTCAAATAGTGCTGATGTCTTCTTGCCTTTTTTTTTTCCTTTTCAGCACTGCTACACCAAATCCTAGGGCCGCTGAACTTTTCTGTGTCCCAGAGAAAGAGAAGAACAGGCAGCAAAACCACATAATCCAAGTAGAGGTGCAAACTCCTGGCTGGACGTTCAAACACAGGGCTCGGCTGTGCAAGCATTACTCAGATCATCTTAGGAAAGGTGATGTTATTACTGTGTCTTTTTGAAACTGGTACTCAGCTGTCAGAAACTGGCACTGAGCCTGGAGCTTGAAATAATCATTCAGTGGACCTGGCATGTGAGGGCTCCTCAAAGGATGAACTAAACCGCACCAGACTGTCTAGGATGCACAGATGTCTTAAGCATACATATCAAAATACCAGAATCAAAAATGTTATTATTGCTTAAATGTTCACGTTGTCATCAGTTTAATGTTATTAAGTTTATCCACCAGGTAAAGGTTCGGTGTCTTTGATAAAGGCATTTGAAAAGATGTGATGTGAAGCTTTACAACCACTAGCGCATTTTTTTTTTTTATCTGTTACTATACATGTGTTCACATTTTTTTTACAATTAGATTTAAATGACTTGGTGATTAGATGACAAAATGCTTTGAATATTATGCTTGCCATTTGGCTTTTTTTTTTTGCATAAAATTAAATACCTTTAAAATGTATTTAGAAATATACAGGAGATAAATTTACTTGTTGTGATAACGTTAACATCCAAATATACAAGCATGTGTGCTGTTATGATATGGTTCCACAGAAGAGCCATGAACCTCATTGCGCAGGATGTTTCGTTCAACTAATTTAAGACATTCTCGTGAAATATTTTAATTAGAACATCCAATGCATATGTATGTAGCAGCATATAAATATTATAGGGTTTACATGTAGATTTTTGTTTCCAGCACATACACTTCTAATGATGTGTTTGCATCATCAAACCATAATGTGTAATGTAACAGTGACCCACAAACACTGAAGTGGATCTGTTGAACAGAGCAAATCTTATCACTTGACGTCATTTCTCATGTGCCTTTCCTCTCTGCTTATTATTTGCTGTCACAAATCTTTTGGGGTTAGGGGTAGAGTTTTCAGTAACTTACTTACGAATGTTTAAGACCAAACACCTACTTTATACAAATGCCTGTGAAGATTATTTCTAACCATAAATTATTTCAGTATGCCAGCTTACAAAATATGAGTAGACATGAAAAAGCTTCGTTTGGCAGCATTATGTGCACTCCCCAATTATTGGCATTGATCAGTGGTTTTCTTTTTGCAGTGCAGTGTGCTGGTCGCAAAATACTGCAGGCAAAACTTGCATGCGTTGCACTTCTTTCAGATCTGTGTTTATTGCATGAGCAAATGGTTTAGAGTTTTGGAGCCTCATAGAACATAAGGGAAGTGATGTTAATATTTTTCTGCAGCACCTGTGCCTATTTCTATGGTTTTACAGTATTTGAAAGATTTTTACTACATGGGGATATTTCTGTTTAGTTCCATATCACTACTGCTAGGTACATTTGTACATTTTAAACAGTGTTTCAGTATTGCAAAAACGATATTTATATTGTATCTCAGGTCATTACTAGTTATATCAGCCTGTGCTCACTTCCTGATGGAATACCCTCAGCGGTGCTACATTACATTTTGTTTGTATAGAATTGACATTTTTACATCTGTCTCTTTATTTCCTCTATGATCTCGCTGTATCTTTTGTGACTTTGTCTTTATGATTTAAACTTTATTGCCATTTTTGACATTTGTAACACACAGAACACTCATAGCATAGAGAACAGTAATTACTGTACAGGTTGGGGGGAAAAAAAATATAAATTAAAAAAAAATTATAAAAGACAAAAGAGAAGTGACTCTAATAAATAACAATAACAAATGTAGTCTTTTCTGTATTCCTCCAAGTCTACAAAACTTGAATTGTGTGCTTTCAAAGCAGAGTTCCACCATGGCATTGATTTCTGTGATCCCTGACTGAGGTGTTACAGGTATGGATGGTGGAAAAAGTAGGGAGAGAGGATCCAGCTGTCATGAAGACCTATAGGTGTGTGTGTGTTAGTTTTGTGCTAGTCTTCTGCCAAGGAACGCAGGCCTCTTCTCATCAGCCAGCGGAGGGTCAAGCATTAAGGCCATCCCTGCCTCCCTGACAGCAGGGTGGGGGTGTAAGAGGCACCTGACCAGGGTGCACTGTAGCTGGAAGGTGTGTGGACAAGTGCGTCTGCTTCTGTGTGTGGGGGTGTCACAGAACGCTATCCCTGAGGCATTTTTCAAGTGCGCTGGAGCATTTTCTCCTCCATCGGTCAAAGGCGGCTGTGGTCTGGTTGAGGCAGGCAGGTGCCTGGACCAAACATGCCCCCCGTATCCAGCATCCCGGGGGGTGAGTGATGGGTGAACGAACCCGCCAGTGGAGGATAGAGTCCCCCACACCCACCCTCCGGTGTGGCTGATGGATGGGAGGCTGCTGCAGCTCACCCTGTGTTGTGACAAGCAGCAGATGTTCTCCAATAATGTTTATCGGCCGAGCCTTCATCTTCAGATGACACACACCTGTTTCCAGTCAAACAGGCACAGAGAGGCTATCCATCCACCAAGATCTGGGTGGCCACTGCACCACTGTATCAGCCCTCTGCACATAACGCAGGGTGCTGCAGCACAGAGCAGTGCCACAGATGAGGAGCTGGTACACAGAGATGTCTATGTGGAAAGATCACAAAGTAATCTATGCTTACTGCACAGCTGCAAAACTGTTCTACAATAAAAGGGTCTTGTATTACTATGTAGACTCAAAATGTCAAGAAAACTCCAAGGCACTCTCCTTACAAAAAAAATAAAGTACCTTTTTTGTCATGGTATGGTCATGCTGAACACAATAGAAAACTTGTGACGTTTCTGCATCAAGCCTTCATCAGAGAGATAAATCTATTGATACGTAATGGTTTTGACAGAGGTCGTCTTTGTTCTACAATGCTAATTTTTGGTTTTTAGATTTGAGCATTCTGAAGCTATTAACGTGATATTATTGTACAGTGTGTTCGTTAAGCTAAAAGGCTTTTGGAGAGACAAGAAAGAGCTCTGTTGTATAGACTTGCTTATCAAGGGAGAATGAGAAGGGGGCAGGAAACGATGAAATGGCGATGAAATAGCCCGTAAATGGTAAGATTACATCATGGGTACTTTTTTGCTGTAATTAAGCATACGCCACTTTTTGCAAAGAGATTCTATCACTTCGCTGCTGCAGCTCCACGCACCCAGAGATAATTTCTGCCCCTCTGCGTTGAACCAGATCTCCCAGAAGGCCACATTGTTTTGAACTGCAGCTGACAAAGCTGTGGGCTCAGATAAAAGAATGAGGAGGAAATCATTGCAACACGTCCTGCCCCATTTGTTTGGTTGTTGCCTGAAAAAATAAATGTTAAATGTCGAGGCTGCAAAAAGATACATATCAAGGAACTCTCCCACACTCAGGAGTCGTGGTGGAATGAGCATCCTCAGTTTGGACATGTCAGCATATCTTACGGCGTGCACTGTAAGCCTGAAACAAACTAGTGTGTATGTTTAAGCAGAAGCTGTCTCACGACATTTTCTAACTAGAAATGATCATTTTGTGTTTATTAAAGTAGAAGATTTAACAATAATGAGGTGTTATTATGTGTTCATAATTTTTCAGTAACCGTGTCTTTGTATAGTCCACCTACACAGAGGTTACAGTATTTAACACGAAAAACATTATTTTTAACACTTCAGCAGCTCATTAGATGAGATTCAACAACTCAGCTGTTTCACTTCACTGTTTCACTGTTCTCAGATGATTCATCACATATACTCATATAGATAATCTGTTGAACATCAATCTTTTTCTTGCTTTCACGCCTGAATTATGGAAAAAATAGCCATATTTTTAAGACAGTTTTTAGTATTCAAATTGTTGCTGAAATTCAAATCCACTTGTTTACATATTAAATATTGAACATAAACTCTTGAACTGTTACAAATACTCTGCAAACTCTCAGTATGCAGAGTATCCAAATAAAGTGTTACCATATTTTCACCACTGGATGGTGCTCAATATGGAAAAGTACATGAATGTTCTGACTGTAGTTCTGAAGTTTGTGGACAACAGGGAAAGGATCATGATATAATAAAATGAACGTAATGATGCAGCTATATATTATTGTGTATGTTAGAGTCTGATACTAACATTTGAAGTTATTGTTCCTAGATTTTTTTTTAGCAGAACCCTGTGCCTTACCCATTGGGTGGAACATAGAGCTGATGAGTTCGTTTTTAATTTTCTCCAAACCAAAGAATAAGATGATTTCAGCAGCAGTCTGCATGTGGTTCTGCCGCCGCGCCTGTCCTGATTAGACTCTTCATATTAAAACCATGTGCATGCCTTCTCTGTTGTGTCCTGCTCTTCTGTTCTCTGTGACTGTGCTGAGTGTCCATCAATAACACTAATGACCCGTAGCCTCCAGGGAGAAAAACAAACAGTGTAATGAAACCACAAGCCTTAAGCTCTGCTGCTTTCAAAGAGGGAGAGGGTAAGAGTGGGGAAAGGACAAGAAGAAGAAGAAGAAGAAGAAGAAGAAGAAGAAGTACTGCCTGCAATCATTTGCTAGGCTCAGACACACATACACACACAGTATGACACCCACAGAGGAGGTGTTGCCATTACTGTAAACACAACAAAAACTTGATGTGATGATTTGTAGCGTCTCCCCCACCCAAGTGCGCACACACGCTCGGGAACACACTTCACACTTGTACCAACTGTACCCCTTCATACCAACCCCCCCCCCCCCTGCCCCCTTGTCCTC
>JAPQRN010000006.1:12172366-12194689 GCA_037367275.1 Coranthus polyacanthus | reverse complement strand
ATTTTTCTCCCATTCTGACACATGGCCTCTCTCTCTCTCTCTCTCTCTCTCTCTCTCTCTCTCTCTCTCTCTCTCTGGGGGGGGGTGATGTATGTTCCAGCGACGGGAGCGAGGCAGTTACATGCCACACAGGGTTGGCCGGGCGGACGGGTGGCAGAGGTAAGAGGAAGGGAGGAGAGGAAAGAAAAGAAGACGGTGGCTGAACAGGAGCTGTAATGAGGCCTGATGGATTCCGAGGCTGTGCCAGCTGCACCATTAGCTGAGTGGATCTGAGCCTCGAGACACGCTGCCCACAGTGCGCCCACCCGTCCACATAAACACACTGTAGGGACACAGCAGCTTGGTGATCCAACACCTTTGACACACACACGCACGCGCCGCCTAAATGTAACTAAAACAGATTGCACTGACTAATGCGCACTCTTCTGTCTTACTTCGTTGGCTCTTTTAACGCCGTCTCTCACGCACTTATCCAGCTTCAGTACACGCACAGCCCTTTATGAGAAACTGTGGGTTAATGATGGCAATAACTCGTCCCAGTGTGTTGATTAAGTGTGAGTGGATACATGGCTAACACTGGCATGTGCTAAGCAACGCTGATCAAACCGGCACATGCACAACGGTTAAACGTTAAGCTGCCAGTCTCACCCTCAGCACACTCCACTGCCCACGCACAATGACATTACATACACTGCTGTCTATTCATAATATTTAGTTGTTCTTTCAGGAGGTGGTGCCTTTGGACTTTTGTCGGGAGGAAGTTCTTTATGTAGGTGATGTAATTACATGGGTAGTTTGAATAGAAGTGGGGGCGTGGTCACATCCCACTGCCAAGTTTGTACCCAGATGTAGTCGAGGTAGTTCCTGTTTTGTTTTTCTTTGTCTGACTTCTTTAATTTTATTAAAAAAGTCTAAATCAGTCAGGTCAGTTACTAAACAAACAAAAAGGAATGAACACTAAAAGGCCCATAACTCATGTGTATTTGGAGTTATTTTTTTCAAATAAGTATTAACTTATTTACTAAATTAACTTGGTGCAAGGATTTACACTAGGCATATAATAGCTGCACTGTAGTTGTAAATGCTTTGAACCAGTTGGCATCATAATCAGGACCACAGGCCTTAGGTTGAGTAACCGTGCTCTATCTCTGGGCTATAACTTGTCTCTGGTCCAGTTCGTGGTCTAACGAATAGTGGAGTGGAGCTTGGACAAAATAAAATGTGTTTCTGCCGTATTTTTTTACATTTGCTATCAGGCATCAGTGACTTACACAACAACAGTACATTATCAGGTACAAATTGTACAAAGAATTGATGCTTTGCACGTCTACTGACAAGTTCACCCAATCTTAACTGTATAGGCTCAAATTAGTGTACAATAAAACAGGTGGCCAAACTCAGGACCATTATCGGTGCCACTCCATTACGGCCCTGGCCTACGCCATCCCTACCATCACTGCAGCTGACCTCATCAAAGCTGGACGACCCATGCTGACCTCATCAACACTGCCTGACCCCCCCTGACCTCATCAAAGCTGGACGCCCAATGGAGCCCTGAGGGCTGACGACAGGCCCTAAGAAAACACCCCATCCATTAGGGTGCCAAGAGCACTGTAAATGTGGAGTGTCAGCGCCAGCCATCTTTACTGTCATGCCCAATTCTCCAACCCCCCACCGGTGCTCCTCGTCGGACAATGGAGCTGTTGAACCTCCAACCCTCCCAGCCACAATGTCCGCCCACGTCGGCTGGCAGCAGTGACAGAGGGGGGTGCCGGATGGGGAGGCCTGCTGCAGGATGGGACTCTTATTGAGCATTTGAGCGATGAGCCAGGTCATCACATCTACCCACCTCATCCATCATGCCCCACAAACGGACACAAATAAAGAGGACACATTCCTGCCTCGGCTCCCACTACCACATTCAAGCCCTCTCCAGCCTTTTCTCTCCTTCCCTCTCTCTATGCGAGCCAAGGCCTGGAGAGAAAAGAGGACCAGAGTTCAGACTCTCCCTCGCTCTTGGAGGCCATGGGAGCGCCAGAAAAAAGCGCCAGGTGGTTTTCTGAGTCATGTCTCTTGGTAGAAATCTCTGTTTAGGCCAAAATGATGGGCAGCCAGAAGGACTATATGGAGTGGTGGGGGGGTGTGTGTGTGTGAGGGAGACAGGAAACAAAGAGTGAGCACGTTTAAGAAAAAAATAAAGAGAGAACGACAGACATGTCAATCCACATTGTAGTCCTTTATTTCTTAGTTGTTCCTCCCACAGTACTGAATTGAAATGCATAACAGTTACATTGTAGAAAGCATTAAAACAAAGTACCTCAACTTGCTGATTACTTTTTAAAATCGATTATAAACAAAATGACAAAAAAAAAAAAAAAATCTGGTCCCTCAAAACGGGAGAATAAATGAAAGTAATCTGTTATTTATCATAAGTTTGGCACAAGGGATTAACATGAACCGAACGTCACACAAGCTTGCAGACAACCGTAGAAAATGTCAGATACAGATCTTACCAGACCAATCATGCGCTTATGAAGAAATTATACCTGGCTTTTTTTTCATTATTTCATTCTTTATACTGTTTTTCATTTTTTACAATTGAATCATTAAATTGTCATAGAAAACAAAACCTAAGTAATATCTATTCATCAACCAGTTTCATTAGAAGAATAAGGAGTGAATTGTATGTTTAATACTATCCGGCACTCAAATGTAATCTACAAACCCCATTAAACTCTGGGATAGGCCGGGTGAGGAATCTCCCCATCACCTGGGCTAAGAGCAGTGCTATTCAGTAAACAAACTACAGTTTGCCAAGAAATAAATACAATTCTCAACATACAACAGCAAATAACAACAACAACACCAACAAAAAATGGAAACAAAATCATGATTGTCTAAAAATGAAAGACACACAAGCATGGAGTAGCTAACGACTAGCATTCAGGCTATTTAGTGGTATTGTTGGCTGACTAGGATGGATTCAAGGATTTTGAAAAGACATATGCCCTTTACAACGACAATTAACTTCAGCACTGGCTACGTATTTCAGTAAAAAAAAAACAAAAAAAAAACAAAAAACCAACAAAAACATTGTGTTTTCTTCTCTTCCACTAAAAAGACAATCTATTTATATCCTTTCACAGATAGCGCAGGTGGGCAGGATGGAGTGCAGTGGAGAACAGTTGGTAGACACTTGTGTACAGTGCTATGATTGTGCAGACACACGCAGCAATGAAAATGCAGAAGGGGAAACTAGCCCAATTTCAGTTCACAATTACTTTTTTAGTTTGTTCTTCAATGACTTCATTGATATTATAGCACTGCTTGCGCTTCCCTACACGGATCTGTTTTCATTTAAATTGAGGTCAGTGAACCCCACCCTTCATTTTTATCAATAAGTACATGTATTTATCAGAAGCACCTGTGAATCTCGGGGGTTAAAGGGAAATCTTTTAGTCAGATGAGACAGGGTTCTTATGCTTTGCGCACCTCCTGGGCTCAAACTGGCTGTCTTAAAGACACAACCAAACTCATCCTGTTTGCATTAAATGTTCCCGTTGCTTTCTGTGTGCTGGGCAATAAATGCAGTCTAGCAATAAACATCAGCACATCCATCTTCAATGCCCACCAGCTGCCCTTGCTGTGCAAAACATAGAAATTCAGCAGAATAAATACAGCTATTATTACTTTAGCTTCGTTATTTTCACAAAAATTGCCATCATTTTGATCATCCTGGTTGGTGTTAATGTAAGAAATCCAATTTAAGGTCTCAAAAGACATTTTGCTCTCAATTTGTTAGGGGTTTTTTAGGGCTGGGCTGCATTCTGCAAGGACAGAGACCCTGCTTTGTGTGTAAGGCGCTCCGCTCAGCAGTCAGATGGGCCGTGGTTCTGCTCAGCAGTCACTCTGCAGACAATCAAAGGGCCCTGTAGATTGCCCCTGTAATGGGATCCCAGTGCCATAGGTCAGGGTTGGGGTTTGAGAGGTAAAGGGGAAAGCACAAAGGGGTGTCATCATACATGGCTGAGGGACTGGATGGCACTGGATTCAGCAGCGGCCCGTGCCAGACTGTGCCACATGGTGGCGGGAGTGTGTGAGGCTGGGTGGAGAGAGTCCTTTTCAGCCAGAGACAGCATCATGGCATAAGCCTGAGGAAGAGGGACACAGGTTAGACTAAACCAGCATCCTTCAATGCAAATATCGATGCAAATACATCCTGTAAAGTTACATGAATGTGTATGAACCGTTACTGTTTTCGCACCTGAGACTTGGATTTCCTAAAGAGTGGCTGTTTGACTGCCTCAGCCAGGGAGGGGGACCCAAAGGATCCATCATCCTCATCTCCATCTCCATCACTCAGCTCACTCTCCTCCAGCTTGCGCATGTCCGAAAAATGACGAATGTGATCCAAGGCTGAGTAGCCACTCTGCTCCTCCTCCTCATCATACCTGAAGGTGAAAAAGTTTAAAAATCAATATAAAATTTAAAAAAATTGCAGATTTGTCCCCCTCTACTCGGGCTTTAATGTTATTTTAACAATTTTTAATGAGGTCTTCGAACTTTTTCGTGTGAAAACAACATACGAATCAAGTTATTATTCAATGTACAGACTATTTTTTAGTCTTATAACACATTCTTCATTGTGATTCTATCACATTTACCTCCTAGGAGAGCTCTTGCAGTTGAGGTTCAAGTCATTCGACTCACTGAAGTCCATCTCGTCTTGTATGACGTCATCACTGAGGTTACCAGGAAGCACTTCACCTGCAGGTTTGCCAGGGGTGTTGCTAGGCTCCTCACCCTCTTCGTCATCAGCACCAAGGTCCTCTGCTTCCTCATCTTCCAGGTCACGTGACACATGGCTGGCCATCAGAGGTTTCTCTTCTTCAAATGGACCACCATTTAATCTATGGACATCAGTAGACATCAGAGTTATTTTAAATAAGAATAAATGAGAGTGACATCCAGCCTGTTTGCTGTAAAAATACTGCTCATAAGTGTAAGATTTAAGAAACGAGAGAATAATTGAGCTTATTCTAAATGAATTGCAAAGCAACTGGCCACTCATGAAAAACAGTTCAGTCATGTTTAGGTACTTGTAAAAAACGTAGCATGAAGTTTCAACGCTGGAATGAAAACTATTCATGTTTTTAGTATAAATACTGAGAGCTCCTTTTCAAACTGCTACAGTGTTTTCAGGCTTTTGTCTTTTGTTTTCATTTCATGTTTCCTGCATGTTCTTGTGAGAATCATTTCCCTGTAAATGCAAAAACAATGGACTGTATGGGCTAAAGAGTTAGAGAAAGGTGGATCTGAAGCTGGACCCGGCAGCTGGGATAGAGCAGAGCTGGAATCCCGTTTGTCATCGAGGCACTGGGGCCCCTTTGGGCACAGCAGCACTAGGTTGATCGTTGTAGCACTTAAATGGAGTGCTCTGTCTTTCTCCTTGTTTATTTTCCCTACTATCTAGTATTCATCTAATAGGCAAAATATTTAGCTGACAGCCCCATTTGGTGGGAGAGTTATGAGAGCGTTGCCAACCGGCCCATTCCTCTCTCCCTGTGGAGGGAGACGGGGCCAGCTATCCAAACTGCCTGAGTCTTAATCTGTCCCTCTGTCTCAGCGCCACAGGAAACCACCATTTGGTAAATCATCTGGAACCACATTAAGACTGATTCACTAATTACACTTTGGGACGTCTTTCGTCAGCTCCTAAAAATGCCATTTCTCGCACAAAGGACTTAGAATTAGACAGGGAGAAGTGGATAGATAGGAAACAAAACACATGAAGCACATCACCACATAATTATAAGATGCTTATAAACAGGATACCTGCACTGCATTTGACAGGGGCCGCATTTGAGCATGCAGTAACTCCAGAAGAAAGGGCAAGAGGGAATTAATGTAGTTCTGTTCTAGGGCATACAGGATCTGCAGCGTGTTTAGTTTTTTGTCAGCAGCTGATAATATTCTGCTTTTGACAGACCTCCCGCTGGGATGGAGAGTTTGAGGTTGACAAGGTGGTATTCGTGCCGTGCCGAGCTCGCAAGGCTGAACAGAGGGTCCAGCTCCAAAAGAGAGCGCGAGAGCTCAGTGATTAAGAAAACAGATTCGCTAATTACGCTTTCAAACGTGGTAATTTGCTGGGGATAAAGTATCTATCAGAAGTAGTCAGGAGCGAAGCACTTTGAAAGGAAACACGGACCGACCCTTTGACCCCACCCCCTCTACCCTCTTCCTGTAGGCAGACATGTTGTTTCCAGATGTGGTAGGCTAACTGCTGCACTGCCCCTCTTCCCTGTTTCTCCCCTCCCCACCTCCCATCTGACGTTCCACCGTCTGGTCCTGCTCTCACAGGCCTTCTGCACAATCATACACCAGTCTGCAAGATCTCTATCTGGCCTTACAATCTGCCCCGTGATCACACCAACATGAGCTGCGTGAAAACAAACTCAGAGACCTGAGTAGACCTCGCAAGCGCTATCCGACCTGATCACAGCTCCAAGAATTTATTTGCATAATACTCAGACAAAGTTGCATGTGCCCAGATATCTGTTTGTGCAACTGATATATGGAGCTCCTGCACGTTTCAATAATCTTGAATGTCATCACAGATAATTACTCTCCACTCTAAACCTTTGAGCGTGATGTGAGAATTAATGAAAGCTAGCTGGGTGGTTTGAAAAGTGAAGTCTAAATAGGCCTCAAACAATTGACCTTTTTTAAGGCCTTTAGTCACGGCTCAAGAGTTCAATAAGGAATAACACAGGTTAGATTCTGTATTTAAATTTCTTAGGAGACCCCAGTCCTAATTTTCCCCACTGTGGAGTGGTTAGTGTAAAGCAACGACAAGCAAAGTTTTTCAAAATGATATTTGCTTACCCTTCCTCAGAGGGATCTGGGGATGTCTGATTCTGTCCTGTGTTGCCAATGAAATTCCTTATTTCATTGAAATAAGAGTCTTCTTTGTCATCCAATATGGCACTGCCGCTGTCCAGTTCAGACTGTGGGGATGACATCGCAGTGCCTACACAAAGTAAAAAAAAAGTCAATCTTCTTTTAAAAAGTGGCATTTTATTTTAATGTAATCACTGGCTGTATTCAGTGCTTCAGTAAAATTTCAGTGAGTGAAAGTTTTGAAATTCCATTTTTTCCCTAATGACGTAATGTGCAGCCATTAATTCATGAGGAAAACTGGACTGGAAGTGTTGTACATCACGTTATAAAAATTCCATTGAATTCTTCATGACGTAATTTGGTAAGAAGCTGATGTGTTATTATTTAAACTATGGGAAACTCTTTCGGCTCATCAATTTTAATGTATTGTATTCACCGCAAAATACGGTCTGTACAGTGAGATCTCATGATTCATACTTAGAATGTGGTGAAGTTTGGGGATATAGTATTTGATGCTGCAGTGTAAAAGGGCAGCAGACAATTGATTTTGCATTTGATAAAGTGAACGCCTCATTAAGTGAAAACCTCCTCTGAGGACCGTTGCTGTCGACTGTTAGCCAGGTATCGCTGCTTGTTATGCTGATTTAGAGTCAGAATGATGCAACCAATCAGACCCTGATGATGACATTTACTCATTCAAAAATGATTTTGTGTTGTTGCAAAGGTAGAAGACAGATTATGAGCTTCTAACATTATCTGAAATCGCAAATAAATTATACTGTATAATATCGAGCAGTGGGATTTATAAATACAGTGTAATGTATTGTAACAAACAAGCTCAAATGTTTTGTGATCTAATCTTTTACATTTTACTAAACCAGAAACATATATGCAAGACTGCTTGTACTACTTCTCACCTGATAGGTTTCCATTCTCATGTTTCTTGAGGTGACGGTCCAGGTTGGTCTGCTGCCCGAAGCAACGGTCACACAAGTGGCACTTAAAGGGCTTCTCCTTGTTATGAATGTTGCGAATGTGACGTTGCAGGTTGGAGGAGATACTGAAGGAGCGGTCGCAGTATTTACACCTGCAGGAAGAGTGGAGGCTTACTTTAGCAATTATGAGATGACAAAAACAGCAAAATGCACAAGCAGCTGCTCCTATGTACAAATGCACTGAATAATGGATCAGGGACCTGGTTGTTCTGTGGGAAACATAATGAGATACATAATGCAGGACGCACACACACACACATACACACACACACACATATACAGACAGTCCCAGCAGTCCCACAGTCCCAGACATGATGGAGGAGCTTGTTTAAGGTGAAACAGCTCTGCCTCTTATCTCAAGCCAGCGCAATAAAATTGCATTCTTCTCTCACAAAATAAGCACGCAACAGATTTGGTTCTAGCTCTGTAAAATTAGAGGCTGTTGCCAAGTTTCTTCATGCAAAATTATACGAGAAGATTACATCTTTTCTTCTGGTGGAATTAGCTCGCTCGATTGGCTGTCCCTCAGGAACCCCCCGGTTATCTCCACAAAAAATTACAATAAACAGCACTGATCTTTAATGGCATGCCAGCGTGTGGAGTGCAGGCTATCAGGCTGGGGCAGTAGAGGCCTGCGTCTGTCTTGCTCTCTCCCCTGTGGTCAACAGGCCTCCTCCAAGCTTTGGGCCAACATTCCACTACCTTAGTTACTACAAAGAAGTGCAGTACTGGCCAGAGTTTCCTCATAATCCAAATGTAGTAAATGTGCAAGATTCAGTTTTACATGTGGACTGAGCTGCTGCTGCATTGTACCTGGAAAGCTCTGCACTGTTGACGTGGGATGGCAGACAGACTTAACAAACAACATAACGATTATCAAATATTTTCATATACAAAACACTACTGCTAAGGAACTCTGCACATGTTTGCTGATAGGTCTCCAATTCATGAAACAAAATCACCTTGAGAAAACTTTTTAGTTGTACAAATAGCCTAATTTGCAAGTAGCCAGTGGGCCTGCAGACCACTTTGAGTCTGGCCTCTTATATACAAGAGAAATGACCACAGCTGCTGGGCCTGGACATCTGCCCGTGCTCCTCATCACCCTAATTTTTCACCAAACTTCCTCCCTTCCTCTCAGCTCTGCTCTTCTACCAGCTCAACTTCAAAACCCCCTTCCTGTCACCCAGGCGACGGACACCATTTTTCACCAGGCAAATTATTTAGCTGTAGGATAATTATTCCAGGCTTTTACAGCATGAGAAAACATACATAAACTCTGTTCTAACTGGAGACCAGAATTCCTTGGGAAAACTTCATGCTTTGCTTACAAATGAGCTGCATCTCTGTCTTTCTGTCTGAAGAATGTACAATGTACACAATTTGCTGTTTTAATTATGTTTGTTAGTAGAGACGCAGATAGGGCTGGAAGGATAAATGGAGGGATATTAGCACACACGTTCACATTAACATAGACACACAGCTTCAACTTTCTACTTCCAAGACGGAGTGTCTTGGTTTTTGGCTCAAATTTTTAGCAATGGTATTACCTATATGGTTGCTCTCCTGTGTGAGTCCTGAGGTGGCGGGTCAGGTTGGCAGAGCGTGGGAATATTTTCCCACAATATCTTCAAAAGGAATACAAAACATTTAAAAGCTGAGTATGAAGTTCAGTATTTGAAGGGCATAGAAACATGTCTACTGTAAGTAAAATAATAAACACAGATA
Organism: Coranthus polyacanthus; assembly: GCA_037367275.1. Classification (NCBI taxonomy): domain Eukaryota; kingdom Metazoa; phylum Chordata; class Actinopteri; order Kurtiformes; family Apogonidae; genus Coranthus; species Coranthus polyacanthus. The sequence goes on along the minus strand of JAPQRN010000006.1, from coordinate 12,185,066 downwards.
AAAACAAAAACAACATGCAATAAAACTCATAAAAACAACATAAACGTTTGCAATAGAAAAATTGTGAGTTACAGTACGACCAACGGGAAAGTTAAAAGCTATGAAAGCTTGAGTAAAAATAATGCCAATCCAGTTGCCGTGGTTACCTGCAGGTGTAACGCTCCTTGCCCTTGCGCAGCAGCGTCTCTGGAAGTGCAGAGGGCGGGGCTCTGAAGTCAAACATGGAGGGGACGGATCGCAGCAGGTCACCAGTCTCTGGCTTTAAGGAGCCAAACGTCTCCAGTTTCTCTGCCATGTTTTCAATCGCTGACATCTGAGGAGACACAAGACGGACAGGACAGAGTGACAGGTTAGCAGACTGCTCAAAAACCCAACGTGAAATCAGCCAAATAAATTCTGTTTTGAATGCACCATTGCTGCTCTGACAATAACTTTAAGACTACATGGATTATTAAGTGGGACAGTTTAACAGCCTAGATACTGCAGAGAGTGGAACAGTGATGTTGCAGGATTGAATAGAATGCCTTTACAATAGCAGGATATGATACAATGCAGAAAGTAAGGTAAAATGTACTATGTAAAAATGTAGGCATCTGCAACTCCATGGATGTTCTAAACTATAGCAAATATTTACACATATAATGTAAATGTAAAATTAATGTATTACTGTTAAAACAGCTATAGTTAGATCTAATTGTATGTGTTTGGATGCTTTGTTTCACATTTACAGGCATCATAATCTGCCAGGTGAAATGATGTGAAACACATATTGGGTGAATTTGTATTATTATGTTCATCAATAATTAATGAATCACAAGGTCAAATCCATGGTACATGTGTACGACAAATACATTTGATAATGATTCATCACTTGTAAAACACAAAAACAGGAGACTCCATTCATGGTCAGGGTGGAGAACAGGCATGAAACTTTTATGTTAAATTCATCCAACTCTCATTCTCTTACCAACACGCACACATGTACAGTAGATACAAATACACATGTACAAATGGGATAAAAGACTGCATCCAATCTACTAATGAAGCTGAGCATTTACTTCATCAGATACTCTCAGAGGAGATATGTGTACTTGTCAGTTGCTCTGTGTGTGTATATGAACGAGAAACTACGTTCTGCACGGTGGTCGTGGTTGATTAATTGCCATCAGTGTGTGTGAACGAGAAAATATATGTACGTGTGAGAGAGAGAAGAATGTATTTGTAATGCATGTGCATGTGTGAGAGGAGAAAAGGTGTGTATTCAGAATGTGCATGCTTATACGCATGTGCGTTGTATGTGTACGTGCTTGGTGTGTATCTGTGCGCTGTCAGATACATGTCTGTGTGTAGCTGCGTCTGTGTGTGTGTGTGGCAGAGGAGTGATTCATGTCCACTGCTGGGCTGTAAACCATTCTGTGCACAATGCGGGCAGACAGCACATTCGTCAATATGAAAGATGTTGACATTACTGATCAAGGGCCAGACACGGGTAATAATGATATCGCTGTGCTGAGAGGGGCGGGATGGGGGAGGAACGGGGGCTGGAAGGGGAGTGAAGGGAGGACTAGAGGGAGGAGGAGGAGGGGTGCGAGGGAGCGGGTCCCAGTAGGGCCTGTCAGCCCGTCTCACACACAGGATTTTTTTTTTTTAAGGGGCCACACAAATTTGCATTATTTTGCGTGTATTGAATTTTCAGCCTGTTTCTTATTCTTATTTCAATAAGGCAACAAATCAATGGTGATTCGGGTCCTCCACCAGAACCCTGCTCCGGCTCTGACATTCCATCTCCTGCTTTCACCCCCTGTCACTCTCAGGCTACATGCCAAGAAGGAGGAGAGCAAGAGAACACAGAGAGAGAGAGAGAGAGAGAGAGAAAGGGGAAGAGAATCAGAGAAGAAGTGAAGAAGAGTAGAAGGAGATGACAGGCGAGGAGAGTGGGACGAGGACGGAAAGAGGAGAGAGAGAAAGAATGAAAGAAAGAAAACAAGAAGGAAATGAACAGAGGGAGAAGGGAGAAGGGCTGATGGATGGCAGTGGTGCCTGGTGTTAGGAGCGGCTGATTAGGAGTGACGGCCGAGTGTAAAGTTCCTGCCGCAGCCATTGACGTTCCCACTGAGGGAGGATGTGGAGTGTCAGGTCCGTTTGATTATGAATATGCCAATGCTGCATGCCATGAATCAAAGGCAAGGGAGAGAACAGAGTGAGAGAGAAGGGAGGGGGCACTGAAAGATAGGCAAAGGCGTTGCTGGGAAGAGGGAGGTGAAACGCTTTCATATTTCTTTCGAATGTGCACTGTGTATTTCATTGGGCTCTTTTAAGGCACTGGAGTGAATGCACAGTTTGTCTCCCTTGCACAATGAGAAGCCATAACTCTTGGGAACATTAGGGCCCCTAAAGCTGTCGGCAGTATCGAGCCTGTCTGATAAGACACTTTTTCGAGCTGAAACTACACCATGTCAGCTCCATCTACTGGGGGATTCAGCTTCTACCTCAATTCAGTCAGTGGCACTTCATCCTTTTAATGAGAGGCCTACCTAGCAGAACCGATATATTTTACCAAATGGAAGTTATGTACAATCAAATAATTAAGCTTTAAATATAATATAAAGATCTCAATATATGCTGTATTTTTGAAGACAGATATAATAATGATGAAAAAAACTTTGACTTTGTTAGAATCCACATAACTGCTGAACTGAACATCTAAGGTAAAAAAAATGAATACCTAAATAAAGATACTAATACATTTGTATCCCTGAAGATCAAATCTGAAGTAATTAATCAATGAATCTAGAACTGAGGGCCAGATCCACAAAAGGATTGAGGGGCTTTTGTCAACGAGACAAAAATACAGTGTGCTTCAAAAGGTGAAATTCACCACAAACTGCGCTGCCAAGCAAATAGTGCCATATTGTGCTCGTGTCATTTGAATGGATGTAAATTAGGGAATATCAGCCCTTTTCTATGCAAATAAGCCTTGTTGAAAAAAACATCTAACTCACAAATGACCAGCGCACTTTGCCACACACAGTTAGGCTGGCGCTATTAACGTCTGCAGAAAGCTGGTGTTAACTGCGCATAAACTCACTTATTAGTCACTCTTAATTGCTGTCTGTTTGTGAGGCCTGAATGAATTTGAATTAATGTTTAGTGACATCAAGAGCGAAATCTTCAGTCAGACATCGGGGAGGATCAGGTGGGACTGGGACTCATCTCTGACTTTGAGCTGGAGCCAGGGGGTTTTTGCTTTGTGCAATTTTCATTATCTATGTGCTGAAATGTGGAGAAAACCCCGAAACACTAGAAACAGCTCCGCTTATCAGATGCAAAACAAGGGGAAATTGCACGTGCAAAACTTTATGGGCGCGTTTGTGCCGGCGTATCATTAGTGCAAACTCTTTTGTGGGTAGGTCCTAAAAACGGAGCAGATTGTGGATACAAATGCAGCGCAATTCACGGCGCAATTAGCGGGCGCAATCCATTCTTTGTGGATTTGGCCCAAACTGTACGAATCTAGGTGGGAGCGATTTTTAAAAAATTATTTTTATTTTCCCTCAAAGTCAGTAATTTAAATTGAAAAGCTGTGGGCCACAGTCAAAGCCGAGTTCTACCAAGAATTTATAAAATGTCCTATCGGTCTATATCCGTACCTGTAAGACTGTTATAATTTTTCTAATGTACGACAGCTTTTATCAAACACAATCACCATAAGTGTGATAAGACAAAATAACATTCTGTGGCATCACATTTTGTTGCTGTCGAAATGTTAAAAAAGCTATTTCATCTTCTTTTATGTAGTCAGGCAGCAAACGTTCCCATATCTAGTCCAGTGGATTAGATATATTAATGTAGTTATCAGCCTGCCACAGATTACACTTCAAAAACCTTCAACCACTGAGCTGTTTTTATGGATGGTGAGTCAGGTTCATTAGACCATTTGACAAAGCTCTGTGTGTGCAATGTTCGACTTAAAGGACAAGAGGATAAACAGCTCCACATTTTGCTCTAAAGTGATTTTTCAAAGGTTTTATAACCCTCTTACTCCTTTGTATAAGAGAACCCCCCACCCACACATGCACATACACACCACCCGCACCCCCTCGTTCTTCCCCCCGGGGCAGTGTGTATGCGTCTGTGAACTTGCTTGTTGCTGTAGCGTCGCTCTGGGACCAGCAGTTGATTGGCTATCTTCAGATGTCAGTGATGCTGTGAGGGCCTTAATTAGTGAGATGCATTCTCAATTGTTGATCTTTATCGGGAACCAGATGTTTGGAGGGAGGAACTAACCCCCCACCCCTTCGCCAGTGTCCCAAAGAGACTGTTACCCTCGCGGTGATGTAAAGCAGTCCCCCTAACCACCACCCAGAAACCCACCTTCCACTCACCCCCCCCATGCCCATTTGCGAGACCCCTGCTTCATTCTACAAATAAGCAAACACACAATGTTGGAGCTGTTAAGTAGACAAGATGAAGCGCGTCTGGAAATCCCCAATAAGCCTTTTCTGTAAAGGGGGAGCGTATATGTCTCAATGTAAAGATGTAAACAAATCATATAGTGTAGCTCAAATACTTGCAGTGAATGAATAAAATATTATACATAATATCATGTACTCTATAATCAGTTAAATGGAATTTCTTAAACAACACATAGTAAAGCTTCAGTGGTGAGAAACTGACACGTTGTTGAGTCAGTGTGTGATGGGTTCAAGCCATGCGGATGCTGGGTGGTGTCAGCTTATACTGTTAGACAGCCCATGCATAAAGGTAGGGATGGGGTCTGTTTGGTAGAGTTATAGACACATGGCATAAAGAGGAACTTACCCAAGTTCTCTGATCTGGCAAACGAAACTGAGGGGCGGAACAGAAGGAAAAAAGAAAGCAGTCAGAACCTGGAAGTGGCGCATGAATCAACAGCTTTTGATTGGACACATATGGGTACAGAGAGATGATAGGTCTCAGTGTTATTAACTCTGAATGAGCAATGAGCTGCCTATCTGCAGAGTTATGGTGCTGGAGTTATAGGAGCCTCTAATAGTTCCCAACACTTCCTGGTGTTCAATAAGCTCATTATAACAGGCTACAAATACTATTCCTGTATGTAATCTAAGCCAGTATTGCTTAGCAGTAAAATTTCCTGCCAGGAAATAAAAAGCTGAATCACTAAAGGTTGAGAAAAGTTCCATTCCCCTCAACTTTGTAACCCACTTTCTGATACATGGCTCAAAAGTGAGTCAGGTGACTGAAAACAAACCCTCTCAAAAGTATACAGAAGGGCCCCTACAGAAGGGTCTGGCTACACTCGTCTGGTGTTTCTGGGAATGATTTGTGTGTCCAGACATCATAAAGTCGTAAAGATGGCCTAAGCACTCTGTTAGTGTTTCTACTGATAGGACACCTCATTAAGGCATGTGGGACGGCCATGTGGCTGCTGCAGGCTGGGCCTATGCAGCAGTCTGGACAGGGGGCATAAATCAGACAAATGAAACAGCCTGTAAAAACCAGACCTGAAACGGCCAGAAAAGAGAAGAAAAAAAATCATATGCCTGAGAAAGCAGTGTTTTCACTTTCCGACAGACCATTCTCACCCGCGGGGGAAGATTGAACAAATGAACGTCAATGCAACACGTCATAGATGCATGTACACGCGCATGCACACACATACACACACAACGTATGTGGACTCTCACTGAAAATGCTGGTAAACCCAGGGGCAGATATCAATGCTTTAAGAGCATATCGTTTTTTATATTGTAATCATAGACACATTATGTGAGGACATGCCACAGTGTGCCCTTTCTTTTTGCCACATCTGTTTCAGATAGCCAAGAACGGTCTTAACAGGCAGTGGCTTGGATAAGACTGGAGCCACATATGAATCCACATTAATCCAGGCTGGTCAGCCCGTAAAAGCCATGCTGAATTACAGCTCCTTATAGAGAGAACCATGTTATATCTTGACTGGTGTTATGCTATGCTGCTGTCACCTATGTAAATTTATGAATCTAACAGTGAAGCACGAGGTTGCCAAGGTGAGACGACAAGCAAATGGCAAATCATCAAATTACACCCATCGCATAGTCAAGTTAAACATCTACTCTCAGCTTTAAAAAAACAAATGAATAATATTAGGTATTATTGTGAAGCTGAAATTGTAATGTTTGATGATTGTGCATGTTATACCACAGTCAGAACCTACCTGTGGATGGAAGAGGAAGCCTGGAGCTGGTCGCATGTATTTGTCCTTGAGAGTCTCAAACGGATCGCTCATTCTCCTCTTCTCAACCCTGCTAATAGTAGATTTCTATCAGCTCTTAACACAAGGACAACAGCACACATTGGTACATATAATGTGCTTTCAATCAGTATTACAAAGAATTAGAACAATTTCATCTGTGCTTTTTAAGAAAGCTTCATGACACTGAAAGTAAACAATTTAAAGAGTAGTGTAATGGAGTGTAGTGTAAAAGATCTACTCATCGAATCTTATCAGAGGAATCCTTCCAGAATATAGGAGAATTTATTAAACATTTTAATAGTGTGTAATAGAAACAGAAGCGCTTGTGATTTTTGAATTACGCTTAAGAAAGCTACTGGGAATAACAATACCTGTAGATGGGGTCCATGAAGAAAGGAGTGGGTCGGGCATGCTGTAAAGAGGTGTCTGCTTTTGGGATCTCCATCACTGCCTTATCCTCTTCATACCCCAGATTCTTCTTTGTCTCCTCCTCTTTTGCATTGCGTCCACGGCCCCTGGTCCCCAGACTCAGGTCTAGCGGCTGATCCTGACTGATAGACTGGGAGGCCTCAGGTTTGGAAGGGACAAATGGGGCAGACTTTTCCTCCTTCCGCTTGGTGGTGAGGTCGAAGGGTGATTCAGAAGATTTGCCCTGGGCCTTTTTGCAGTCATCTACTGGAGACTGTGGCTCACCCTTCAGGGCTGGAGGTTTGAGGTCTCTGTCTGGGAATGGGTAAACTGGAGGAGAGAAAGCTGGGAAGAAAGGCAGTGGGAACATGGAGGGGTAGGGCAGAGACCCGACCTTCTTGTCCTGCAAGCCAGCTAGCCCTGTGGAGCCAAAGTACTTTTCTGCAATGGAGGCAATGGCCTTAATAGAGTCATTCACAGCCCCTGTTACAGCTGTGTGCTCGTCCAGCGAGGAAGGGATAAGAGAAGGGCCTGGAAAGTCTTTAGCAGCACTGCTGCCCATCAGGTTGGGACTCTGGGTTCCTCCCTCGCTGGCCTTTCGCTTGGAGACTTTGCCATTTTCCCGAGCAGTCCCCCTCTCCCTCTCACTCTCCATGTCACTCTCTAGCTCTGAGCCTGATGTGCTCTCCAGATCACTTCCACTAGGTGTGCTCACATCATCCAGATCACTACTCTCTGACTGGTCACTCTGCTTGTTCCGTTGCTTTGTGGAGGATGAAGAGCTCTGGGCGTGAAGCTCAGAGCCTGGCATCTGGTTGCCAGGTGAACCACCATCTTTGCGAAGAGCCTTGAGGAGTTCTCGAGACTCCTGAGCCCCAGGGCTTGGAGGAAGTAGCTCGGCACCAGGGCCAGCAACCGGTGCGTGGGGCGGTTGTCTGACAGGAGAGGTGGTGGCGGGAATGAGCGGTGGCCGGTGGTAGAGTCCAGAGGGGAACAGGCCAGGAAAACTGAAGGGAAATGCTGGGGCAGCAGGGAAGGTGAGCCCGCCATGGTGACGGCTGGCACCAAAGTAATCAGCCAGTCCAGCACTGCTGTGGCCCATCGCCAAGGCTGATTTGTCCAAGCCAGGGGCACCGGGGAGGGGCATACCCTGGGCAAACAATCCCCCTGCTGTGAAATGGTTCTTCCCTTCACAGAAGCGCCGGTGCTTGTTGAGAGAGGAGGTGGTGCTGAACATCTGACCACAGTCCTTGCACTTGATCTGTGTGCGGCAATCAGCATGCATGCGTTTGTGACGACACAGGTTAGAGAACTGGGTGTAGGACTTGTGGCACACCTCACCTGCAGAAACATGGAGACAGATGTAGAACGTATCAGTACGCAACATACACCCACACACGGACACACACACAAAACTTACATCACAATGCATGACATATCTACTTAGCAAGCTTCAGGCTGGCTGATGGTAAGGCAGAGGAAATACAGAATGAATGATATGCTTGTGTTCCCATCAATACTGTGAATAGTTTTCCAACAAAAAAAGGGGGTAAGGCGTGTCCAGATCCTGGCATTGTAAGGGGAACTGTTTAGTTGACGGTGTGAGTCAGTTGTTGCCACTCATCACCTGCACATCAAACCAAATTCCCATGCATCTCCAGCCCCATTGTCCTCCCAGCGACGCTCCCAGGGAGTCCATAAACAATCACACACAGACACACACATTCACAGAAAATTCACATAACACAGAGAAACTGATGCACACACTGAGAAACACACAATTATGCAGACATACAGATATACACACACACATTCTCAGCAACATGCAGTACAATGGCGCTATTTTAAGTTTGTGAAGGAAGCGGAGTTGAATGAATCCTATCCTGCAGTCCGGTTCCCAGGGACAGGTCTCACGTCCTCTGCTGCCTCTCTTCCCTCTTCCCTCTCCGGGCCTCTCCTGTCACCCCCTCAGCCCCCTCACCTTGTCCCGATAACTGGGTCTCTGTCGTTTTGCGCTAAGTGACCTTCCCACACTCAACCCCTGTGTACTTGTGTGTCAGTCTGTCTGACCCTCTGAGACATTGTAAGGCAACACCCGGCCCTGAGACAAAAGTATCTATCGCCATTATTAGTCTGTCAACATTATCTACTACCAGTAGATGATTTGTTCGAAATCACAAAGAGGGCTATGGGCCAAGTACATATTGTTTTCCCATGTTCTTTTTATTTTCTATTCTAATAAAAGTCAAGAATGCAGTTTATGAAACAGTAAGATGTCCCTCTTTGTTATTGCTATCCTGTACTATAGAACATTTTGCAGATCAGCTACAATGTGGCTGACATTTCAATAAGACTTTGATCATCCGATAATATCAAAACACAGTTAGAACCAGAGCTCGATGATTGATTTTGCTCACATTGTTATTAGATCATCAAAATGAGGATAAGGAAGTGGTTAGGCTCGCAGTGTGATTACACTTCTGCATACTTTGGATGCCTTCCAGCCACAAGGTGCACAAAAAGCAATTTAAAGAGATGAGAGAGGAAGAGCGGGAAAAAGTATTGTGGAAACAGATTTAAACAAAGCCTAGAGGAAAGCCAAATGGTAATGTTCAAGCCAAAAGTGAATTTGCTCTTATAAAAAAAGTCTTTTTTAATGAATAGACCCAGGAAAGTTAATTGAAATGAAGCGTATTTGTGGCTTGGCTTTGGTGGACATAATCAAGGCAGAACGGTAGTTGAAAACATTTTGAAAACATCTGGGAAAAAATAAGGAATGCTTGTTCTTTTGATTTTGCATGTGATGTTTCCTCCTTGGATGTTGTGCATGTGTTCTGGAACATAGATAATAAAAACTGGATAATGTATCTAAATTATATTTCTATTGCTGAAAATGGATCTATGATGTAGGTAAAAATCTGGAAAGTTCAAGTCATAAATTTAATAACACTGGAGTATAAACACAATGAATAAATAATTACTAATAGTATATAATTAGTTATTAAATCTTACTTTTCATTGTGTGAGTGGGGGGTAGCTGCTTTTATTACCCTCTCCTTTTGTGTGCGTGTGTGTGTTTTTACAAGTACAGCCACATGGCCTGAGCAAACTACATGAAAACCCCTGCACCATAAATCATGTAGTTGTGACATTTACAGACTAACAACACACATGCATGACACAGAGAGTGTGAGATCTCATTCAGTACATGAGTGTTTTCATCAGCTCTTAATAAACTGAAAAAAAAAAAATATTATAAACACATTTCTGGGAGAAAAGCAGTGGCTAAATAGCGCCTGAATTAACGACAAGCCCGGAGTACTGCATTTTATTGAGAAACATCCTTGACACACAGACACATTGCGTGCATTAACATACAGACAGAATCACATGTGCACACGGTACAATGCTGTCCAAAACACGTACATGCCCTTCAAGCGCACTCGCACAAACAAACACTTTGGACACACACACGGTCTCTCTCAGGCAGCTGTCATGTTTGAGGCTGCTCTGTCTTTTTTACACAGCCATTAGTTGTTTTTAAACCTGCATAGTTTCTGCTGATTACAGCAAATGGATTCTTATTCTGAGGGAGCAGAGGGAAGAGGGCTGTACATGTGGTTGCTATTTGTGAGGAATGGTGCATGTGGCGAAGGGAGAGAGGAGAGGGGAGTCAGAGGTCTGCAGTGGGGATGCAGTCACTCTGGCCTATATATAAATGCATGCGCGTTTGAGAGAGTGAGAGTGTGGATGCAGTGTGTGTGTTTATGTGTGTGTGTGTGTGTGCAAGCTTGCATGACACAGACTGTGTGTGCACGTGTGTGTGTGTGTGTGTGTGCAGGGTCAGAGAAACAGAGAGGGGCAAAGGGTGAAGGGTGAAGGTCATAATGCTTTAGGGGGAGGAGATGAGATCTGTGGTGTGAGGTGGTGAAAGTGTCAAAGCTCAAAATGTGTTTAGGTGCTGCAGGAGTTAACATTTACTGAGGAGCACAAACAATAGTGTGTGTGTGTGTGTGTAAGAGCAAGAAAAAAAAAGATTATTAGCTGTAGCATTAACTGTAGCTGAAATAGGTCAGGCTGGGTCACAGGGAGGGAATCAAATTACGTGCTGTTTTCACCATATCAGCACTGTATAAGAGCGCTGACGCAGATGTGACGCCATGATTCTTGTCTTAAAAGAAATGATGCTGCCACTCTAAACACAACTACAATAATCCCAGGTGTAATTCCTGTGGAACAACATATATGACTCTTGACTCTTATAAAGAAGCTGAGGAAGGATAAAAATGTATGTTTGCAAAAGAGAAATACAGTTTTTCTTTTAAAGACATGTCACAAGTGTATTATTATTGTTATAACGTACTGAGAAGACTTACATAGGTAGGGTCTTAGTGACTTACACATGAAGGGCTTGACACTGCTGTGAATGTGCTTATGCTGCTTGAGGCCTGAAGACGTTGCAAACGTCTTGCCACAGTCAGAGCAGGCGTGGGCCCGTGCCCCGACGTGCTGGGAGCGGATGTGCCTCTGCAGGTTACTGGGGTCTGTGAACACCTGCTGGGGGAAGGAACCACACAGACACACGGGGAAGTTACTATCTGCTTCTACCTGTAACAAAAAAAATGCAGAAAATGGACAAAAAGGTATAACACGTATATTAAGACACGAAAAATGCTCATCAATTAAATTTCTCCTCCAAAAGTCATCACTTTACCTTTGAGCAGTTTTCACATTCGTAGTGCTTGCCGCTGTCATGTGACATCTGATGTCGTATCAGGTTTGATTTCCAGTTGAAGGCCTTGGGACACTGATCACACTTATATTCCCTTTCCTCAGAGTGGGAGAGAGCGTGGGCTTCCAGACTACAGGAAACACAGAAAATAAAACAACAATGACATTTATCAGTTTCGGGAGAAATCCGCTCCCCGCATAAGATAAGCAGTTTAATGTGTCAACTATTTCCTTACCTCTGGATGTCTGGGAAGACCTGGTCACACTCCTTACACTCCTGGAGACCATGGGACATGTGAAGTGGTCTCAGGTCTTGAGGTTCCTGGGCTTTCAGGTCACTGTCTCCTCCTAGATACACCACAGAAAACACAGTTAAAAAAATGTACTTTTACAGACTGAGAACACAGTCTGGTCTTTGCACACACCATACAGCGACTGTTGACCTAAAAAGTAATAAATGAAAAAAGTGTCTTTCCATAACATGCACACAGTATGTCATAAAGTAAAAATGTAACGGTTTTCATTGCTGAAGTCTGTTGTCAGTTGTGGTCAAACAATGCAGTATCAACCCTGGCACTTTGGCTGAATAATTATTAAATGCATTGCACTGTTGTGTTTATAGACTCTTCTTATCACAGTGCGTTACAGTGTGATTAAATTTTCAGAACATTTAGCTTCAGTCAGAAACATAACCCTTATATCATTAGTGTCGTGTTACACAGCCTTCTTGTCTCCCTTCCCTTCCCACTGTTTACAAAGCCATAAAAATAGCACACCTATTTAAAAATAAATGTCAAACCTGGGTTAAGGAAAGAGGAAGGGGGCATCCCACACGGCTGCTTCTGGTGGTCCAGCAGCTGGTTGCGGGATTCAAAGTGCTGGTCACAGTCCTCACAGCGGTACTGCCTCTCCTCTGCATGGTGGGAGTGGGAGACATTAGTATAATATGTAATGAAACAATGTGTGAGTCGTTCACAGAAATGTGTGGACTATGCGTGCGAGTGGCACAGACCGTGAATATCAGGAGCCATGGTGTCACATGAATACTCTTCAGCCTTCATGAAAAGTAGCAGCTCCTCACCGGGGAAAATCTCACTGGTGACTTTGTAGAAGATCTGGAACATATGAGAATGACTTAAAAAAAATGCAAGTTGAACTGAAAAATGTGTAGAATATACAGTACACAACAAGGGCCAGGCGAGTCAATTTTTAAACCAGCAGAGGTCACTTGTGGTAGCATTTAGTACAAACACACACACACACACACACACACACACACACATATTTAAATAGCCTATGCAATTGTGTTCATGTTTCCCACAACCC
>JAPQRN010000006.1:12161585-12172266 GCA_037367275.1 Coranthus polyacanthus | reverse complement strand
ACACACACACACACACACACACACACACACACATATTTAAATAGCCTATGCAATTGTGTTCATGTTTCCCACAACCCCCAGCTGTCAGCACTCACACAAGAAAAATATACATGAAAACACACACACACACACATTCATCAACTTGTAACTAATCATTACAGAATACATCGATCTTCACAAAAACAAAATAAAATCACAAATGATTAAAGTGCTGAATAAATATAACATCTTGCAAATGCTGTATATAACCATACCCACACACCCACACACAAACACACACACTCAGTAGGTTAAAGTAGATGAAATAAACTAATTAAATAAATAAAACTCCTGCTCTGTAAATTGAGTATTTGTCAGGAATGAATGAACCCTCAATGGAACTTCTCCATTTTAAACATTTCTACACAGTCATCTCTTGCATCTTCTATACATACAGATGATGAAAGGCTGCTTAATATGTGTATTTTGAGGGGGAGGGGCAGTCATTTTAAAGGATCAGCTGAGAGACCCTGGGATTGTGGTGCTTCCCATGGACACACAATAGCCTTTCTCTGTTAAACAATCAGATGTGGCATTATTTTTGGCATGCTTTGGAGGCTTAAGATAGTATCTTCCTTTGCTGCGTCAATGTGACAGCAACTATGGGCGAATTTATTAGAAATGCAGAAAGGGAGCGGGGACGTCTTCTGGGAAGGCACGGGTCACAGGTACGCTGCTCATTGAGGGAATTCCTGGTAAGCGCTCGAGCCTCGGAGACCACACAGGCCCAGGAGGATTACAATAAACTTCTGGGGGCTGTTCTATTATTTGTTCATACATGTCATTGTTCTAAGCCCTGACAAATGATCGGATGCTAAATATGACACCACTTTGGGAGGGAGGGTCTATTATCAATCACTGCAACTCAGGAAGTTCCTAGACTGAGACTCACTGTTGGAAAGGGAGCACGTTGCATGTCAATAACTCAAAAATGATACCGCAACTGATGTAGAGTTGCGGTAAAATGAGAGTATGATTTAAATTAAGGCATAAAAAAGCCTAAGCAGCCAAGAAAGTCAATGGGAGGGTGAAAGGCACTATAAGTCTGACTCCCATTATACGGCTCAACCAGATTCATTACAGTTATCCAAACCAGCAGAGACACATTACATGTTAACCACCAAATTTAATACAAAGAAATATTCCTGTTTTCATTTTTTTGAGCATTATAGTATTAACTTTTGTCATTTGCTTTCAGTCAAACAATAAGGTGGCTTTTTTCTCAACTTCTTTGCAATGCTGATGTAACACAGTGGATTGTTAAAGTCTGGTTGAAGTAAAACACAGCTGTGGTCATAAACAGCACTTCTGTACTTTGTCTATTATTGTCTAAGAAAGAATATTTAGACAACTGACCTGCGACTGTCCCAACAGGAGTTAAACTATTCATACCTCTGTCTACAACACAAAAACGCACACACACATATATGTGAACTGGACCATCAGTTCACACATGCTTTTTCCTGTAGCTCTCACCCCTGTAAGGCCACAAAAATATTGTGATTTAGAGACAATCCAGTAGCAGTTCAAACAGACATGTGAGTCTGCAGGGATTCCGCTTGGAGAGACTGATACTGGCTGAGGAGGGAGGTTCTTTGGAAAGCTACCAGGGTGCGGACTGAGGCCTCACAACATAAAAATGAATGGACACTGTCAAAACCACTTAGTTCATAAATTCAAAAGTACTAGATCGTGTTAAAGTGCAACAATACATCTCTATAATTTCAGTGTTGTGCTTGCATGATGTGACATAATTAAGAAATATCAATAACACAGTGACATGTTGAATACAATAAGACCCTGACTGTGCTCTGACCGTGAACTCTGACTCCCTCTTTTAAGGATCAATAAAAACAATTGTTACCCTATTGCGCTGCCCAAGACATTTGTTTTGGGGTAATGCACCGAACCCACGAGCAGGAGGACGAGCACGGGAGGGTTGATTGAGAATATGAAGGGAATTCCCTCCCAGAGTTCCACCCCTTCCCCCGAGGGCCACCGCAGATAAACAGCGAAAACACACACAAACAAACAGCCGGCAGTCTCTCCGGGGCAGAGGACACGCTGTTTGACTGCAAGGGTCATCCTCAGCATGCCATGGACACACACAAACAGACACACACACTGACTAACAACAACTAACAGCGGCTTAAAATAACAGGTAAGTAGGGTGTTTGACTTTACACAGTATCAAGGCCACCCTCCACTTTTATTGCAAGCAAAAAACAATATTTTTTTTTCATTCAGGCAGTATTTAGGACAACTTCTCTATTATACTTAATATAATTACATTTTTTATCTTTCTTATTCTTTGACTGTAGGGATCGTTCATTCGTTACATTTCTTTTTTATTTACATCGCTTCTTATTTGTTTCGTTCTCTCTGTTTGTCTCTATCTTTATAACCAGAAGAATATCAGAGGCTATAATCGGACCTACTGTGTTACCTTGACACCATTAGTCATTAGCAGAGTAAACAGAGTCACATTTTCCTCGGTCACACCCTGTTGGCCAACTCCTCACTCACACACACAGCTCACTCTGCAGGTATGCTATTTACTGTCCTGCTGTAGTGAATTGCTTTAAGGCAAAGCCTGGAAATCTCAATCCACTTTAACTTATAAAAACAGTGAAAAAGAAGGATGCTTCAGAACCGCAAAAACACGCAAAGCTTTAGATCAAGCAAAATCAAGCTTCAGTTTTGAATCAGTCGTGACAGACGCATCAAAGTGGGTTTTATAACTTTAGAAATGCACAGAAAACTCATAAATGGTCAGGGTGGCTTCCGCAATAGGTATCAGGGTCATGCAACAAGCACAGCATGTTTGACTGTCAGCTGGCTTCGACACAAAACCTTTTCATGACTCAGTGTTGGTGCAAATAATGAGCATGAGCACACAGCAGACGAACAGATAAATGATTACGTTAGTGGCAAAATGAAGAAGCATAAATATTGTACCACATGAATAACATATGACGAATATGAGATGCTATCTTTGCATGCCTTAAATATCTTTTTGGGATTCTGGGGGTTTCAAATTCATAGAGGGATACATCGGGCATTGTTTGAGGGAGACGTGAGCATCTAAAAGTAGAATGCAATCCTCTGGAGACGTGTAAAATTAATTATGAAAAGTCACATGGTTGCCGCAGCACAGAACATACACATCGGTGAGTATTTTCGATAAATGCAGCCTCTTTTTGCAATAAATCCTCATGCATATTTAATTTGCAAATGAACTTTAATCTGGTATTTGGGTGAGTTACAGTTGCTTCATAATTTTACCTCCAGTGTCGATTTATTTACTTTGTGAATGACTATCGGTGTGATACTAATATGCCTCTCAGCCACTTCATCCCACTTAATACTGAGCGGGAATCAATAGAGCGAATGAGATTAGCATTCGTGTCCCTCTGCACTGTCTTATGAAAGGCTCTTCAGGGCCTCTCTGGATGATGTTAATTACACTTTTAATCCATTTTCCTTTCAATTGAATCAGTAGAGTGAGGGACACAGTGGAGGGTTTTCAAGCACTAATTGGCCTAATTATCTTAACGACAAAACATGATGATTATGGGAGGATCAATGCAAGTAGTGCTTAGACTGTGTTGCATCAGCAAACAAATGAGGACGTTTGGAGAGCTTTAGCGTTATGACATGAATGGGCAAAGGCTAAGACAAACAGTGGGTTACCGCCAAATTAAGAGACATAACAATTATTGGTAGCTTTGTCGTTATGATCTGAATTTTGTCTTCTTCCGAGGTGGATTTCCACATTACAGAATGAAACAGACATTCACACTACTTATTTAACCAGAGAGAACCGAAAGGCTGCAGATTTCAGTGAGACTCGCAAACCGCAAGCGACACCTGCCATCTCCCTCCTCTCCCTTCCTGTTGCGTTCCACTCGAAGTGTCAAATACATAAAGCAATAAAACAAAAAGGTAATACAAAATAAAAGCCGGTTCATGCTCAAGTTGAACATAAATACCTTAATAATTAATGCTAATATTTTTTTTATTGAAGCTTTTATTGGAGAAAATCAAGCATGACTGAAAAAAAGCCCCTCTGAATTTAAACAAATTGATGTGAAAAATTATGCTTTCGAGGCATTTAAATCACTCTCCAAATTCCCTTTTATTTTTTAACTCATTAGTTGGACACAGATATGGCATTTAATTAGGAAGATTGCTCCCTATGTATTCTAAAATATAATATATTATCCAATAGGTTGATATTGTTAAAAATGCATATTGTTAAATATATATGCTGAAATTCTGCACATAGTGTGACTTTTTTGTTAAAATTCCTTTCATTTCACTTAATCTTTTTTCACTGCTTTTCCCAAAACATATTCTTTATGCCAATAAAGCAGTAAACTAAGTAAAGAAAAAGAGAGGACATGAGAGGAAAAGGAGAACTGACGGGCCTTTTTCTCTCTCTCTGGTAACTTATTCATTCCTCTCTCACTCCCTCACTCTCTTGCAATTGGTCATAAAGTTTTACGATAAACAGAACTGGGTCAGAAATAAGGGGTTATACTCTCAATCTGGCAGGGCTAAACCGATGCTTGAAAAAAAACAGGACTAAACAATGACCATTACACCTGGTAAATGCAGTCGCTGTGCATGACATCGTCTTAAAATAAATCATCTAACATTGCTGCCGATGGCAAAGCATGAAGGGATTCATTTTCATTTTCTTCTGAGCGAAAAAACAAGTAATATGTAAGGCCTGGTTAGGTCGGTCAGGGCCTTCTGTGGAAATCTGGTGATGGTTCACATTGTGTGGTGAGTGTGTAATATGTGGTTTTAGGCTGGGTTTAGACTCAGCACTTCTCTGTGGTAGTAAAAACCTGTTGGAACCAGGTACTGTGTGTTTTAGCATTTCCAGCTTTGAATGAGGAGCATGGGGAGTCATCTGAACCGCAACGAACAATTCACAGTCCTGCAGAGTGCAGTCAAACGCACACACACACACACGTTGAAATTCACACATGCATGCATGTAGAAATATAGTTACAGGTGTGTGCGCACACACACCAGAGACACAATGAACCACTTCACGCACTCATATTAAGTCAATGCACATAAACGTCTGTGCACAGGAGACAAAAAGCCCTCATACGCACACAGACACTCACACACACAGTACCAAAAACTGACAGGGGCTTTACAAGACCACCCCATTTAGTCTATTCATTTTAAACATACAGACAGGCATTGTGAGAGGCTACAGTGTGTTTTCAAAAACACCAATGTTGGCCGGAAGGCTTAAAGACGGCACATTGTGCTGTGTTGTGACAGTGTGTAATACTTAACAATCACCTCATCATAGCCATGTCCGTGACCTGTCGGAGCCTTACACAACCACCCGAGCAGAACCACAGTGTTGACAGCAAGTCACACCTCATGGAGAGGGCCGCTCAGGAAAGCTCTCTCTGCTTGTTTGTGTCTCTGTCGCTTTTAAAAGAAAGTGGTTAAGTACTTTTGGAAAGCGTTGCTTCTTCTTCTTTCCACTACTATTTATAAAAAGAATGTGGACTATCAGCTCTCTCAGACTCTTCCTTTTTCTACTGAAGACGCAGAGGAAGGAGGCGAGACGCGGACAGTTTTTATTAGAGAAGAGCTTGAGAAGATTTTAGGTGTGTACTTTCTGAATTATGCCGGGTCTCAAATGAGGGAATATTACACTGCTTTTATCAGCCTTCACTTATCTTGTTACTACTGTATTTGGATCGAATTATTAGACACTTCTTCCTGAGCACAAAATTCTTTCTTCAGGCTTTTTAAAAATTTCACTCAACAAATAATCTAGATGGACCACCAGTGAGAAGTGATGACAAACATGGAAGCTAGGTTACGCTTCCCATTCGGCTCAAGCTATGGTATGCCTCACGAACGTGTCAAAGAAAGTTTAGCCCCTTGTCTTCCTGCCCCACTTGGTGTTTCTGTGTAGGAGGAGTGCCTGACTGTGGCATTACTGAGGTGAACATGCCCCCATGCGTACAGCACACATCCCTCTGTACAGCCAGGTGAGGAGCAAAGGACTGTGACATTCCTGGCATATCTAAGAGTTTACATCGCAAGCGTGACTGGGAAGTGTGTGGAACTATCATCTCGGCAGGCCTCCTCTGATCCTGCCCTGTGGTCTTTGCACGGCAGAAGCCAGCGCACAATTACAAAAAGAAAACACACACAGATAGCGTGGAGGCAGCATGAGGGAGAGCTGTGCGTATGTGTGTGTATGAACTGAAGGGTGGGCCTGCCGCTCATGGGAGGACTATCTGACTTAGATCACAATAACACCTCTTAACACAACGGCACGCAGACAGGACAGCCATAGGAAAATACAGGGAAACCTTCTGGCAAGTCCCTAAGATCTGAATTATTTTCATTTGATTTTTTTTTTTTTCTTTCTGCCAGACAGCAAAGATTCAGCAAAGGACACATCACCATTCGGGAGTTCAAACTCAAGTCATTCACTTTTTTTTAATTTTTTTTTTTAGTTTTCTCTCTCAGATCATACTCAACTTGCTTTTATTTTTTTGGATTGTTCTGCCAGGCAGGCAGGCTGTTAGTGTCTCCACGTACCTGATCATCTATCTGGCACGCTGTCAGGTTATGCTGCTTGGCCGCAGGGGCAAACTGGATGTGCTTCAGCCAGCTCCCGATATCTGGCTTGCTGGCATCCACGCAAAATTTTACATGGCCTGACCCGTCCAAGATCTAGAGAGAGAGAGAGAGAGAGAGAGGGAGGGAGGGAGAGAGAGAGAGAGAAAGAGAGAGAGAGAGAGAGAGCAAGGGGGAGACACAGAGAGAGAGATCAGACTTTGATCAGTATCAGTCCAGGTTACTGTGTCCAAACACTGACTAACCGCATACCTCCCACTGAGAAATAAGACTCGAATGTTAAGACTTGGTCTGTGGTGCAACACACACTCTCACACACACACACACACACACACACACACACACACACATGCATAGTCTATGGAACGTATCTGCAATGAACATAAAAAATGAAATGCATGTGTATATTTGTGAATGCAAGCAAACATGGAACTGCAAGACAATTAATGAGACAATTTTCAAACAATTCATTTGAGATTTGTATGGATCTTTATACCCACATAAAATAACCAAATAATAACTGAATAATAAAAAAAAAAGAAATCAAATGTGGCAGTTTTTGTCCTTGAATGAGTTCTGAGTGAATGATTTCAGTTCCACTATAGTAATTAAGAATATATACAGATATGTAAATATTTTTCTCGATGCCAAGTGCCAACGATAATTAATTAATTGGTAAAACTATCAAGGGAAAATTAAACAAAAACGATATGCAGCGCAAAAAAATTACATTTTATAAAAATATATTTTTTTGTTTAATTCTAAATGAACGATGTTATATTAGCTCGTCAATAAAAACGAATTTTAACATAATGCTGAATAATTTGAGATTTAAACTGATTTAACATCACCTTCGTTTGTATTAATCTGGTTTTATCGAGAGAGAAAAAACGAGCACACAATTTAAAACAGTTTGATTTTATACAAGGATATTATGCTTTATACTTTATACTAAGACAAAGGACAATAATAATAATAGGCTTTAATAATAGAAATAATAATACTGATGATAATAACAACACGATATCGTAAACCCTCAAACAACACCAACGCACCAGCATCTAAAGAACAAAATAACAATAAACACAATGAGCTGAATTATTATGCAAATCGTACGATCGATTGTCCTTTATGATTTCGTAAACAACTGTATAGCATTTGTCTCAACGAATTATAAACGGTATGAAAAGTTAATATTTATTACACAGCAGCTGTAAACTGCTGAGAAAAGAAGAATCAGCTGCAGGAAACCGCAAGTGATAAGAATTATGAAGACGTAGCCGATTGTCGGGATGCAAAACGAAATGACTCCCTGTGTCACAAATCTGCCTTTGTACAACTTGCCCCTGAATAAATATTTAGCTTGCATAAAGCCCTTTGTCTGGGCTGACACTGATTCTCCCCATTTCTCCTGCAAATGTACTCCTGAGTCTTTTTATGATATTTAACCGTCGAGCTCATTTAACAACAAAATTAACAACAAACAATGGATTCAACTTTCTGTCCTCCGTGACAACAAAATAGACTCATTACTCATAAAGCCTGTTTTACTCTTACCGTTTAAATTCGTTTACACCAGCGTGCGACAGTTAAAACCTCTTGGGATAATAACTGTGTGGGTTAACTGAGACAAAAAAAAAAAAAAAAAAAAGTGATGAAAACTCCGGTAAAATATGAACGGACACAGATCGACTTTTAACCGAACGATAAAATACTACTTGTCTCAGCTACGACGAGTTCATCGCTTTTCTTCGCATTGAAAACAAAAAAAAAACATAACAATGCGCCGTTGTTTTTTTTTTTTTTTTTTCGGTTTCGGTGTCTGTCCAGGTCTCCAAGCCGCGGGACGAGTCGGACTCCTCGCCGATGCGCGCACACTTCGCTGTCCCGCAGACACCGTGCGGTCGGTAGAAACAAATCCTCTCTCACTATATTGTCTCACAGAGAGCGTGGACTCGTAAGATCTCCCCTCACTGTCCTACAGACATCGCGGGTTTGAACTAAATCCCCTTCGGTAGATCAACTTGCTCCCAACTTTTCGCTGTGCGCGCTTCGCTTGGCTCGTCCGCTCCTCTCTTGTCACCCCTCCTGTCCTGACGCACCCAGGTGTCCTCTAGTAGCCATTCAACTTTTCATTTTTCTCTTCCTCTCCCTCCTCCTCAGCCAGTCGGGATGTGTCGTCTATATGATAGCGGAGAGATTCGGGAGGGGGGTTGTTTTCAAGCATCGCCCCCTAGTCTGCGCGTCCAGGACAGTTTGTGTGATGTTTCCCTTGTACGCATTGTCTCGTAAAGAGGGATCCTGCGCGCGTTCATCCCCGAAGCCCACAGAGAGGAGACGCAGAGCTATACGGGACTGTCTTCGCCCCTGTCCCCGGTCGGAAGCGACTCCTCTCCGCAGTAAATTTTAAAGTGACAGGGGCCCAGGGTTGGAGAGGGTGAGCGGGGTCAGGGAGAGGTCGGGATGGGGCTTCTAAAGGGATGAAATACACGCAGCACACTTTAATGAACCAACACGATCATCAAAGCGGCGCACTATTATCCACGTGTTTCCAAACTTTTTCACAACATGCCGCGCCAGTTCATGGACCATTTTATAGCAGCATTAACCTGACAGAGCCATCGAATAATACTTAGAATTTTTTTTTTTTTTTTTTTTTTTTTTTTACGCTTAACGTTTTGATTTAGTCTTGACTTGCATATGCGTTATAAGAGTAAGAGAGGTGGATTTACAATGAAAACAGTCATTCTGTTTTCTAATTGATACTTGCATCAAGGGACTCATTTACCAACTACACTTAAGTGTTCCTCCTGGAGACCTCTAGGAGAACTTTAAGAGGCCCGGGGACCATATTTTGAGAACCACTGACCTAATCACCTGTTTTTGTCTGACAAAAAAAAAACAACAACCTATAAGTGAACTTGTACGCTCCCCTGCTAAACCCCTCCTTTACCCTCAATCCTGCCTACAAAACAAACAACACGATTTAAAAAAAAAAAAAAACCCTGAAATATCTGTTATACTGAAAAGTGTCCGATAAAAAACGACAGAGAAGGGGCTCAAAGTTGTTAGTGTAGGAGTCAGTTTCGAACCGAAGAACAAATACCTTTATCCTCGAGTGTTTGCTTTCCTTCCCGGCCTCTGTGCACCTACTTCAGGGCAGGCCCGAAAGGAGGCAGAAAATGTTGCCTCCTTTTTATTTTCTTGCGTGTGTCATTTCAGTTTAAAGCTGAGACTAATACTGCGAATAAACGGACAAGGGTATGGGATAAAGAAACGTCCCCGCTGTCAGTGAGCGGAGTTTATTAGGCAGCTCATAAAGCCGGAGAGGACACGGCTTTGGCTGATGAGAGCAGATGATGATGGATAACGCCTCGCACTGTGACATTGACCTTCCATCCCAGATAACGCCCATTGTTTAACAAAATCGCAGAGCAAATGTGCAGGAAGGACAGGAAAAATCATGTGTAAATAAGGCAGGACCCCGCCACCGATTCCCATCGTCTTGCGCTCCTTGAGAACGGAGGAGAGACCCCGGTCCGCCCGGTCATTGATTTCCTGCCTCTCCTCGACTTGTCCATTGTTGGAAGCCTTTTTAATTTAGCCATAAATTGGGAAAGCTCAAGTCGAATGAGCTGTTCTATTTTCTTCCTGTCAGGATGAGGGATTTGTTTTATGATGCATTGTGTATTAAATACAAGTAATCTGGGAAAGTGATTGCTTCACGGCCTCTCCGAGTCTGATCGAGGATCCCGATAGAGAGAGGGGTCCGAGTTCTCTGCCGAAAGGGAGGAAATGTCTGAAAAAGGAGGATAAACACGCGGGGTTTATAGCATCACCTTGGGTAAAACGGGGTAACAGCGGCAGGGCCCCCTTAAGCCACGGCTACGCGAAGAACTGCTGCACTTCTTTCCCCCGTCAGGAGATGGCGTGCTCACTGAATTGAACTTTTATTTAAATTTCTGAATGGATATCTGTACTTGAACGTTTCCCCATCATCATACAATAG
>JAPQRN010000006.1:12120597-12140134 GCA_037367275.1 Coranthus polyacanthus | reverse complement strand
ACAGATGTGTAAAGAGGACACACATACAGATGTGGAAGGACAATGAAAACACAACCCCTTCACCACTTATATATTATAGAGTCATGTACACGCAAAGTGGGCTTAGTTGAATACATGCAACCATGCCCATGGGCAATAGAGACAATAAATAGAAGAGACACAAATAAGTCATAAAACCTATGTGGAATGAAATATAGGCTCATGAGCACATGCAAACATAGTTGTGATCGTCAGGACCTCCCTGCACTGGCCCAACAGCCCGGCAGTGTCTTAACGGGTTCTCTTGTTCCCCAAAGTATGCTGTAACCATAAAACTATAAGATGCTTTTTTGGATGTGTGTGCATGTGCATGTGTGTGTGTGTAACCCTAAACCAGTCCATGCACCCCACTGCCTATGTAGTGCACACCGTTTCAACCAATTAACCTTGGGGATCCAGAAACGTGCACTTTCAATAACAATTCAGATACAGATTAACCCATGTGACAGCATAGTTCCGTGCATTCTTTTGCACTTACAATATGTTCTTAAATATTGCAGTTTTTGTTTTGAACCAACTACCAAAAACCAATAACTTCATTTTAAAAGGAGCCTCTCAAGAAAAAAAAGCCTAATTTTCTTCCATCTCACCTCAAGCTGTCTTTTTTATACCCTTTGCTTAAAAAAATGTGAATGGGTGCTTTCTTCTACCTCCCTTGTTGTTTTTTCGGGGAGGCAGAGAGCTGTGGAGTATTGCTCTTGTCAGCCACCGTGAAGGCATCCCTGAGGTGTCGGTAGGACTGCTGATTTGTGTGCTCCACTGTCCTAATAGCTTCTGTTTCTCCTTCTTTCTTTATCTGTCTCCCTCTGTCTCTCTCAATCCCTTCTCTCAGCAGGCCGATCTTGCATAACCATTTATTTTACAGATTTTTTTTAAGTGCCTGAAGGGTTTAATTATGTACATAGACAACCCCTATAAACTTCTATTTTGAGGACTTTTTTATTGACTTTCAAGCCAGGCTACCCTCCGGCATTTCAATTAACAATTTATAAGAGAAAAACTACAATTAAATTAAAAGTTTCTATAAAGAGGCTGTCACATCATTTCCATTCTTTTTTGGAAGATGGTAAGCTTTATCTAAATGAGATGGTGTGGATATGTGAACCAGCTGGAGTGGGGTGCCTCGTTTGAGGAGAGGAAGAAGGGCGGGGGAAAAGGAAAAAAAAGATGACAGAAAGAGGCAGGAAAAGAAAGGAAGGAGTCGAGAAAGAAAAATGAGATGTAATTAAAAAGTGAATGAAAAGGAAAGGAAAGATTGAGAGAGAGAGATATGTGCAACAGGACGGGGCAGGAGGGCTGGCCGCAGGGCCACGCAGCACTGACCTTGCTACTTAGGTCCTAATTACATGTTGTGAAACTTTAGTCGGCTCACAGTCATCTGGCTGCACTGGGCCTCCCGGAGCACAGACAGACAGAGAAATTACAACACCATTACATACACTTTAAAGGAGACACAGAGAGAGAGAGAGTGAAGGAGATCTATGGGGAGGGGGAAGCGAGGGAGGAAACTGAAGAGGGACTTAGGGGAAGAGAAGGAAGAGAGGCTGATGTCACTTGGTGTTTTGGAGAGAGAGTAACAAAGCATGAGGGCTCTCCTTTGTATGCTGCTGCTGAGTGGAGCAATGGTATTTTTACAGGCCTAAAGATCTGTGCACTCATAACAATGTGGGTACACAGCACTCAGCAGGGGTGCCTCTGTGAAATATGCCCCTCTGCACCCTCCCCTCTTTCTCTTAATATCCTCCATACCCACTAAACTCCCTCCCCGACACACATTCGACAGTGTAGTCATGAAGCTGCGTTAAACAAGGCCTACAACCACGAGCCCGTGGGCATTTCCAACACACACTTGCCACATATACAGTATAAATGCATCCACACACTGCTTTTTACCCACAGACACTTCATAGTTCTGTTCGCAGATTCACTTTGGGGCTAACGTGGGTATGGGGATTGTACTTGACTGCGTGTGCTTGTTGGTTTGGTGGTTGGAAAGGTGACATCTGGGGGTCACATTTGCCCAAACTTTCATTGACCTTCCTCATCCCCCTCCACCGTCCTCATCACCCACACCCTTACCCAGCTCAGTGTCCCTGACCTGCGGCTTTCGGCCCCGCTTTGCAAGAACCTGAGCTGTCTCTCTCACCTCCATCTCATCTTTTCCCCTCCTGCCCTTCCCTATTTACTCCTTATATTTTTGTCTCTCTTCTCCTCTTTCTCATTGCCTCTTTTCAAATCTGATGGAGTGTCAGGGGATTTGGGAAATCTAGGTGGACCCTAGGGTGCAGAGGTGGGAATTCCAGCACGCAGCAGAAAACAGTGGGGGGTGAAACCAGAGAAGAAAAGTGTTTTACTCCACAGATTTTCAGTTTTATTGGTTCAGCGTGCAGTCAGCTAGTCACTCGCATATACACACACCCTAAGGCACACACGAGTGTAGGAACATGCCCACCACAAACGCACACTTAAACACACACAGAAGTTTATCGATGTTTGTATTTCTTTTCACATTTGTTTTCATAAATGTATTTCTAATATTGTTTTTTGGTTTTATGGTGCTTTGTAGGCTGCAACATGTGGTTTGCAGGTAGTGCTGCTGCTGTGGACCCAGGCTTCTAATCTTGGCCTGATCTGTTTGAGCCAAGGCCAAATAAAGTAAGATCAAATTAAATTAGAGGTGTATTCTATGATATGAAATGTGCCTAATCATGATTATGTCTTTCAAGTTTCTGTACTCTCCATTCTCTGTACAAGTGGCTTTTATTGCCAGTGAGGTCAGCAGGCCTGAATATCACTAAATACTAGCCTTTGACACTTTGACTCTATGTGAGTATTTGCACAAAGCCCGTGTTTCTCTAAGAAACATTGGAACATGAACACCAGCCACCTGATATTGCTTATATTTTATATTTTACATGCGTCTAATGTAATTATATGTGGGAAGCACCATTTATTGGCATGACAAAAACTTCAAAATGTCATTAATTCATTCAAACATTATGAAACAACATGGAGCTGTTCCCAAGTGCTAAAAACCATTTTGGAGATCAAGAATCCAAAGACCATAAAACCCTTGGCTGAAAAAGCAAGTGTTAGTTTGTGTTCATGAGTGTGCATTGATTAGTGTTTTACAGCTTGCACTCATTTCCTGATATTAATTGGCGGGGTAGGGTCTTATCTCTGGCTGATCGCCTCTCTGAAGGCAAAGTGAAGCAGAGACATGAATGAAACACTAAGGGAATGAGGAGTCACTGGAGTGGGCAGGATTGCTATCTGTAATCTGTGATCAATCTTGGCCGAAGTGGCTGCTATGAGAGGGAAGTGGGGTCGACCCCTGTGCCCCCCATCCACCTCTCCTCTCTCCACCTCCTTCCTTGTCTCAGCACCCCCCTCATCCCATGGGTGGCTTGGTCAGCCCTGAGGGGAGAACATGCTGCAGAGCAGGCAGACAATTTTCAGGCTGACTGCTTTTACTTTCGGCCCTACTAGGGCCTCATGAAAACAAACTGACAAAACAAAGGACAGCAAATTAATGACCCGTGCCCCCCCCCACCAACCCACCCTTCCAACCTCAACCCCCGACAACTGACTCCTGGTTTGGCACGTCCCTCACCTCCTTTCCCCCTCTGAACTGACTTTTGATCCCCGCCAAATCACACATGCACAGACACACATATCGGGACATTGACACACTGACACACACACACACATCACTACCACCATCACCTTCTTCCTTAACTCCGTGACCCATGGCATCTGGTTTCGATTGTCACAGGAAGAGAGAGACAGAGACATACAGAGGGAAAGAGTGAGTGTGAGTGAGGGAGAGAGAAAAGGCCTCTCTGTTTGCGTACGGACCTTCATTATCATGTGTTAATATTAATGCAATTTGAAAAAGAAACAGACATGGAGACACACTGGGTGAAGAGGGGCTTGTCTGTGTTGAGTAGAACAGCATGCGCTCACAGCCGAGACATGCGTCCAACCCACAAGTCTCGTGCAAAGCGGTATTCCCAGAGACAGCCGCTCTTCATCTACAGTACTGTCACTTTAACACAAGATCTCAATCTATTATGAACACACAGGGATAGATTTGGCAACGCTGTTGCATTTGCTTTACAATACTATTTTATATACAGGGTTTTCCAAAAGTTTCGGAGGGGTTTAGGTGCTGTGGTTGCTTCTGTTACAAACATTTTCAAAGTTTCGAATGATGCTTTGCCTTGAGTTTTCAATTGTGGGGTTTGCTCTGAAATGTGAGTGATTCAACGTACAAGTAAAAAAGCGGACCGACTGATATTAAACGGTATATGTTTTCAAAGAGGAAGCAGGATGAATACTTGTGATGGTTTAGCGTTTTATCTGATGCTGCTGATCCTAGAGCAGAAACATGAGCTTGCATACACTCCTGACATCAGCCCTTTAAGGTTTTGTTCATGCATTAAGTAAAAATTTGAGGGAATGCACATAGACAGCAAACACGCAGTTATTAGAAGAATAATCTGTAGTGTAATATACTGAGATCTGATTAAACCACAGATTCCTGAATTTTCTGAATGACATGTGGTGAACACTTTGTGGGAGCAGCTTCAGGGCATTCTCTGGGCTCACTAGAGCAAAACCAGAGTCAGCGTGCCAAGGTCAGACTGTCTGTTCATAGTTCTCAACCCCAACTCCCTTCTGTCAACAGAAAATGACCCTGAAATGAAGAACCGGACATAATGAGCACCACTGTCTATACGAGTTGGAGCGATACAGTCTTGTTTTGCATGTACCTGCTCCTTCCTGTGAATTTACAGAGCTATTTAGGAACTCTTCCATATGGGTCAATCCACAATTGCACATAATTTGAATGCTGGCCCTTTCTGTGTGGAGTTTGGATGCTGTACTCGTTTTCACAGGGGTTTTCCTCTGGGGGCTCCACTTTCCTACCACAGTCCAAATACGTGTCAATCACCTAATAGTTGAAATTGTGCAGTATTATAAATGCAAGTATGGATCACAGAGCATGATTATTGATTAGCCTGTCTAATATTGTTTGAGTTATTGTTTAATCGTTTAACCTATAATACATAAAACACTGGTTGCAACATTCCAAAGGCTAATGTTTTCGACATTAATAAAGAAAATGTACATAATTAATATTTAGCATAAAAGATACTGCACTATTTACTGTCTTACAGCTCTTAGTCTCTACCAGTTGATGTGGGAAATATCTGGCTCATTAGCTGCTAAATGCTGTTCTGTGTTCACCAGCTATTTTCTAAACCAAATAATCCACTAATGCCCACCATAGTTTCTATTACTAGAATAAGCGATTTTGCTTAGTGAACAAGAATAAATTGTAGTTTCAGTGACTATAAAATGGCATAAAATGTGCACTTTTGCATCTTCTAGACGCGTCTAGATCAGATTAACGTTTAGTTTTGTGTATTTACATGTTAACTTTGGTGTGGACTGAAAGACAATGTGCTTAAAGTGTTGACATATCTGAGTCCGAGAGAGCAGGTGACAAAGGAGCAAAGAGAGCACACACACATGCTCACACACATTCCTGTGGGATTAGTCAAAAGACTATGAGCATTTCATCAAGTGTTTCCCATTCAAACAGGCTTGAGAGCAGATCCTTGGAAAAGCTCGGGTCACCGCCCTGGCTTTTGGTTATGGCTTAATATTTAAACTGGGAGCTAGATGGATTGAAAGTGAGTGTTATCAGTCATCGTTGTGTTAATAAGGTCTGGTAAGTTAGACAGCTCTACTTCTGCGGTATCCGCACACAGGCTAACACAAGTGCACTCGCTCACTCAACCTCCTCACTTTCTGTCTGTCTGTCTATCTGTCTGTCTGACCACTATGAGGTAACTGGTCACTGCAGCCAGATTTATAGCTAATCAGTCTGTATCGGCAGCAGTCTGCCACGGACTGGGCCAACTTTAGTACATTACACATTACCACACAGGGAGCGGAGTGATGTCAGTATGGAGTGAGGGATAGAAAGAGGGGAGGAAGGGGAGCGAGAAGGCATGAGGGGAAGAAAGGAACAAGGGCAGCAGAGAGGGAAGGAAAAGAAAGATTAAAGGAAGAAATAAGGGAGGTAGGAACTAAGGTATAGGTGATAAGGAGGGGAACAGACTCTGCCCCCCCCTCTTTCTTTGCCATTAGACCCCTTGCTCATTACTCAGTCCTCGTCGCTAAGGCATTGACATCTCCCGCCATCTCATATAAAGCTATTGATCTCTCACAGTACTCACATACGCAATTCAAATCACAACAAATATATTCCTTAAGCACTACTCATCTTACTCTGCTCATGTTAACGTGTGAGAACAAGCGAGATAGAGAAGTGTGTTCATGTGTGTGTACTTGCATTTGAATGTGGTTCACTGTGTTCAGAGTCTGCTCTCAGGCTCGGTGTATATCTTTATGTCCATACTGTAATGTTTCTGTTGAACGTATTGGCATGTGCTGATATATCTGTCAATACTATCGGCCATTAGCCTGAGAATGAGGTCAAAGCTTTTGTCAAGGCGAGCTCACTGACCTCACAGCTCATTTAATGAAAACATGACCACAAGGGGACAACAGGAACCTCAATCCAGTATATCTATGCTACATCGGGACTGAGAAACAGTGTGCAGAGTATAGTATAGATACTATACTCTACACACTCCAGCACATATTTCATTTATGCATATCATTATACGTTCATTATACCACTGATTATATGGAACCCACAAAACCAATGGGTGATCTGTTATTGTGTTGAAGATTTTCATGCGCCGTTGCTATGATGTCCAGCCATATTGAGGGGGTACTGTATTTGCAGTGGAAAATGAATGAAGTACCAGACAACAAAAGAGATTAGAGTTGAATTGAGCCAGGGTCATGCAGTGGAAGAGTGCCAATAGTAACTTTTTTAACAGTATAGCTAAGCTAATATACCACTTTTTCAAGACACTTTAACTTGAAACAAGTGATTATTGATCTTTTCACTTGCGGGGACTTGTCAGAAGATGTTAATAGTCGATGTACCTCGAGATTTGTTTTGTTCAGACAGTTCTTACCTCTGTTTACTGAGATTTCTCTCTGAATTCTGAAGTCTGAATTCTGATCACTGAACTCTAAAATCCTGGAGTAGCAGAAGCATCAGAGCCGACTTCACAGATGCTCTGATATACGATCTGGTTTGCTGTCGTGCAATGACCCCATCCCCTCAGTGCATTTTTATCTGAGGTACCACTCTGTACAACCGCCGCAGCAGCCTCCACTGTCTGACCACACCGCGACCACACAGTCACAGATGGATTCCTCCAAAGCCCCTACAGAACAGCTACCACCAGCCATCAGCTTCCATCACCACATAACCACAAACTAACCACTGAAAAAGAGTGAGGGGGAAAGGAGGGAGGGATGAGAGAGATAGAACAAAGAGAAGCGAAGCAAAGATAGTAATAGGAAAAAAACAACAGTTATAAAAAGGTGCAAATTGGCATGAAGAGAAAAAAAATGGTGAGAAACTCTTTTTTCCTTCGACTTTTCGTTTTATTTAACTTTGTCCATTCAGTCTCCTTTCAGTATCTTTCTCTTTTTGACTCAGTAAGTACACCCACTACCACCAAGACAGAGAGCCATCCTCGTCGCCCAAACTGCTAAACACACAGACTATATGCAAATGAACTTACTAATGACCAGTACCACTTAAGATCTGCTAATTAAAACCCAGCTGATTCAAAGGCACTTATCAAGCTCTAAGAAAAAAAAAAGCTAAAATCTTCCCAGGAAGACAAGCAGAGTTATAGCCACCTTTAGTATTTGTCAAAGACCTGCCACTCCTCCCCCCATTTTCTGCCCCCCTGTCTGTGTTTGTCTCTCTGTTCCCCAGCTCGATTGCCTCTAATGGACATGCTTTATCTAGGCTGACCTAACCATTGTCACAGGGAGCAGAATTTGTGAGCTTTTAGAGTGGGTACACTCATCGATGTGCTGAGGGTGGGGGGCCATGGAGTAAAGCGGTGGGTGTAAAGGGGGGACTGCTTGGCAAGTGTCCATCCATGCACTCTCTGGGCCACTTCGTTAGCCACCACATACACATCTCCGTGTCCCCCTCCCTGTTCTGATCTATGCAAATAAGATGGCAGTTAAATGCTGAATGAGGAGTGAGATATGAGCTTCCCACTCATCTGTGGAATGGACAGGACAGATGACAGAACAGGAAATGCACGGCATTAAGGACTTTTAAAAGCTTTGGACTGAGAATCATTAATGTGTCACAAACTTTTTGGTTTCTTTGCACTGTTAAAAACTCCTTAAATTAAAAATAAACAGACAGAGGCTTTAATTGCACAAAGTAAAAACAGAAAGTTGGGAGAGGTTAGAGATAGAGAGGCAGTGAGAGTTTGCCCCCGCAGCCCGGAGGAGAAACCGGATAGGGCCACTTTAAAAATCGCTTAACACGCTCGACACAAAAGACAGCTGAGAAACTTGAGCCGTGTTTGATTTGAGTGTCAGGGTGGGAGGCACTAATCTGTGGACATGGCGGGCACAGGTGGTGAAACAATCAAACAGCTTCACACTTATATCACACACACACACATGCACGCACACACACACACACACATGCACACACGCACAGATGTATACACAGAAATACACAGCCATGCAAACTGAAATGGCAACAAGCAGAACTGTTTACATATCCACACTTTCATGCCCATAAATGCACGCCGACATGTATGGAAACATTCATATGCGGAAACACACGCACACACAACACGCACACGTACATGTCCGTAGCAGGCTGAATTGCTATGGAGCGTGGTGTTGTTTTACTGGGCCAGATAAAGACAAGGCGGATCAGATTCCCAGCTCCTGTTTCTCTCTCCTGCCTTTCACCTTTTTTTTTTTATGTGTCAGTGGCACACGCCCTGCCTCAGTGATCGAGCACTGATTGAAAAAAGTGCAAAGTCATACATCTGAAAGGAAAAAAAAGAACATCTCTGTAAGGTATCCTTGTGGCTTATGCAGCGGTGTAACATGTACATACTTAATGGACATAACATTACTGGTCTCTCAAATGTTTCCTTCCTTCTAATAATTCCTGTTTATTTGTTTCACCAACTATCATGAATGGTCTAAAAATCATTAAAGCAGAAATGGTAATATGTTCCTGGAAAAGAAGCACATTTAACTTCCACGTGGTACCTGTAACCAACTAAACTTGTCACTTGTTGGTTCTTATATCACATATAGAGGATGCAAATGTCTCACACTTCAAAGGGTAATCAGTGAGCAGTGTATACTACAGTCACTGATTCTTCGTGATTCTTTGTGCATTTCCAGAAAAGAAATTTCCAGCATGCAGGTCAAATCTGTAGCGTGCAGGTGATAAAAAATGAGGTGATGAGCTCTTACAGATCGATCACTCAGACTGCGGGTCTGTGTCTGCAGGTACTTATCCTTATATCAACATAATATGACATTTATTGGCATCACCCTCACCTCTGAACAGAGGAATAGCACAAGCAAATGCGCAGCCATTTTATGTGTCGTAGCCAGGCTGTCATAAAGCCCGTACCCGTGCTATTCACGCAACACGAAACCTATCATAGTCTGTCAGGTGGAGTAACTTGAACACTAGGTATTATTTGCTAATCTTATTTACACTCTGAAAGTGAGCAGTGGAGTGTAAATCTTTAGTTGTATCTGGGCAGGCCTCCACTTCACACACACTGCTAACACACTAACTTCGCTCAATAAAATGAAGCCAGGGATTTGCATTTTCATTTGCTTTTGTAAGTGAATTGATCTTGATGCCCTGGAAATGTGCTGTAGTATGTTGTGTAATGACCACACAAATCACAATACATGATGTTTGATTTTCTAAAAAAAAAAAAATAAAAAATTGATTTACTTAAATTTTTTGATTGATTACAGCCTTATCGTTATTTCTCACTGTGTGCCATTGAGAGAGATTGTTTGTTACACAAGAAGAGAAGGGGGTCTTCCCCAGAGGACCTCCCCCCAGCCTTTACATGCACACACATAACACACACATATACACACACGGACGCTCACACACTCACACACACGTTTTGCCCTCAGGCCAGTCTCTGTAATGGGATCCTCACTGTTATTTCTGCTGAATAAAATAAATCCCACTAATTAACATGTTAACATGATTGATGGGCCTTGATTCTGCAGGGAGCAGGGAACGTCTGTCTGCACTCAAGCTGCCCGGCTGCTGCCTGCACACAGACTGACACACAAAGAAGGATTCAGGGAATGAAACATATACAATATATATATGTACATATAAAGATTTGGACTCACAGGAAATAAGAAATGTGGACATGGAGATTTATGGCTTAGTGACTGGACACAACTTGTTATCGGTTTGCCACTTTGTGAAAAGTTAATTTTGACAGATATTACAAAAAACATGCGGGGTGTTGCTTTTTAAATGTTCGCTTGGTTTCATTGTTATCTCTGTTTGTGCACTGTAAGAATGTACAACACTTGTACAAACACTAGTAGACAAACTGTCATTGGAGAAGCATGAGAAAAGGTTCATGTTGAGAACCAAACAAGGAAGTTAGGTACAACTTTGTTCAGGGTAGGTACATGACACAGAAAACATAACCCTGTGAGAGCAATCAGAATCTAATCAGTGCGCAAGAGAACTGAAAGACTGAGGATACATACAAATGACCTGATAAAAACACTCAAACACATGTTTGAGTGTTTCAAAGTCACCTTAAGAGGAAGGCAGAAACGGAAACATTTGAATGTTAAATAACTGAAAGAAATGATGCACAAACCACAACTTAATATGTCATTTTTCTAGTCAAATTAAAACAGAACAAACTGATTGTATCCTCGAGGACTGTTTGATGAACTTAGAGACGTTGAAGAGAAGATTTAATTACACACAATTGCATCGCCTAATACTGTAATCTCTTCATGTTTATTTAAATTTGACTTCGGATTCTTCTCGCTACGTCTTTGACCTATTAGGGTCCACAGTCCTTTGTTGGTGTCTTGGCCTCACTAGGTAGGAGAATAGAGTGCTTATTGACAGCTGAGTACTGTACAATGTACCTGTCTGTCTGCCTCTGTTTCCCGCCAGCCTCCTTTTCTTTGAGGAGTTCTGGGAACATTGCAAAGTAGGGGGGGCTGTCAGGGGTCTGCGCCCGCTGTGCCCGCCCGTTCTTTATGAATGAATTAATCAATAGTGACACTGCACTACATGCTTTTTCCTTCCTCATTATTTTAATTAGCCGTTTATATGGATTCTCCCCCCACCTCTTTTGCATTCCATTAATACATTAACATGCACTTGACAAAAAGAGCAAGGACGCAGACACAGTGGCGGTCGCTTGGCTGGTCACTTTGTAGTCTCCCGCTTGTCCTGCTCGCTTTGGTTGCCCCACTGACAATGTTCCTAATTCTGTCCTGCCCCAAACCCCTCAAAGCAACTTCTAGGAAAGTCATCAGTAATTACTGTTAAATTATGCTAATGAGTGTTGTAGCTTGCACAAAATGAAACACTGTGTATTTTGACAATGTTTCAAACAAGAGATGAATGAAGTTGCCTAAAATAAAAAGAAACGTGTCTCTAATTTCCCTGTTCCCAACCATATTGTTCTACTCAGTAGTTCTTTGACAAAGAGAAAAATCACACCTTTTTCACACACACACAGCGGGTCCATGTCATTAGCGTCTATTACAACTCCTTCACACATTTCGTCTCTGCTGCAGCATGGGAAAAATGTAGAAAGTAAACAAATTTCCATCCTTTCCAGTGGTCACGGAGGGAAAGGGGGACTGCGGGTGTTTGTGGGCAAGTCAATGTGTGTGTTGTGAGCGAGCAGCTGTGTGAATGAATGACAGGGTAGACCTATACATGTGTGGAATGGTGAGCGCGGACGTGTGAGGGTGTGTGTTTGAGAGTGGGTACGTGTGGGTGTATGTAAAGGCGTGTGCAGTCACTACGGTGATGAGGTGAGAATGATGAAGCCCATTCCTCAAATAAGGCACCATGTGCAGCTCATATGTTGGATCTTTGTTAAGAGTTGCTCATCAAAACCCCTAAACTAAACTAACACACACACACATTCTTCAAATTTAACCCCCCCCCCCCACAGTCACACATATACACAAGCACCCAGCAGTCTGCTTACGCCTGCAGGCACAGAGTGATTGACAGTATCCAGATTGCCAGATTGTTCTCAGGAGCGTGGAGAAATGACATCACACTCATTACAACTTCTAAATATAAACAGTCACAGTGCTTGACTGACAAGTCTGTATACACGCTGTGCGCTGGTGGGTGCGTGGTTCCCCTGAAGCCTGGTTAGTGTGTGAAAGTCAACGAGAGTGTGTGTTTGTGCATGTGTGTGTTCTGTGCAAACGTGTGCATGCATGTCACACTGGGCAAGAGTCTCACACTCAGGTGAGCTATCCTGCATAAATATTGTCAGTTCTTAAAAGGAAATGTATTTATTACTATTTATGATTTAGTCATTATCAAAATATGTATCCTACGTTATAAGATTCCAACTATAACAACAATATTTATTCAGTATTTAAGTGTAATTCTTTTATATTTAAATGTAGATGGAACTGATGTATTTATGGAGTTGTGTACATGAAGTTTTTGTGCTACTGTGTGAATTCATCTCTGAATACATTTCCTCTCATCTTACTGTAAAAATCCCAATTACCGATCGTACAGAGCTTGATCATGCATTCTAAATATGAGAGCAAATGTACATATTTGATAATAACGACCATGTTTCGAAACTTTTTTAGTAGCGGATGTTGACAAAGGCTGGGAAGGGGAGGAGTGATTCTGTGATGCTGCTGACAGAGGTTGTGGATTGGTTCTTCGTTAGAGGTAGGACTTCGCAATGAGCTGCCACAGATATTTCAGTAACTTTATAGCAGCAGCGAGGAGTAGAGAGGCACAGATAATAATGATGTATAAAATGCTCTTAGAAAAGTAAGACCAGCCACTCAGAGACAACACAAGCAAAAAGAGGCCCACTGAAAACACACACGCACACACATACCACATGTTTGTCGGGCTGCTGCAGAGATGAAGGCTTCTAGCTTGTCTGGCTAGCACATTGTAATTTACAAGCGCTCAATGTCACGTTGAGATCTCAATTAAGCAGCTCGGCTACACACTCGGGCCCTCGGGGCTGGGCTGAGCTGGGCCTACATTCTGCCTCTCTGGCCAAGGCACACTGCAGAGTTCTGTACTCCTCCAACCCTCCACCCTCCAGCTCCCTCACCCGCTGCCAACAGACAACGCCAACAGTAAATATTTGAGGTTAGAGACAAAGAGGGGAGAAGGGATTCATTTAGCTCATTTGAAAACATGACACTGTAATTAAAAGTCAGGCGTTCTGGAAAGCAAGAGTATTTGATTCTTTACGTGTTCTCCATGAAGCAGCCTGTTGAGGCAGATGTTCTTATGTTCATTACAAACAGGCTGTGTAAAAGAAAGTGAATTGACACAATGACAGTTTGCTGAAAAGCAGACGCATACTGCTTTTGTGGGATGCACAAATTCAAACATGCGATGAGCACAATTTCAATCGGACAGGAAAGGTATTGAAAACAAAAAACTTTTCTAAAAGGCGAGCACAAAAAAGAGAGCACAAGACAGAGAAAACGATAAAGACAGGAACAGAAGAGAAAGGCTAAAAGACACATCCAGATGCACAGAAACTCAGCTACTGACTGAATGAACTACAGAGACACCGTGTGCTGGAATAAAGCAACAAAACCCCATAAGCTGCCACTACTGTTCTGTGATCAGATCCATATGGACCTTGGCCTTGGCCCTCCACCACCTGCCTCAAACATTCCCAGCACCTAACAAGCCAGCCAGCCTCCAACTGGTCCCAGACACATTTTACAAGCGGCCATATTGATGGCTATTGAGCTAGAGTGCTATTTAGCTCACCAGAAATCTTAAATTATACACTAGCCATGTGCAGCTATGTGCACCCCCACGCAGGGATAAGAGGCCACATCAGAGCTTCCACTTCCAGGCTTGGCTAAACCTGGCTCTTACTCAAACTCTATAACATGACACACTGGCTAAAACGCCAGCCCAAATGCAAATTTTATTTGAAAATAAATGAGGAAGCAATTTTCATCAATTTTTAGAGCTGAATATATTTAAATTGTTCAAAAGATGTATTATTTTACCACATTATGACTTAGTTAGAAAGAAATATGTGCTTTTTATTTGGTTGTAACAGTTAAGTTAAGCAAACAGAAATTAAATCTGACAAATATACTAAATCATTTCTTTGCTGTTTAAGAGTCAACTGAAATTTTAATATTTTTGCTAAGTAGGGCATCAAAGGAAACTTCTGAGAATCTCAGAACAACTGGAAAATAAAAACACCAAACAAACAAAAACAATATCCCTAAAACATAAAAAAAAATGGTTCTCATGAAGCCCACATGACAGAATGAAAACAGAACATCATGTTTTTGTTTAGTAGAAGATGTTGCTGCTGTTGTACAACAGAGGCCTTCAGGATCTCAGGGCCACAGTGAATGCACATGGGTGCTGAGCTGGGCCAAAGCTCCTGATTGGCATTATCCTAACGAGCTGCAATTACAGCCCTGAAATCCACTCTTAGTGCAGTGGATTTAACGAGCAAACCATCACGCAGCCCACAATTATCATCACCAGAACTATTAAACACAACGGCAACAGCCTCGTTAAACGCTCTCATATGTGGAGGCCGCGCATTCTTCTTAGGACACTGGCTGACAGACGGACACAAACATGAGCACACAAACAGAGGTCAGAGAGACGTAGTGAGACCAACAAACACAGTGGATGAGGCGGTTAAGAGAAACAGGAGAAAGAGCTGGGCGTAAACTCCTAAAGCCACAGGTCAGTGGAAACCACAAATGGTCAGTGTTGGTAATTAAGTTAGTGAGCATGCCACACTGGATGATCTGTATACAATAGCTCCTTCCCCCCTCATGTTCACCTTTCTTTTCACTTTTCTTCTTCCTCTCTCTAAATAGAAATATGTTTCTATATGGTGCTTGCCTGTGAGCTCCTGTGACTGACCACAGTTACTTGGCAGTGTTATGAAGCTAAACAGCTTGGCTGTTGCACCACTGCTTCAGCAGCAGGCTGCTCCCTGGTGGGCATATCCCAGTTGGGGCTTACCCTCCTCGGGTTTACATTTGCTTCTACAATCACATAATGAAACGAAAGAGCGGGAGAGAAAAAGATGCGGGTCAAGTACTTAACATTAGCTTGACTAGTTGGATCTCAGATTTAAGGCGAGATTAATATTCATCAGTGATTGACGGACGCATTCATATGCAGTATCTGAAACCTGCCTAAGACAGTGAAAGAGAGTGGACAGACAATACAAATTGAGTGCAAATTTGAAGTTTTTTTTCCAAGAACAGATTCAACATAAACAAACTTTTCACAGTTTAACACTGTGCATAAGCAATGGCAACTGACTGCAAAAACAAGGTGGACAAAAAAATATTTTACACCATTCAGAGGTTTTTTTTTCTAGAGAGGAGGGAAAAAATATGGGAAAGGTGGGACCTTTGCCTCAGCTGGAATACAAGCAAATGAAAGAGCTCTCCTCACTTGCTGGGACACTAAGAAAAAAAGAGTCTGAGAGAGTTGTAAATGAGGAGAGTAGGAGAGTTCACTATGACAACATGCAACACAACATAAAGTCATTTGTTCTGTTATTGGCATCCGTGCATATGAAAGGGCTGCCAGTGTCAAATGACGTTGGATTGAATGTTCATTTTATACGTGTGTGAAGCAGTGTGAGGTGGGTTAGGTAGAGATGATAAAAATATGAGTATTAGGCCCTGAAATGTAAGAAGAAGAAAAAAAAAAGGTCACAGAAGGAGGTAGGTTGTGTTTGGGGTTAGCGAGGTGGCTCTGCTCACAGTTAGGGCAGTGTGCCTGTCAGGTCATGCCTGGGTTTGCATGGGCAGCTGCAGTGTGTACTTGGCAAAGGGCAACCGAGTGGCGCAGATCAGAGATGCAGTGATGCTCCTAGGGGATGTGGTGAAAGTTTGGCAGAACCAGGGACAAGCAGGCCCAGACCAAGGCCAGGCTGAGGCCAGAGGGAAGGACCAGGGCCAGGAGCCAATTCAGAGAGTGGAGGCTCTTTGTAGGATACCATTTCTGTAAGCCAACAGCTCTCAGGTCCAGGCTGCCAAGTCCTATCATAGCAAGCTACTTAGACCTCCCTTACAGCAATTTGATTTAGTAAAGAACTTTATGTAGCTTGTTACTCTGTATAGGTGAGATGTTGCTGGGCAGTAGCATAAAGAATGCTTCGACATTTTGGTTAAAATAAATGGAAATAAATCAGGGTGAGTAAATTTCCTCCAAGCTAGAGTTTGGGCCTTTTCCAACAGCTCTTTGTATTTTCTCTGCCTCGTGGTTGTACTAGTTTTTATCTGGCAATCACTGCTGCAGTCTAGAGGAGACGTGAAGTATGTTTCTGAGCAGGGCAGGTGAATTAGAGAGCAATACAAACATGCACACAAACTTCACACACACATTTTGTGTGAGCTGAGAAGGTATATGCCCTTGTGTGTGTGTGTGTAATTGTGCGCAAGCAAGCTTGGCTGCCAAATGTGTGATTCTTGGTCACTGTGTATTTTGTCAGGATTGTGATTAATGACTCACCATCATGATAACATTGGAGGGTGAGACGCATTCATTCACACAAAGGCCCTCCTCGGGCCCTCTCTCTCTGCCACCTCATCTACAGAGGGCCAACAACTGGCCCTCACACCAGCACTTTGTGCCTGTTAACCTCTGCATTTATTTACCCTCCCACTTGAGCTTCTTTTACTTTCTCCTTTTTCTAAATAATTGATTTTCCTTGTTTGATTTTTTTCTCTTTTTTCCTATTTCACATCTTTATCTTATGAAGGTTGTCAGATGCATATGCATGTGCGTGTGTGTATGCCTGTTTGCATTTCTTCCTTGCACAAATACAAGCATTCACCTCTATTCTCAGTATTTTACTGCTCATACACACACATATAGGGGCACACTTTCTGGCTGCTGATTAATGATAGTCATTTGTCAAGGAGAGGTGGATAAAACAGTGAATATTATCTTTGTGCTAAGGGCCAGAGAACATCGCACTCTCCCGCTCATGTCTTTCATAAGTGGTTGAACACAGCGGTACGCCGGGACACGCAGACAGCCAGGCAGCCAGCAGATCTATTTTCATTACTTCTCTATTCGGACATCAGCCTCCACTGATCAGGCCCTACATCTTTATACTGACATCAGTGAGAAAAAGAGAGGTAGAGGAAGGGTAAAGGAGAGAGGAAAAGGGAAATGACAGAGAGGGAAGAAGAGGGAGGGAGGAAGGAAGGAGGAAAGGAAGGAAGGAAAGGGAGAAACTCTAAAAAGGAGAGGGAAACTTGACATTTCTGAATTTGATTAATATAAGTCTAAATCATCCTATTCGGGGAGTCATAGTGCTGTACTCCCATGGTAAATGGCATTTATCTGCCCTTATGCTGTCCTTCATTGGAGAGATTAACAGATTTTCTTTGCAGATTGTTCACAGGAACATGACCTTCTGCATCAGAGGCAGGAACGAGACAAGGACAAACGTGTAAACACTATGTTTTCTTGATAGTTTTTAAACTACATTAGGGACAAATAAACATGCTGTCAGAAAAAAAAAAATATGTGAAGATCTATGACAGGGATTTTTCTCTGATATAACTTTTACATGATCTCTGTTATTTTAAAGATTGAAAGGGCTGTTATCTGATCTGAATACTGTAAAAAAACATTTTGAGTGAAATAAAAAAAAAATGTTTGAACAGGACAAACACAATGCTGAGTATGTGAAGGCCCTATCACTGACAGAAAGCATAGAAGAATCTGGGAACAAATATTTAATGTCCCCATCTTAAGTGGCTCAGCAGCAAATGCCTTAAAAGACTGGAAAATAATACAGTGAAGAGATTACAGCAAGGTCAGAGGAAAGTCAGAGAGATTTGTATGCATGTGTGTGTAACATTCATAACAGGATATTATTGTGAAGGTGAAGGAGGGAATGTTTTTATGAACCAGGTATGAGGACTCCAGTTCATAAAACCCACAAACTAGTCATAGAGTCAGTAAATATGATGACAAATATCTAACAAATACACAGACTATGGTTTAAAAAGTGGTCATTTTAATGAATAAATATTAAATACCACTAAAAGTGGGATACAACACTATATGACTTAATTCATTCCATGTTTCCAAAAAACTGAACAGCCAATTAGTGCAAGGGTGAATAATTCACTGTGTCCACCTTTTGACTTTTCAAGAGGCCAAACGTTCACCCGAAGCTACACTCAAAATGGCCCAAAGTGGCAAGTATGATTCTTTGACAAAACCAAACAAAAGTTCAAAAACACCACTCCTGTCCACCCTCTTTTCTCTCATTTCGCCCTGTTCTCTTTCCTCTCTTTTCCCGCTGTCCCTGTCTTTCCTCCCTGTGTCCCTTCAAACTATGCATCCAATAAATAGCCCAGCATGCTTAGTTATTTCCTCATTGGGACAGACAGAGAATGAGAGGTGGGGCTGAGTGCCACCACGGATATATGCACCTGACTGCTGTAAATCACCGCCACAGTGGTCCCATCTTCATGCTGGAGATTTAATGAACTACTGCGGGCTTTTTATGCCTCTTAAGGCTCGCTGAGTGACCACTTTGTAGTTGTTCAGAAGAGAGGCGACGCTGCCTCTGCCCACTAAATCTTCCTTGTGCCACTGAGGATAAAATCTCCCTTTATTCATGGGCTATTTACCAGATCCAGATTTATTACAGGGGGTACTCTAACAAAAGGGGGGGGGCGAGAGACAAAACCTTGAATTCCCTCCTCCTCCTCTGTACCCAGGACAGACTGGGATAGAGACCTGGGAGCCCACCGACTCATCCTCATTGGGCTTGTTTGGCGGTGGGATAGTGGTGGGGGGTTGCATGTTCTTTCTATAGAGTGCAGTATAGAGACCTTGATGTGCCCTCTCTTAATGAGTGCACAGCTGAATGTAGCAAATAGGAACCAGGTGTACACATAATTTGGCAAATTGAGCAATAAAGGGCACATTTACTGTACCTGAAAATGCAGATTTATTCATGCAAGTATATATATATATATATATATATATATATATATAATAATACATATACATATACTGTGTACAGAAGCGCAAAACTAAGCATCTGCTATAAATTGTAATGTGTCCCCTTATTGACCCACTTGTACAACATTGCCATGGTAACACTTCTCTAAACCTCTAGCTGAGGGGTCATAAATGAAAGGTCAAAGAGATACCTATAGATACATGACCTTTGGGATGGCTTTGTCAAAAGAACTAAACACGGTCCTTTAATATCTTATTTCCATAATGTCAATCCCTTAAGTACACACACACACACACACACAC
>JAPQRN010000006.1:12095519-12107995 GCA_037367275.1 Coranthus polyacanthus | reverse complement strand
TATCTATCTATCTATCTATCTATCTATCTATCTATCTATCTATCTATCTATCTATCTATCTATCTATCTATCTTCTGTCTATTTCACCCATAGCTGTTGTTTTAGTTGATTCATTTGCTTTTTATTTTAATGTCTGCAATTATTCTGAAGGTTTTATTACTTTACTCAATTGCTTTTTATTATTTTTTATCACCATTGCATATTTTATTATGATTATGATTGTTTTACTCAGCTATATTGAAAATGAGGCCTTGGGTTCAATAAATATTCTGAGTCAAAATTAAGCTTGGATGAATTAAAGAAGGTATAATTAAATATGTGTTTCCACAGCAGCACAGCTCTCAAAAAGCAGTCAGACAGTTTGTCATCCAGAACACTCTGGCTACATGGTGACTCATTTCCCTCCACACAGAGCAGATTTTAATGGTCTTTATTGTCTTCTTTACAATTCATTAAGTGCCAATGAGACCCAAGTGTATGCTGTGAACTGTTCCTTCATTATTACACACAGTGTCTCAGCAGCCAGTTAGTGCTCTTCTCATGAGAGAAAACAGAACCCAAAATGATGTCAGCGGCAGCGGTTGTGTTCATGCAGCACAATGCATTGACAACCGCCATTCACCTCGCCTTTGCAGGAGCGGGACTTTTTCACTTTGAATTTCTAAAAACTATATGTGTGTGTGTGAGAAAATGTGAAGATGTGTGTCCATTGAGAGGTGCATGAGTGACAGAGGGGTTCATCCCTTGTGCCTGGCTTTCTAAGCGCTGCTGTGGGCAGGGCCATCTACGTTGACAGAGGATGGGATGTGGCAGGGGCTTGAGGATTAAGGGGCTTTTAGCCAGGACTGAGAGTGGTTCTTTCTCCCTGTGACAGAGAGAGGTGACAGGCCGTCAGCGCACAGGGGACAGGCGGACAGCCAGCCAGAGACATCTGCATTCATTCAGGACAGCGGCTTATCGTGCACAAAAAAACACGCCCTCTTGAAACGCCTTCCATCCACACTCTCACACTCTGTCTTACATGCACAAGAGTGCATGTGGACACACATGTCCAACGCACAGACACACAAAAACCCTGATTTCAGGTTCGATCCATCAGTGCATACAACGTAAGATGGTAATAACACACTAATGTCGCAGGCTGCCTTAAAACTTTCATTGTGAGTTGCAAATATTGTCCATTATGTCTATGTATCAAAACCACTGGCTCCAAAGAAGTTGAATTTCTTCAAAATGTCTTTTGTATCCTTAACTGCATATTTCTGGTCTAAAATTTAGTAACACAAACACAATAACATAACCATTTATGTACATAATGAATGTTTTTCGTCTGACAGCAGTTTGAATGATGGGTCTGTGATGCTTGCATCACTATAGGCTGGCCAGACATCTGCCTCTCCTCCTTCTATCCTCCCATCCTCTCATGACCAGGAGGTTCAGGAGACAGGCAGAGCCAGGAAGGGCCCTGCCCAGCCACCTAATCCTCTACTCCCATTCACCATCACTGCTAATCTCCTTCACCACCTCCCCACCACCACTACCACCATCACTATCGCCTCCACCTCCGCCTCTCACTCAAGAGGCGCACAAAAGCCCTGAGCGCCCCTGTCCCACCCTGTTCACCATCCCACCCCTTCTCGCACCCCTAACCTGCTCCGCCCATCACTCCTACAGCAGGAGGCACCCAGCTTTCTAAGCCCAGGACCCATAATCCCGTGGGGCTGTGAGTTTGAGTGAACCCAAAGGCTCATTGAGTGTTGGATAACTCTCTCCCGGACTCTAAGTCTCTGTCTTATTGTTGCTGCTGCTGAGAAGAGGAGAGACACAAATGGAGTTTGAATTTCAATGTGCGTAACGACTCAGAGAAAGAGACAGCAGAATATGGACTGGTGGGCATCCAGGCG
The DNA here is from genome assembly GCA_037367275.1 of Coranthus polyacanthus. Classification (NCBI taxonomy): domain Eukaryota; kingdom Metazoa; phylum Chordata; class Actinopteri; order Kurtiformes; family Apogonidae; genus Coranthus; species Coranthus polyacanthus. The sequence goes on along the minus strand of JAPQRN010000006.1, from coordinate 12,106,091 downwards.
TTAAGGGTGTTTCTGAGGCAGCCATGGAGAAATACATGCAAATACTGTGGGCAAGTGCAGGCCACCTCATCTGTGCTCTTAGTCATATTAAAGTAGTGCAATATTTTACAGTTTATGCCTTTTTGGTAGTGATTGTCAAGGTGAAATTATGACATAAACACCTATTATTAGAAATTTCTTAGAATACAATCTGAAAATATACAATGTTAGGAGTTTTCACCACCAATAAAGGGTCAAGTCACTTTCCATTTATAAATTAAACACCCTTTAGAATAATTTTGAATGTAATTCTTTCACTCGAGATGGTTTTCTGAATTTAGTTTTTATTTTGATTTCTGATGCAAATAAAATTCAAGAAATTCTTTAACGCCATAAAAGCATTCATTTTTGTCAGAATTCACTGTACTGAAGATAAACTTACACGATATAGACTACAGACTGAATATAGCCTCTGTTAATAAATCTCTTTTTCTTAACTCGTATTTTTCTGAACACAGGTGACACATACTGTAAAACATAAATATGTAAAGTGAAAATGACTACAATTGTGAAAATTCTCAAATGTAGCACTCGAGATTTGTCTCTGCTCATAAACACAAACAGACACATGCGCACATTTACACAAATACACACAGCGGGCATATGTCGACTGGCACAGTCAGCACTCCAGCTCTGCATACAACAGTGTAGGTGAGCGTCTCTGCCTGAAAGACCCCTCGCTGCTGCCTCTCTACCTCTTATTTACCGAAGCTATCTTTCCCATAAGTCACCATTCCTGTATTCATAAAGCATCATGGACTCCATAACTCACTCTTCCCCTTTATGAATAAAGCCCCCAAATTTATGGTGATGGCGCTGAAGAGTGGTGGCCTCCCTGGTGACAAACTCCCCCAGTCTGTCACCACCGGCCTGGGCCACTCAGGGCCCTTCATCAAACGCTCCAGATGGGAGCGCCACTTTATCGTTCCCCGGTCGGTGACATCACCTCGCTGCGCTGCTTGGAATTGATGATGAAAGCAAACATATCTATCTTAACTCACATTTACCAAATCAATTTTATTTTTACAGACCCTCCGCAGGCTTATTGGCATATTGACGGTTTGCAGCGAGAGGGAGGGTGAACAACGGGTGAGGGATGGTAAACGGGTGGGCATGGCAGAAAAGGGGGGAGGGTCAGGAGGGCTTAATGGCGTTTACCATATTTAATGCAGAGGGATGTCATCACTGAATATCCATTCTGAATAATGTGGCATTTCATCATAAATTCTTTACAACTTATTTACTTAATGGAAAGAGTTATGGCTCGCTGTCAGGACGGTAATTAAACATTGTGATACAGTGCTGCCTCGCCGGGATCCCATCTTTCCCCTCAATCCCCCACACCCGCCTGGCCCCGGACACACACACATGCATACGCACACAGACTCCCAGCTCCTCAGCTTTTTAAATACATATTATTATTCAAGCTTCACATAAATTACCGCCAGATTAAAATTCATGAAACCTCTTTTTCTTTTATTTCCTTCCCTGGGAAAAAGAATAACCCAGAGAGCTTGTTCAACCGGCTGTAAATCTCTTCAGGAAGGACAGAGACTTTTTATTAAGATTTTGTGTTATGAAAATGGACAAAAATTAGACTTCTTTTTCTCACTTGAATTTAAGAGACATTTATATAGCACGTCTCAGTCGGCAGTTGATAATGAGGGAGAAGTTGTTTCCTGGAGAAAAGTAGTCCAGAGTGAAAAGAAAAAAAAAAAAAAAGATATTTATTTTGGTTTGGTCTGAGCCAAAACCACTGACTCAGAGCTGATGGGCTAGAGTAATGCTCTATGATGCAAACCCAACGAGCACCAGTCCAAATCCAAAAATATTTATATGAGCTGAATGCTGATACTTTACCAACACGCTCTCAGTCTGCTTTAAAGTAAAGGCTTAGGGTTTAGGTAGACTCTAGTAATAAAAGAAAAGCCGCATTGTCTTTTTCTTCAAACCTGCGAATTTCACTTAATAAACTGCATGGCCAGCGATTCGTAATGAGCTTGGATCTGTACAAAGGAACAAAGGATGCGGACTGAATATGAAGGTCTAAATCCTCACATCCAAATTAGGGAGGATCTATTTCAGGAGACTAAATGAGGCTGATACTCTGCCAGCCCCTTCCTCCTTCTCCATAAAACCAAACCCCACTGACACTGACAGAGACCATGTCTAACCTTTGACCTTGTCCTGTGACCCAGCATTCGATTTTTTGTGTTGGCTGACCAATATGTGATTTGCCAATGGCCGCACTGGGTCCCTAACCGGGATGAAGACGGGATTTATGGCTTTTCATTTTAATTGAGTTAAGAGCACAACCTCGGCTCTCTTTCTTTCAATAGCACTGAGCTAACATTACATCACTGGGCAACAAACGGCAACAACAGCCTTGTGGTCACTGGGCTAAATGTGAACATGACGACATGGGAGGAAATAAAAAGGGGACTGATGTGAATGCTGCAATGTACTGTATACGGGCCAAGGAAAACCCCCCTGTCAGAGAATATGGTACTACTGTTTAAGAAAAAACACCAATACAATTTACTTGTGCACTGCAAGTTTCTTTACCCATGCTGCCATTAAATATATCCAAAAAACTTTAAAAAATGGAATAATTATTGATATTCTCCTCTTGCAGCCAGAATTGATCTGTGAAGTTATATACGGAAACAGTTAAGAATATGCACATCAGTCATTTTCTTCTTACCTCCCAGCCTTGAGAGGGGTCTATGAGACAAGGCCTGTGCTCTCCAACATATGGTCCAAATCGTTCCCCGACCTTTACCTTCCTGCGGCTCCAGATGCCCAGGCCACCACCTGGAACTGCTGACTCTCTCAGTTCAAAGTCCAGAGGAACTGTCATGTCCTCTTGAGGTAAAAAGATGCTTGAGTGTTGGAAGGACAAGGTGTCCTGGGGTGAGGCCTCGTCATCAGAGAGGGGAGGGGATGCCGGGTCCTCTGCCAGGGCCAACGACTGGTTAGGATCGCCATCAGAGCCACATACATCGTCTAAGATGTCAGACGGGTAAAGGGCAAACTCATCATCACCTTCACCTGTCAGAGAAACGGAGAAAGTCTCTATGTGAGGGCAATGCTCAATGAACTGTTTGTGATTCGACAATTATCACAACTTTACACTTGTAATGGATTATTTTTCCATTCTTTTTCAATAGAATCCAACAACTATGACAAAAAGCCCACATAGAAACCCCTTACTGTTCATCTTATTGACCTAGAAACAAGAAATTGCTAAAGCAAACAATGTCTTCATGTAATAATCAGTTCAAATAAACAGCAGAAGACAGAAGATCCTACAGGGTTTTTAAAACAAGAGTGAGTATCAAGTGTCAAAACGTCTGTTTTGATTGAGCTCGGTAGTAAAGGGCAGGAGAGCATGAAGGGAGCACACTTTCTTCTAATGCCAGTATTTTATACTTTATTTATTGGCCATGTTGCTCGCAGACAGCTAAAGTTAAGCTACATCTTGGTTATTCCAAAACAGGCTTTTGAAGATTAAAAACACTACTTTTGCAATTGCGTGTTTGCCACTTGGTTGAGTTGATGCCAAAGTGCAGGTTCCACTCAGCTTTGTGCTGCTCAGAGTGTTTTATATTTCCTTTTCCTGGAGTCTTTCTCCACAGTACAGTAAAAACAGAGGAAAGCACATTGGGGTTAATTGTGAATAGAGTAAAACAGGACATAGATGTGTGACCTTTGAACCCACAATGGGCTTCTTTAGACTGGCACGCGTGGCTCATAGGGCTTAATATTCTCACTTATTCTCACTACTGATGCAGTAAGGTAGTTCTGCATGAGGTCGAGCTACAAAAGTTTATCACTGAAATGCAGGTAAGTGACAGACACACAGAGGGAAGAGGAAAGTAGAAGCATTTACATGCCAAGAAAAACAGACAGTCGGAAAGTTCACAAACAGACAATCGCGTTATTTAATAAATAAAAAGGCCGACGAATGAATCAAGACAAAGAGATAATGAGCAAGACAGCAAATACAACATACAAGTGTCATATGGTGAGACAGAGACACAGTCGAAGCCGGAAATGATCCACAGGAAGCTACCGCTCCCCCAGCGTGCATCTGTGGTGGGTTGTAGCTAACACAGGCTGACAAGGCACGGGGAGAGGGGGTTCTGCTAATGAGGCTCCACAACCCATCCCTGCTCTGAGAAACATTCCTGAAGGGCTGCCTGTGTGACACTGTACCGCTGCGCTGTCAGCCATGGAACCTTTGATCCACACGCGTGTACACGCAGATGCACACACACACATTTCTTGTTCACTGGCCACGAAGTAACCATACCTCTGATTGACTAAATGACTCATTGCGTTAATCCACAGGTGGTCATCAACTAAGCCGAGAGACTAAATCAAGACATGGGCAAAATCATTTTTTGATTTGATCTCCAGAATCTGGACTGTTTATATATGCAATATGACTTAAATCCTGAGGAATTACACAATGAACCAGATAATCCAGGAACATGGCATAGAAATTTCTTTCAAAACATGCAACTTTCACTTTGGCAAGGTCAAAGCACAATGCCTGTCGGAGAGGAATTCAAATCTGTCAGCTATATGTGTACGGCATGAGCTGTTTTTCTCTGCCAGTTAAAAGTCATAATTCCTGTCAAAGTGTGTGTGCTGTGGTGAAAATATCTACACATGAACACACTGGGCTGAATCAGCTGTCTATTATGCAATTTGTGTGCCATACTGAAAGAGTGTAGAGTGTTTTGTTGAATCAAATCTACAACTTCAGTATTTCTCAAAGTCATTCCCTGCAGCAATACCTGATCACAGTATCTGTGAAACTATTGTGTTTGACACACGCACTGTGTGGGCCCAGTATGTTTAAGGGAAAAGTCTTTTAAAGACTCTGCTGAGCCGGGCCGGGCATGAAACCCAATGTGGCCCTGGGAGTCAGCGTAATGATTTTCAGCACAGGGACTGTGTAACGCAGTTATGGTCCTGTGTGTAAAGCTTGCCATATGGTAGAGGGACAAGAGCTTTTAAAGGTAACTGTATCCGTCCATTGCTGTTTCTCCTCTGACATTTCCCCCCTCACACTGGTCTCCAAGTTTATATTTGATTTAGACCAGAAATTCCTCCGGTCCACGGGACTCAACGAGAGCATTTCAGCTCATAAACATATATGTTTCTATAAGGTAAACGTTAGCCAAAAGCAAATATGCTATGTTCAGGGTTTTAAAAATTGTGGTTTCATGTGCAGATGATTGATAAGTCAAAGACCATAGCTCTGCTTAGACGGTGTAGGGTAGTGAAGAGAATGCACACAGATGATCAGATTGGTATGCATGTGTGTACTTAAAGCAAATAGCCCTGTTTATTTGTTCAGTAATGGACATTACTTCATCATTGCAAGCTGACGCCCTTCATCAAAGAGGGAGCTCTAAAAGAAATCTAGGCAGAGAAGGGGAACTCCAGCTGGGAGCAGCATCATGACTTCAGCCGCACTATAAAACACAGATAACACACTGTGATAGTGTGAGGAAGCAAGTGCAAAGCTCTCTTTGATGTATGCAAAAACAACAAAAAAGATTTAGCGCAAAAATAATAAGGAAAACAATTTTATCTTCTCATCAGAATTTATCATCAAATAGGTAAATACACATGGCATATTGCATAAACATAGACTTGGCCACATATGCTTATATCCCATGTATTTAAATACTTGCGCTTGACGACAAATGCATTAATTTTTATTAAGAGGGAAAACATTTGTTCCCGGGCTTGGTATCTGCATGGGTGGAATGATTTTCACCTCTGCCATGAGGTGTTGGGCGGACTCATACATCACACGATTACCCCGAGCAGCGAGCAGGGCTGCCATCATCAGGGAGTGAATTAAAGATGATAGAAAGAGCTATTAATCACTGTGACATAGCCCCTAATGGAGGTGTGACCCAGCCACTGCCGACGGGACGCCAAGGGGACGCACCCACGGGACAAATGGATACATATGTTTACAGAGAGAAATAACCTACCTGTGGACATAGTCAGCCCTCCCTTGTCATGTTTCTTGTTCTTACTCCACTGCTGTCTTTCAAAAAAAAAAATAAAAAAATCTTATGCAACAGTTACTCTTCCCTTTAATGTCAGTGTGGCTCACAATATTCACCCACCCAATGGCCACTATTGCTATCTGCAAGTTACCGTTTCCAAAGTGCTCCTCTCTATGTGAAAGAACAACGAGAACCTCTGACGTAGCAACTGCACACTGAAAATGTGAAGCTTTGACAATGACACACGAATGAATGGAGTCATTTTAATACTATGGCTTGCTTCACCATGTGCCAATGTTCCATCAAAACACATTCTCCCCTCACACTATTTTGCAAAGGCACCATGGCTGTGTCCTGCACTTAGCGCTACCCAAGGTGAGCGTGATTCTTTTGAAGAAATACAAACTAGCAATACAAGCCAGAGAGTTTGTACCCCTATTCCAGAATGATAGAGGATGGTGTCAGTCCTATCTCCAGTGTTGGGCCAGCGCTAATGAAGTGTGGAGAACACTTTAATGCTTTCTGTCACTTATGTTATAATCAGGTGAAATCTACATTCTTATTATCTTGTCTTAAAGATAGACATAGATGTAATGATCTTGTCACATCTTTTTTCTTTTCCCCCCTATTTACCCTCACTATGATGTTGGAGCTCCGTGTGTTAAATGGCAAAATATAGAAAGGTTTTTTCTATAATAATCATATCTGATTTAATCTAAAGGTCTGCTTGTGTACAGGATTTGTGTAAGCAAAATTTGTGACAGAATTTGAGAATATTTGTGATCTATGCAACATGCATATTTGTCATCACTGCACTTACGCTGAAAATGGATATTTAAGAGTGTCTAGCAGAAGCATTTGAAATAAACAAACACTGTTAACACATTCAGATATTCTGGAGAACCCATTTCTAACATGTCTGTAAGGAATCTTTAAACTAAAGTAACAATAGTACTTCTTACCATGAACAATGGTACATGCGACAATACTACAACATAGTTGTGAGAAAGGTGAGAACATTTTTCATCTACTTATTGAGGACCTAGTTCACAGATCACTTCATCAAGCCAGATAGAAAGGTCTAACATTTGACTGATGGGGTTTAGATCATGAAATATGGAAATGAACTCCTCACCTTATGAGGACTGGCCTCATGTTTATCTGCAGACATCATTTGTTGCCTGTGATAACAGACACATGGGGCGGGGGGCTTACCCTCGTACTACAGGTCAAACATAATCACACATGATCCCCTCCATTAGTCATCATCCGAATCCGGAAACTGCGCTCTTCATCATTCTTCTGCTTTCTATTAATATCTTTACAGCAGGAAAACCATGCAAATACAATTGTGTTGACACTGTGGTCCCACAGCAGAGAACCTGTAGAAGATTTAACTGCAATGAAAGTCATTTCCGCCGGTAAATTAACATTTTTAGATTTATCTAAATCCATGAATCAGAACTTATTCTGTTAAAAGCAGAAGTGTTTTTTTTTGGTGCACTGCTGCTAAACCCACTTTATTTGAAGAAGCCAAATATGTGGGAGGTGTTGAAGGGACTGAATTTCTATCATTGTGTATAGCACCATTTGCTCGGAAAAATGAAGATGTCCTCGGGGAGATGTAGGCGCCCACATCTGGGAGGCAACCCATTGTGGCTGATTTCAAAAGAAAATAAAAATAATTATCTTGCATATGGTTCACTTTAACGCTCTCACAGCTACTGCCAGTTAGAAAATGGTTGCTGTTGATTTGCTAAGCGCTGTTAATTACAGTGCATCCGTTTGTGCCCGGACTCCCTCAGCAGGGTGTATAGGAGAGTGTTTGGAGCCCCATGCCCTCAGGAGAGGCAATAAGCTTCCTAATTAACTCTGTCTTTGTGCGTAATGGAGGTCTTAGCGAGGCTTTTGGGGAGTCTTTTGGTCCGAGGGTCGATTGAGGGGAACGGAGAAACTGACTGATACAAGCCACAAACATTGACATGTGAGTATATTAAATTGTGGCCAATTGTCCATAATTTAGCTCTCAATATTTGTTTCTTTTCTCTAAAAATTAATTCAAGTGAAACCTCTGAGCAAAACTGGACACAGGGAATTTTTTTTTTACTTACGTTTTTTTTTTTAATGTATTTCATGTTCCAATTAAAGCTATTGAAAATATCCAAAAATAGAAGAAAGAAAATAGTTGTTATATTAAAAGTCTTTTTATAATATAAAATATGGTTATGTTTTTAACCTAATTTACATTACAGCTTTTGCCAGTTGTTTATTAACCCGCGGCGCTGCATGTCTAAATAAAATGTCATGTGTTGTATTATTCAAAAACCTTTACATATATTCAATATATAGTATGCATATATATATGCACACTCACACACTCTACAAACACAACTGTGCAAACTGTTTAAGCACCCACACACACACACAAAGTAACAAGAGCAGAGCCCTTAACACAGTCTTAATTAATGAGAGCATTGTCTATGTTTTTTCACCCCTGTGTTAGTCAACTACTCTCCGTTCTAAATGGAAAACACTCCATTAAGCGCCCTGGGCCGAGTTACCAATTAACATCGCACAACAAACTGAAACTTAGAGCCAGTCCCTCTGTGCACACACAGACACCTAATTAATTAGCATTAGTTGTGATTAATAATGAGGGTCCTTTAATGGTAAATCTGCAGCTCCGATGGCAGCCTGACACAACAAAGGCGTCAGTGTGCGTGGCAGGATTTATCTGGGGAGCTGCTCTGGGATTTTAACATGTTTCTCACAGGCCTGACAAATGGCCTATTAATTATCTAATGTTGTCTGACAACAGGCGCTTGATAAAGATGTATGTTTGGACAGGGTGAGGAGGGGAAGATACAGCAGAGGAAAAGAGAGAGGTGTGTGTGTGTGTGTTAGAGCGAGAGGGAGAGAGAAAGAAGTGTGCTTACAAAAAAAAAAAAAAAAGAAGAAAAAATAAAGTGAGGGGGAGACTTGCACAGATTCGTACAATTGCAGTCCAAAGAGTGAACACGTACACGCAAGCACATAATTCATTCTGCCTTTCTTGATACATTTGTATCAAAGATGAATCAATGTGCTTCTACTTCTGCGGTTGTTTGGGATAATCAATATGAAGGATTTACAAACTACATTTGTTCTTAATGAAATGCAAATGAATGAAGCCATGATGAACAGAGAGATGAATGTGCAACACATACACACACTTATACACACAGTTTTACGCCCTAAAACCACAATCAATATCATCAACGAGGAACCCTCCACATCAGCCCGACCACTTCATATCATTAAGTCCGTAACGACATGGAGCATATGGGTGTCTCTCTCTCTCTCTCTCTCTCTCTCCCCTCCCTCTGTCTTCCATGCCTCTCCTCATTCAATCTCAGACCTGACTCTAATTTGCAGAGTTTATCTTCCATCTGTATGTTGACAGGTGTTCCTAAGTGGGATGCCAGTTGCCAAACGATTTTTATGATTGTTTTAGCCCCACATTTGGCCTAATGAGATAAGATCCCAGTCCGACGCTAACTCAAGCCTGTCAGATGTAAAGCAAACAGAATAACAACCCGGCACTCACATTGTTTCCACAAGCCATACATCAGCTGGGGTTTAGAGGGAGGGCCCTTTGAATCATACACTGACCAGGGAATAAAGAACATGGGAGAAAAAAGTAGATGACGATGGAAGATGGAAGATGGGAGGCAAGGAAAGGCGCCGGGTGAGAACAACATCAATATAATGGCATTAGAATCATCAACATAAGAACTATTCATTGTGTTCGTTGATTATTGGAAGAGGTTATGCTGAAGGGTTCTTCTGTGTGAGTCTCCATATGTGCTAGCAAGGATGTATAAATACATTTTACAAATTGTTGCTTTAGCAGTCTTTTTTCTCATGTAATGGAGAGAAAATGAGTCGACAAAGGTCATTAATCCCATCATCTCTCATGTCTTCGCCCCTGATTCAATTCGAACTCAGCACCCCTCAACATGTCACACATCCTAAGCTCTTGATTTGTCTGTTCTGGTCACCTGTGCCTTTCCTTTCATCTGCCTTTCTGTCTCTCTATTCCCATCCGTCTATCTTTTGTGACAGCAACTTTATCGCTCTCCTGAGTGAAGAAAATCTCTTTAAGGTGAAACAGCAAACATGAAAATGCATTTCACCTCACATAGAAGAGACTGTGTGGAAAGCCATGTTTAATCCAAAATCAGAACTAAATATCTATCTTAAAGTTATAGTAGTAACAATCCATTATATGTCAATGCAAACATGCGTAGATGAGCATTTTCTCTCCTTCGCTCCCTCTATTCTCTCTGCCTCTTTTGCTTTCATGTCATGGCTAACTGCCATTGGCCCCTAATATAATTATGGCTCACAGTTGTGCACATTTGAGAAATTGATTCCTTTGATGAAATGTGAGCGAGGCTGGTCTGGGCAGAGCAGAGAGAGACGTATATCCAGAGCGGTTGCTGCCAGCCCCCCC
>JAPQRN010000006.1:12065619-12077517 GCA_037367275.1 Coranthus polyacanthus | reverse complement strand
GACAAAGCATGTAATCTAACTGAGAACTTTTTTCATTTCATAACCATATGTGAAAACAGTTATATTTAATTGTTTGTGACAAGTTTTAATAAATGGCAAAAGATAATTTTCAGAGATGGTATGATACTCACATAACTTTCAAAATATGTGTGTTTTCTTTTGCAAATAAAAAAAAAAAGGTGTATTCATACGATACTCACTCTGTTTATTATGCACGTTTGTACAGTAGATAAATATACGTGTCAAAAGCCAAGTGCGTTTAACTATGCACTTTCTGCAAGCCACTATTAAGCAGCCAGGTGTTTATTTTTTTCTACTTTTATCTGATGGGAAAGAATATCCATCAAATAAAGCAAGTGCTTAAGTAAGTACTTTTTAAGTTAAAATGAACAAATAACACAGGGAGGGACCACACAGTGTTGATGTGCCAAAAAGTAGGTGGATTATTTTAGAATCACCTCACACTTCAGTTGGGTTTGTTTTGCTTTGCAAAGAGTATAAACATCCACATCTCATCTACAATAAACAGACACTGCGTACTACTGCACGAGAAATAAGAGCCATTTAATCGACTTGTGTGTGTGTGTGTTTGTTTGAGAACAGGAGGCCAACATACAGAAACTTGTCCATCAGGAGACTTGGCTGTAAAACCCCTTCAGTGTTTGACTGAAGTGTCAATCACCAGGATGCTTATTACTCTAATTGGATTATTACTACACTTGAGTCCTCTGCATGCCCCTCTGTTTCTAAACATGGCAGTGCCATTAACTACATGTGTAAAGAAAAAGAATGGCAAGAGGAAAAAAAATGTAGTAAGTAATGTAAGTACTACTTCGCACATCTTTCTGCTATTGGATTAAATCTCATGAGGAACGAATAAAATCGTTTTTTGATTTGACAGCCGTACATTTATCTGAGTATACAGATTTAAGATGACACTATAAGGGGCTTATGTCGAATCCTAATTTGGGTGAGAATGTCACCAAAAATGTGAATTATACGATCGTTTCCACTGAGCTGTGAATAAGCGCAAAAGTGCAAACACACACGGGCTTGTAGACAAGTGTAACCAGATCGACAGTGACTGAAATCCACACACGCAAATGTAGACATGCACAAATCCCCAACAGCCATCGAGCATGTCCTCAACACCTCACTGTTACTGCCCTCCCATTAATCTCACACACCTCATCACAGTCCCGGCACCTCAAACCCAAAGATCTCATATCCTCCACACACCTTTACCTCCTTTCTGAGCTCAGCCACAGCTCTGAAAACCCTTAACTAATAACTCCCTTGCTTGTTCTTTACTTCTGGTCATGTTAACAATTCCACCTGCCACTAACTATGGGACTTAAAATCTTGAGACGTGACATTGGCGCCTTTTTTTGTTTTATTTTACAGTTTAGCGCATTGACATACATTGTGTATACAGATATGTCCTGACAAAGACGTAAAGAAACACCAATAGCTGCTTGCACACACACATAAGAAACACAAGAATGAGAAGAGAAAAAAAAGAAGAGAAAGGTACAGCCATCCAGGACTCCTTAAAAATACATGACGACATAACAGCTTTCTTGATGCCTGAAGTCTATCTGTGAATATAGATTAAAAAGAAGCAGTGTAAAGGAGACTAAAGTAGTGACACAGACATATCAGAAGACAGACAGACAGACAGGCAGACTGATTGGGCAATTAGACAAACATACAAAGACAGATCGTTCCATTACACACTTAGACTGACATGGCGGCGATTGAGACAATGGGCTCCTTCACCATACGACTGAGTGTTTATGTCCCCCCGTCAGTCTGCATCACCAGTGTCCCCCTGACTGCTCCCAGCTGACGCCCCGACACACACACACACACACACAGACACACACACACACACACACACACACACACACACAGACACACACCCTCACAGACACACACACAGACACCTCTCTGACCTCCCAGGCTGAACTTGAACATGCAGACATACTCCTGCTTTGCTTTCTGTCACATGTCAGCATACCATGTCCCACACAGGCATGAAGCCCTGGTACTGTATGTGTGCAAGTGAGTGTTTGAGAGTGGGTGAGAGAAAAAAAGTGTGTGTGTGTGTGTGTGTGTGTGTGTGTGTGTGTGTGTGTGTGTCGGAGTGAGCCAGAGAGGAAGAATGAATGAATGGGCTTCTGTTGGACTTCTCCTAATGACTTTATTTAGAGATGTTGTGTTTAACGTCAGGAAACACCAGTCATGTATGCCGCCAGCAGAATCTGCGGTGAGGGTAGTGTGAGACCTGTGAACCCCTCATCCCCAGAATCCAGTACAACCCCCAAACCCTCTAACTGACCACAATTTCCTATTGTCTAAGTAAGCGATATTAATCTGGTTTTCAATAAAAGTGGACAGGACTGAGAACAGATACAGAGATGTACAAGAGGTGGTCTTTTTGTTTTGCCTCTCTTGTCCTCCCACTCATTTACTCATTATCTGTGTTCTTACTTCCTCCTTAAATCACAGCAGTCTTCTTCTTTATTTTGCTGTTTCTTTACCCCTTGTCCCCCCCCCCCGTCTTATTCATCTCATTTCCCTCCCCCTCCTTTCTGATACCAGTGCATAAAACACACCAAAAAGTTTTCACTGGAGCTGGGTAATGAGGCGGACCTTTGACCTTGCCTTGATGACTTCCATACCTGTGCATGTGCCTACGAAAATGTGCGGTCGTGAGCTTGTGTATGTGCGCCTGCAGCTGGCGGCTGACAGCGACATGACTAATGAGGGCTCGGGACAGAAATAATAGGTGGGAATTATAACACAAAAAGGGTACAAGCGCAAAGGAAAAGGAAGAACAAATGACAGAGCACTGAACAGGAGGAGAGGAAGATAAAGAGAAGAACAAAAAGTGAGATTTAGAGGAGTTTAAATAATTAGAAAAGTAGAGGCCAGGCAACAGGGGGACACACAGATACATCAAGTTTGATTCAACAACTCAAGAAAACTTGAGGACAAGGATTTCACATGAATCTAATTCTGTTTAGCATTCTGTTTAACATGTTACAATGGACTCACTATGAACTTTATAAAAGGTTACTTAATGTTAGCATAGTAACCTACTTCATGTAACCTTGCTTTAATACAGACATTAAGAATTCATACAGTCACTTAAGCAAATGTTACATTTCTCCACGGTAAAGATGTGCGAATGTCATCGCATTAATAATTTATGATTGCAATTTAAAAAGGTTGCCTTGTTATCAGCATCCTGCAGGTTTATGTTGTAATGACAGTAGGTACAGCATGTAGTATGAAATGATTTATCAGTGATAAATTTAAGACTTGACCTTTTTAATGAATCAGCCATGAGCCAAATACTGTTTGAGTGTTGCTCAATTATCTGATGTTGGGGTCAAAATGACAGACACTTTCTTCAGACAAAAGGGCTGAGAAAGAAAGTGTGTCTAACATACGTTGGTTCTGCAGCAGAAACAACACTTGGTTGAGTTGTTTGGGTTAGGGTGTCTGGCAACACCAGCTTACAACTGCCACACTATGGGTTAAGGGTCATCATGTGCAGACAGAGCAGAACTTCCTAATTATACATGATAAATGTAATCACACAGGAAGTATTTCGCTCCACAGTTTACAGGCTTAACCTTGTCAGAAGTGCCAGGCTGGAGAGGAAATAAGAGTAAAATTGTGTTGAAGCATTAAAAATGTAATATCTTAGTGTATTCTTTACATGTTACTGCATGAAAATAAAAACACTGAGGAACTGCTAAAAATGTCACAATAACCATTCTGTTGTAAAATTAGATGAGTCTTGGCTATGATAGTGGCTATGATACCGCACTAAACCAAACCACAACAAATCAAAACAAAGCAAAACAAAAAACAAAATTTAAAGGACCAAAGAAACCAGAGAAGACTGCGTGTTACGTAAATGATGCTATCAGGCCAAAACAGTTCCTTTTGGTGAACCCTGTGCCCCTGCCGGGTTAGGTCAGTGCCCATGATGGCTGACGGCAGCCACAGAGTCTCGACCCACTGACACAAAACATGGCGCCAAGACAGAAGCGAGACAGATGGACAAATAGACAGATAGACATTCAGACCGACATCCTGTCTCAAACTGCAAATAGATACAACAATTAAGTCAGGTCTGGTCATTTTCATTTCACTGACCTTCGCCCCTCACCTCCTACACATCTAAAGAGACAAATTACCACTGCGGCTGGATTTGGCAAATAACTCTGGTGCAGGAGAACATTTGAAGGCTGAGACAACGGACATAAATCATACCTGTATTTGATGTGTGGGGCTCTGGGTTAGCTGACGATGTGACATAGAACGTACCCTATGTCTCTGAACCCCAGAGGGGCTGAAATGGGTCACTTGTTTTGCAGAGCCAGCTGTGGTGCATAAATCTGGGGACAATTGTGGAAGTTTGGCCTTAAATGTGGGTAAACCACTGTGTTTAAACATAATCCAATTTGTATACAGCAGTGTTCATAATAGGAATGGTGAATTGCAAAATTAAATTGCAATGGTGAATTCACTGTGCATTTGGCTACATCTTCTTTTTTACTTAACTGCTAGCTTATACCTCAGCTTTCCCGTTTCGTCTGCTGTTATGTTTCCAGAATAGTCCCGCTGTGGTGTTTTACAGTAAGTTCCATGTCACAAGCACATGATGTATGTCATTTGCTAAGCTCAGTAGTACCACTTTACAAGTCTCAGCACCGTGCACAAATACAACAACACTTATTTCACAAAATACATCAACAGTAGAAGAGAATGTGCCATGTTAGAAAAAGAAAAAAACATCCACCCCACCCCATAATTTAATGGGTTCTACCTTGGCCCGTGACCTATCCCTCCACGAGGTCTCACGAAAATCGGCCTGGTGGTTTTTGCATAATTCTGCTGACAGACAAACTAAGATAAACAAACATAATAACAAACTAACATACTAACAAACAACGAATGTTAATGAAGACATAACCTCCTTGGTGGAGGTAATTATACGGCATCATTCTTTGGCGTACCAAGGGAGGCTACTATGTTACATCAGGAAGTGCTCTTCAAAGTTTCCACCATTGTAATTGTACAGTTTAGATCCAGACTTTGTTTTCTGCCTTTCAGAGCCAGTTTTTAAACCCCAGAGGTGGCTAGTCTCCAGGCAAGGCAAAAGCAGAATTATATTAACACCCAAAGAGCATTTTATCAGAGCCAGCAGGGACCTATGGTCCAGGACACCTGTAATAGAGTTTCCCAGCTCGTAGACGCAAAAAACATTTTAACTCCTTTTGTGTGGAAGGTTTACATGCACCCGTCTGCAAGGAACGACGCTGCTGCAACTGATCAAATCAGGCCAAACAAATTACATTTGTCGACAGAAGGATCAAATGCTAGCACCCACAACAAACATATTAGTAGCCCGATCCACACAGAATACCCTTGGTATACTGGTAGTATTGGATTAACAAAGAAACAGAATAAGAGAACGGATGTGTAGAAATCTAAACTGACTTCTTTTCTGTTCTCTCCCTTGCTGCTCTGCTCCTCTGTGAATAGAGAAATTACAAAGATTGTATGCAAGTGAAGAAATGGTTGGAGGGAAAATCCCTTACATGCAAAGAGATGTATTAAATTACTGTGAATTCAGCTGATGTGATGCTGTATGCCAATCCCAACACTGAAGTACATGGTACGTTAGGGTGAAAAGATAGTTAATCTTTTAAATGGCCACACCCTTGGACAACTGACAACTTTTAAAGTCCTTTAGTTCATCTACAAATGTTCTTAGGACGAAATCGACACTTATATCTATATATTTCTCACTATGGAATAAATGAATTCTCTCATATTCAAACATTTGGTAATGGGAAAAGGAGATATTTTTCTTGTTTGTTATTAAAATAAACAGAGGCAGAGATGTCTGAGATGAACTGGTGTGTGAAACTCAGGGGAGAGAGAGTAAGAGAGAAAGAGAGAGACTAAGGGGCCTGACTGTCTGACAGACAGGCCAGCAGATAGACAGGAACTTGGCATTAGGGAATATGATTCTGCCAGAGAGTGATCCATAAAGACTGAAAGAGGTCGAAGGGCACCCTTTCTATAATGACTCATCATCACTCAGTGGTGTCCACGCTGGAATGGCCTGTGCCTGTGCATGTGAGTGTGTGTGTGTGTGAATTTGTGTCTGGGGGAGAGGGCCAGTGGATCTGCTGAGAGATAGTGCAGGATAAACGGCCAGTTCTGCTATTCTAGGCCTCTGGGGAGAAAAGAGAGATCTCCATGTTATTTTATCAGAGCCCTGGCCAAATACTGTCACCCGTAATGTCAATTCATTCTCTCGTCAGCATAACATACACACATAAAAAAAAAAAAAAAGAAAAACATGGGTGAGAAGTTGAAAATGACATTCACTGGGATATGAAATATGATAAATGTCGTAAAACGCACGGCATTCCTTCTGTCAGAGCAGGACTGTGTTTGACTTCTTGGGGCTGGGTAAACACCACTGGACAGACCTTGCCATGGCATCTGTTCCCGTGGTAACGTGGTGGGCAGCGAAGGAGGGGCCACAGGGGAGTTGTGGCATTTTCATGCACTGATTTTTTTTTTTATTCATAGCCAGTCATTACTTTTACTACAGCACAGCTCAAACTGACCACTAAAAGGCCAACGCAGACTGCCAACACCTTGTATATGGAATTCATAAAACAATGGCTGACACTAAATTCCCCTGCTGCATTCTCAATCAAGCTGCTATGGCAATGACTGTGTCTGTGCGCTTTTATGTGTATGCACTTGCAAGGGGCCATATTTTGTGTTGTGCAGCATCAGATGAATATTTTCATTTCTTGGTGGCTGACAGCCTGTTTGTCATCTCCTGAACTGACCTTCAGCAGCATAACTACCTTTATCTCCCCTCCCCTCCGCTCCCTTCTTCCCTACATCCCTACATCTCCATCGCCTTTCTCACCCCTACCTCCTTTTACTTCTCCCTCACTTTTTGCTCTCTCCCCCTCAGCAGCCTTTGTCATTGATCGCTGATGCGATTGGCTGCTTCCATGCTCGGTAATGACCTGCCCTGGTAACCAGCCGGCTCCACTCAGCCCCTTGTAGATTGAACTGTCAGATGGCAGCGATTAATGGGCGGGCAGAGAGACACAGACTCACACCTGCAATGTCCCACCCTGCACTGCTCTGCCAGTGCTCTGCAGGTACACACAGGTATGTCCATGTATGTATGTATAGTGTGTTGTGTCCATTTTTTATAAGACTGAATAAAAATTCAAACATCTGTAGGTGTATGTATTTATGGGTGTGTATAAATCTTAACTTTCATACATGTATTACTGCCCCTAAGGGTATGCATGCATCTACCCTCCTGCAGTAGCTTATGGGAAAGATATAGGGAGAGGGTGTGCCAAAAGAGCTAAAAGCAAAAAAAAGAAAATTCTTAAGGTCAAACCATACAGATACCAAGTTAATTAATTAGTCAATCAAAAAAAAAAAATTACTGCAAGTATTTGGATAATCAGTTAATTGTTTCAGTGAGCACAAATGACCAACATTTGCTCTTTACGGGTGATGATTTGCTTAATTTTCGCAACAGTAAATAAAAAGCTTTTAATAATGAAATGAAAATAATAGTTAGTTGCAGTCCTACAAATCAAAAAGATGAATGCTGACAGAAAAGTACTATCCATAATAGAATAGCGCTACATACTCACACCGTACTTCTAGAAAGTTAAGAAGTAGAAAAAGATGTCAGCGTTGCTAAATCAGAAAATGGCTTATACTAACCGCAGTTTTCTCCACTACTTAAACGACAGCATGTAGTCATTACTCGTCTGCAGTGCTATACTGCTCTTCTTTATTACCATATTAGTTATGATTTCACCCGTAATCATTCACTTATTCTACTGTTTGCACTTCAGTCACTCTGCGCAAGAGAATCAGAATAAATGCTTAAAATGCTAACATATGTTATTTCCTAGAACACAGATGAGTGGGGTGTTTGGTCTGGTCTCGCTCTGTCTGTCTGTTGAGCTGAGCTCTGCAGGCCCACGCGGCTGTCCCGTGTTGTACTTGGCTGGCCGTCTGCTAACTGTCAGCGCAGTATCTCCTTACACTGATGAATGGGAAGTTTCCAGACCTTTCCCAAAGCTTTCATTCCCTTGTTCCAAGGCTTCATCCAGAGGAATGGCCGAGAAAACAAGGGCTCCTTCGACTGCCCACCAGTCTCCACCAAGGGGATCGCCAACACTAAGATGGGCATGGAGGCTAAATTTAAAATGCCTCCTCCAAAAGGGGAGAGAAGGGTGGAAGAGGGGGTGAGAGATTGTAGACAAGAAAAAAAGAAAAATGAGAATGTCGTAGGAGAGAGAGAAACTGTAAGAAAAAAAGAGATGGTCTGAAGATGGAAGGAACCCAATCCTCTGAACAGTGAACATGTGAATATCAGGCCTGTAGGGGTTTGGCATAGCGTGTGAAACGGAGATAAAATCGATTAGCTTGTCCAGTGACCCAGTGAGCAGCGGGGCCCCCCGTTGCCCCAGTCCTGCCACAGCCCTGACAGAGACATCCAGGCCATGTGGCCCCTTGGGGTCCCTTCTGGACACTGAGGTGAACAAAGTGGAGCCCTCCTGTCAAACTAAAGCCCTCAAGCACCAGCAAAACAAACCAGCCTGCAATGCTTCAATGCTTTCTGATTCCACAAGAGACAGAAAAGATGCAGTGTGGGCTGCTGAAAGAGGACACTGAGCAAAAGCTAACTCTCACAGTCCAGAGCTATGGTACTTATTTAAAGGAAAATACCAGTCAATAAGGAATTTCAGCCAAATTAAAACAACAGGATTTGTTGCAAATTAAACCCCCTAAAAAGGTTTGGTTAGTTAATCTTAACAGCTAGAGTTAACAGTCATTAAGAGGAATAAGGTTTTCTTATGGTAAAAATGGCCACATACACTGTTTATGGAGTTCATAATAATGTACATTTTATTTTAAATGATGCTTCTCAAAACAATAAACTAGTTGTGTCATCTGCTTATTCAATTTTAGGTAAAAAAGAACAAGGCAGAGATCGAGAGATGGAAGAAATTATTTCTTTGAGTCACCTCCTTCAATCACCATTTCCTGCTTCCCAAGTAAAAATATACGTCAGGTATTTTTCATAATTTCGAAAGCAAACCGGCACCTGTTGACAGGCCTGAAACCTCTCCCTATCATTTTATCGCCTTGTTTTCCTCACATGATTTCCTCGGTCAGATCTCAGGGTGAGGAGCACCTCTTTGATTCCTGGCTCATTGTAGTGTATCTGACCCTGAAGGTCACAGAGTGGAAAGACGTGGATGTGTCACCACTAAGCTCTTCTCCGTGTTAGAATAATATTTCTATGGTGCTTTTAGGATGCTAACGCTAATCAAAACAGGACATCCTGAGGAGGGCCGTGCTCTCTCTTCCCTGGCCCCGCTCACTCACCGCTTTATGTTTTTGTGTTTGTGGAGGAGCGACAATCCCAGGAAGCCACGAGAAGGGTTCATCAAAGCTCCGAGCAGGGGGCCCTGGCTGCTGGATCGCTGGAATGCAGCATGGAAAGGAATCTCTACTGTCCTATTGTTCCCTTGTTTCCTCGGTCTCATCACACGCCGGCACGTCCAGTTCACTTACAGGTAAGCAGTGCTAATCAGCCCTGCATTCCTTTCCGCAGCCACATTCTTTCCTTTGCTGCGACCCTGGCTGACCAACAACACTCGCGCGCACACTGAAGGTGCACGGGCTTACGCAGACGAACACACACACACACACACACACACAGAGGGGAAGTCATCAAGACAGATCTCTAAGGACAGGGACTTGGTGCTTCCTTTTCTAAGACGTGGGATTGGGAGTAGAACAGTTTGGTGAACAATAATGAAGCCTGCCTCACAAATGCTGGAAAGATGATACAACTTCCAAAAACTGGGACTGGAAAACTCAGTGGTCCCTCAAGATGTTCCAGTCCGTCAAGTGCAAAACTGAGAATTGTGAGAGGCAATACTGTAACACCATATGGGGATATAAATTTTAAAAAGAAAGAAAATAATATTATCAAAATATGTTCAGAAAAAATGGTGGTAATATGAAATACCCAAAGAAACCGCTGACATCTCTGAACTCAAGTGTCTCAAAGTATCAACTTTACTAAGGGGACATATTTTTCTCAAAATTCACAGCTGCAAGCATCACTGTACTCAGCCCTGCAGCATGGGACAGACAGCAGGTTCAATCAGGTGAATGTGTTGCTGCACATCAGGAAGGCCCCAGCTTTGATCACACCTCCTCCCCTCATCTCTCCCGTCCTGCAGGGGTGAGAGGTCACCACTTAATGAGCTTCGGGGAGGAGAGTTCAGGGCTGGCTATGGCAGAGATGAAAGGTCTACAGAAATGACACACATAAACGTACACACTTGACTACTTTGTCCTGTCCTCCTCGTCTCTCCTCAGCCACTGATGGGCATGATCTGATGCCCTGTTTTGCCCTTGTTAATCACAAATGATTTTCCTTCTCTCCATCCCTCCCTCCTTTACTTCTTCCATCCCTCAGGCCCGCCTGCTCCACCCAGGGAGATCCCCAAGCAGCGCTGGAACACACTGTTATTGCCACGTTCACAAAGCGATTGTTAGATAATTCCTGTTTATAGCTATGTGCTCCCTCCAGTGTGAAGGAAAAAAAAAAAGGCCATTTACTTTGTTAACTCTCCATGACAGCAATTAAAAAGCAGCGCTCACCAGCAAACGCACACTACTCCACCTGGCAGTTCAAGATAACGCAGACTCCAAAAGAACTTTGCTTACATCCAAAGTGGGGTTTAGACTTGAATGAAATAAAGATGACTTGGATGAAATCAATATATTTATTGTGTGTATCCGCTTATTCCTACTTGGTATTAAGTAAGATGCCAGAAATAAAGAATTTGGTGTTAAATACAGAAAACCGCCTTCAAGAATAACAAATCACGTCTATATATTTTGCGTTTTTCAAAAAAAGTGCTCATGTAAAATGGCCAAACTGTTGGGCCTGATGATATGCTGCACAGAGAGACTGGCAGCCAGCATTAAGTCATATCATATCAAAACTCTTGTTTAGTCGTCCTCCCCATAAAAGCACTCAACAATGTAGTAAAGTGACTTAGGGTAGTTGAGACATGAGGCCAGAGTGTCGGGCCCTGTTTCTACTACCTGCTCCAGGTAATTGATTGGAGTATAAAATGATTGAGTTTCTTTAATTAGCTAACAGACATCTTTTTTCCGAGCGAGCCAAGGACTGCGAGCTTCACTCTGCCTCATTAATAGACCAGGCGAATCGCACCATCAGCAATCTGTTGACATTATAACTTCTCAGACATCATAACGACACACAAATCAGTTTGATGTCTGGGTAAACTTTTGAGCTCAGCAAAGTGCCATTTATCTCAGACCAATTTGTGATGAGAAAATGGCGGCGTGTCACACATTTGACAACTGCGCTGTAAACTCTGCAGAGCGCCTTTGTTTTGTGCTTAGCACTAAAACGTGCACATACACAGCCCTGACCAAATAAGCACATACACACATGCTTACCTCCCTTCAAAACACACACACAAGCACAATCTATAAAAATATGCTTAGCTTGGGACTGCTCTGTTGATAATGACCTCAGCCTTGGCACCGTAGTGGGCCAGACCAGACTGCCGACAGACTGGAGGCTTTTGTGTGGACTCCCTATCTCTAACTCCATGACCTTTAGGGGGGAGAAGAAAGCAGAAATGCCTTTTTTTATTTAGAAGGGGTAAGGCTCACTCATTGTTCTGTGTTGGTACGGTTTCCCTGTGGTAAACACACAGCGGTTCCCAGGCTTGACATGTTGCTGCACAC
>JAPQRN010000006.1:12030858-12044681 GCA_037367275.1 Coranthus polyacanthus | reverse complement strand
GTGGGACAAAAGAGATGAAAGAGATAAAGAGATATGACCCATTTTTGACCCAAGGTAAACCAGAGTATCTCAGAAGTAAAGACAATACAAGGGTTAAAGTAGCAGTAATTAAAAAAGTCATGTATTGTAAAATAATAAGCTGCATGTATGACAAAAATCGCTTAATGTTTTTTGTTTTTTCATTTCTAACATGCAGATTGTAGTCAGCAACATTAATGTAGTTGATCAGAGACTGTTTTCCTTTTGAAGTTCTGAAATTACTTTCTTACACATTATTACATATAATGTGTCTGTTCTCTGATCTTCAAATCATCTGGCCCTAAGCTATTCATCCTGTTTGAAGTGTTGAGATGATGTGTAAATAGGATGGGGCAACTGACAAAACACAGTGATCCTACATAGGCCGACTATTCATATTGTGCCCATTCATTTTGAATAAATTAGGATGCCTGTAGACTTGAGCAACTGTGAATTTAATTTTTGAATTACCCCTTCTTTAGGAATCAGAAATGTGCTAAACACACCCACAAAAAAAGCAAAATAAATTGATTGAATGAAAACACAATGAGACTCGACAGTACACTGGGAAGTTCAGTCAGTATTTTATTTCCAGTATGTATTTTTTTAACAAGTCAAAAGTTTGAGGTGCATAGTCATGAAAGGAGCATGAGCAACATGGTCACAAACACGGACAAACAGCTGAACATTCAGAAGAAAATTGACCAGGAAAACTGGGGTCGCGTATTTGTTTTTCTTTGAGTGTGTATGTGAGTTTTTGTATTGGATAAACTCTGCTGATGTAAGCAAAATATAGGAATTCGCTGCAACATTTCAACTTGTACACTTTGACTATAAACTACTGTATTTTGTATGATGTCAGTGGTCTTGGATAGTTTAAGATAAAATGTGCAGATATGAATTTGTCATCTAGATTAAGATAGAATTACGTTTACAGCAACTGGATGTCTAAATAAAACGTTCCACTAATTAAAAATGCAGTACTGCAGTGACAAAATGTTGAAAAGTCAGTGTCAATCTGTGCTTATCTCTAACTAGCTGGCCGTGGTCACGAAGATAATCACTTTCTAGACTTAAAGGTGGCAGTTCAGGTGTGTAATATAATACTGACACTCAGTAAGTCACAAAATCCTCATACTTTGGCAAATATCTAACAGTAAAATGAACAAAGTTCACCATCTCTAAAGGATCGCACTGATAGCAGTTGTGATCATGCCAAAATATCATCATTCTCCCATCATTTAATTTCTTTTAATTTTTCATCCTTTGTCAGTACTGCGGTGAAGTTTTTTTTTCTGTTGAACTATACTGACATAAGATCCGTGGTTTGATCTATTGGTCTGTGTGGAATGTGGTTAGACTCTTGGCTTGGCAGTGTGAGTTTCAGACACTAGAAATACAGAAGTAGTATAGAGCGTTATCATATACAATTTAGTAGAGAAATGCCATAAATACAGCGGTTAACATTAATACAACATATTTTAGTAGTGTAAGTGTACTATATGAGTTGTGTGTCGTCGTAGTAGTGTTGTAACAACAGCAGACATGAGACTCTTGGATTGGCAGTATGAGTTTCAGCCGCTCTGGCAGTAAGAGCAATACTAACTCTAAGGAATCGTAATGTCACACAAAGCTCCCTTGGCTATCTTAATGGATAATTCTGAAACTACCCATCTCCATAGCTGTCATTTGTGAGCATTTTGATGAAGGAGCCGTGTTTTTACAAATTTCTTCCGATATCCATTTCCTAACAATAGATTTAGTGTAAACTTACAAATACTCATCATCCCCTGTGTGCACAGTGATTTAAATTACAATTACTCATAAATGATCTACCTGAACTAAAGCAATTAGCAACAATGTAGCACTATGTATAATAACACATTGTTTCAACGGCTGAACATATGTTTTTAAATCACTGATTATTAAAATGATAGTTTTAGCTCTAGCTTTGTTTGATACTGTTCTTCTCATAGTTTGCATCTAATACATTAATAGCCGTTTACCACTAGGTGGCAATCATATGTTTTTTTTTTTTTTACTGTGCTGTATTGCACCACTGCAGAGGAGCATTCTACACTGTACAGGGCAGACTCAGTACTGCAGCAATCACTGCAAACAGTTGGCCGACGTCAAGACTCATGTAAGGTTTGGGACAGATATTTCTTTGTTAAAGACAAGGAAGGTCAGGAAGTACAAAAGAGCTTTTTGTGAGAACAGAAAATGTCTGACATTATCTAGTCAGTGCTTTTTGGTGATTTCACAACCCAAGTACTACATCAAGGCCCTGTGAAGGCAACTTCTCCAAGAACTAAACTGCATTCACGTTTTAAATCAAACAGCAAATTCAGTATTTGATTTAAAGCATTTAGCAATTATCTTATGTGGATAAGCTGTACCCGGCCTTCCTCAAAACAGAACAGCACTCTTACATAACTATTGCTTGTTCTCGGGGCATACAGAAATTAGAGGTTTTTCTCTTTGTTTGTAAGATTCATCTGAGGAAAAAAAAAAAAAAAAAGTCAGAGAGGTGCTACCCATCCACCCTAAAAACTATAAGGCAGGTTTGATGGGCTTCGTAACAAAATATAGGAACATCAAGTTATAAGTGACGGAAAAAAAGGTGTGAGACTCCCAGACTTTGGGAACTGTGAACAGATATGGCCTTGTTAGTAAGAGTTGCGCATCACAATCCCTACATGAAACCACGTATTTGTCATGAAGAAGAAATGTTCAGTAACAGACAGATTGACTCCACAATATTGCTTTTCCCTACAGGAAGACTTTGGATATATGCACCCTCTTTACAGAGGAATAACATGAATGGTTAGACAAGGAAGCATCGTGCTGTGTACAGCTTCCTCATAACATTCACAGTTCAACACATCATCACATCAAGGATACTGTATCTTCTAACACTGTACAGATACAGTTACAATGTTAGTAGCTATTACAGTTTTCCAAAGCACTCACAAATAGTAGCCTACGTCACAAGTCTCTACCTTAATTCTATGAACAAAGGTCAATCGTTATCCCATTTATACCCAGAAATAAAATTCCAATTGAAATTTGGTGCACACGTTCACTGTGCAATGCTCTTTAGCCAATGTATGATCGTATTTACACCAGGCTGTTTAATTGTTGTTAAATGTAGATGCAGGGGGATTAAATCACAATTCAACGAGCATTCAGTTGGGTTTAAGATTTCTTTGATCTGGTGCAAATGTATTGATATGTACACAAGAAATCCATGAATATTATATTTTCATGTAAACTGTATGGCCATAACTAAGAATGTGATTGCTTTTCTAAATGGATTGTTGTCTTTTAACTTACATTAGCTTGGGCGGTGTTCATATTAGCAACTGAATATTCAGCATTATCAGAAATGTACTGTAGAGTTGTCCTTGGGAAATAAAAGGGAGAGGTCAGTGGTGTTTATAAAGTAGCTTCAAGCTCTATAGCTCTTCTTGATACATTAATTTGCTCAGGAAATTTTATACTGAGTGTAAATGGGACTCAATGTAGATTGATCCATTGCAGATAAATCTGCCTAATGTATAGTAGGTATCAGAGCCTAATGGCAATACATTAGTCAAACTGTGATACATTAGTATAACTATGTAGATACATACAATGAACAGTGCCTTGGACAGATAGAGTTTCCGTCACAGCCAGTCCAGACACATCTATAAAGTGCCATAAAACAGGTTATTGCATAATCTGATGTCTGTCTTATTGCTTCCATTGAAAGCAAGAAGGGAAATGCACTCCAATATTGGAGAGCAGCAGACGGACAGAAGTGAACAGTTAGAAAAATAAAAGAAAATTTTGCCATATAGAGCTCTGTTCCAGTGAGACAAAAATGCAGTCAGACAGTGCTAAAACAATTTTGAAACAATGCTGTTGTCAGGTACTCAAAGTTTAAAAAAGTGAAGACGTTGGTTTTTGTTAACTCTTACAATATATCGTGAAATAAATTATGACTGTGAAGTCACTTTCATGTTTTTTTCTGTTTTGTGCAGCCACCCTGAACAGTGGTAAAGTGCTGTATTGTTTGTATGCAAGGCCAGTGTACTACACTCTGGTATCAAAGTAGCTCTTAACATATAAGTATGTGTAGGCATGTGTTTATGTGCACATGTCGGTGTGTAGCGTTCAGCTGTCATAGCCATCCCAGCTATGTGTGATGGTGTGACAAAGCATATCTGCCAATTTCACAGAAGTGACCTTGTGCTAAGAATCCCATACAGAGTCTATTCTACTTCCATCTAGGTTTCTTAGCACTAAGATCACCCCTCGTGTCTTGTCATTGGGGAAAAGACTTTTCTTATTCACATAGATTTTAAATGTTTAGACTGTTGTTTACTTTACGCATATTTTAGCATCTAAATGTATGTGTATACATTTATAAAATAAATATAAATAATGTACTTTTAGATTTTTTGGGATTTTGAGTTCTTATTGTCAATAACTTCTAGCTTCCACTGGACCCTTTAAAACTATCCTCAACTTAGATAAAACAAAAAAAAAACAAAACAAAACAAAAATATATAAACAGCATTCAGAGGTTCTGGCACTATTTAGAAATTCAAAACCAACATTTTACAATCTTAAATGGTCTTTACAGTTACAGAAAGTGGTTGTAAGCTAATTAGATCTGAATGATGAGGAACTGAGCGTAACACTCAAGGATTTTCCGTTTGTTTAGTGACACAGAGCCAGGATAGTTGTCAAACTATCTGTTGCCAACTAAGGACAGTCAACCATTACCCCACTGGGATATTGGCACATTCATTTGGTAATAACAGTAACATTTTAACATCTTTGTAATTACTTTAAATATTTACATTTTAGACAATATGTTTGCATTCCCTGACAGAGTCCTTACATTCTTTAGCAGTGATCTGTCCCAGTACTGTGCTACCTGTATTACTGAGGCAGTATCAACTGACCTGTGTGAGTAGTATTGGATTTAGTTAGCCAGTTAGAGTCTGCATACAAATGCAGAAATGTGGATCGTATATTGGTAACCAGAGAACTGCACATACTCCTCTCACCCCTTGATTCCCATGGAAATGATAAGCAAAAATGCTAACTTCTTAACTTTCCTGTCAGACTTGGTCAGTTGTATGTTACAATTGTATGATAAATTTGAATGGGTGTAAAATGCCTTTCGTAAGTTCTTACATGCCATCACTCTAAAAGAGGAGAAACCTTTCAATCAACCTGACCTAGTTAAAGGGGTGGATTTAAGTGGTAGCTGTTTTAGGCGGTACTTTTCAAGCAATGACAGTGCTTCAGTCAGTTAAGGTTGTAGTGAAGGGTTAAATGGGACCATATGGAGACATACAGACATGTTTCTGTATCATGGTGCTAGACAACATATACTTACATGAAGTTATATAAAATGCGCACATGCTAAAAATGCATTGGTTATTAGTCAGAAGCAGCATGATTAAGTTCATTCCTTTCTATAGGGAGCTGGGGAGTCTGGGGATTGTCTTTGAGGAGGGTTTGGGTTTTTTAGAAATTTTCTGTGTTTTTATCCTCCCACCAGCAGAGGGAGCAGAAGCAAAACAGGCACCTGTGTTTCATCTAAAGCAAAACAAAAAAAAAAATAAAACTGTGCAGAGCTGGATCCTTCAGTCACATTAGGAGGCCCAGTTGTCAGCTTAGTCAGCCGTCAGCGTTAATGAACCAAACACCTCAAACGTGTGTCAAATGTGGACCCAGTGGTAAACATGTAACTTGAAGTTCAGGCTGGCGTGGCAGTGGTTAAGGTTGATATTTAGGTCAGGAGAAAAAGGACAGAAAAAAGACCTTTAGTAATCCAACATCACTTCGCCAGATGTTTAAATGTTTAAATGCAGCTTTTCAGTGTTTAAAAAAATGTATTTATTAAATATATAGTGAAAACTAAACTATGCTCTCTGTTCATTGTCTTTTTCACTCTTATGTTATCTTTATGTAAAAGTTTTGTTTATGAGAGAACGTTTGTGAATGAACAGACAGCTATTTGCCGTATTGCAGTTTAAAGTTAGAAGCTTGTAAGCAGTTTTGTGCTGTTTGTAGTTGACATCATGGCAGTTCATAGATTATGGCAATCCATCATGGCATTAGAGTGTTTGTATGTTCTCACAGGCCAGGTTTGTCTGGGTCCAGGTTTGACCGGGCATTGAGGTTTACACTAGAGCCCCATAAATACCAAACCAGTTATGTATCATAAACATCTTGCCAACTGTGACTAGTAGCTGGCAGTTGAATATTGAAATTTGAAAGAAAAAGAACTTGAATCAACTGAAGGGCTGTTTTTTTTTGGGTTTTTTTACCACTCAATAATAGTAATAACATGCAGTAATATTCCAAAAGTACCAAGTATATCAAATGGGAGGCAGAGATAGTCCATGTGGGCCTCTACTGTAGATAAAGCGTTAGGTTCTATTAACATGTAGGGTAGAATTTGATTACACCGGCTGTTCACTGTGCAACAAATGGGCTGCCATGTAGGTGAAAGTGATCCAGGTCTGTGCACAGTTCACACTTACCAAACCTCAAGCATGATTTAAAATAGACATTTACATGTTGTATTTGTTAGCCGCTAGTAAGATAAAACAGTCCACTGATAACAGCATTTCCTCTGAACGTGTACATTTGTCTAACATATATACAAACATACAGACATACTTCGCATTTTGTTCATGCCTTTGGTGTCCCTTTGTTTTCAGCTTTGGCTCCTGAAAGTCCATTCTCTGTGTTGTCATTCCCTGACGAGCTCACCAGGCACTCTTTACTGCGGGGGATAAAGAAACCGAGAATTATTACTTATACGTTACCCACTGAGGGATGAGCATGGCAGTGATATGGGCTGCATGTAAACTGCATGGCTTCTGTAACTGATCATTCATCCTTCCGATGGTTTCTTTATTTGTGAGGATTTAACAAAGAAACTTTAAAAAAGCAACCTGTTAAACTTAGCGGTTTGTGCTGCATCCAAAATACCTGCAGGCAATGAAAGCTTGTCCTATGTTTTAGACTATTTGAGCTTGTTTAATTGTCTGATGTGAGACCGGACCAGATGATCACTTGAGTGATCATGAGTCACATTGTAAAGCCAGGTGTGAACGGATGTACTTAGAGCTGTCCACTTGTGATCTTCAGATCACGAAAAACATTAGTCTGAACATGAGTCACTGTCAATGCTTGCCTGCTTTACTTGAATGACTGTGATAGACTATAGGCAAAGCATGGTTTCACACCTGAACGTCCAAACCAAGGTTCATGTTTTTCTTACATTGTTTACATTTGGTCTGGTTAGTTTTGCTTTCACACTCAAATTTTCAGAGCAAACTAATACATCCTGCCGTCATCATCTACGTGCGCTGCGTCTCCCTATATAGATGCCTGTGCGTCTGACATTAACTTGTTGCCTTTGAATTAAAATTAGGTTTCACTTCTTATCAATAAAAGTTGTTTGACAGGAGCAGTAGATTAGCAGAAAAAGACGAGAATCGCTTTCAGTCCATAATGGCAGAAAAGTCACTCTGCTGCCATATACTAACTTTAAGTTCTTGGTAATATAAGTTCTTTGTTTTTAATTGGCCTCATTTTTTAACTTCCTCCATCTTTTGTTTGTTTTTCGCAGCAACCTTGCGTAGCTTCCTGTGAGTAGTCCGAAAGTTCTAACCATCCAAAAGTGTTTTCATACTGTACATGAACCGAACCATGGTTCAATTTGATCCAGACCACCTCTTTTGATCGCACCATGGTCCGGGGGAGGTTTCACACCTACCTCATTTGGTTTGGATTAAACTGGAAAGTCCAGACCAAATGAGGTAGGTGTAAAAGCATCCTAAGTATCTATTGTAGTCACAGTCAAGCTGGGTTTACATCACACTGGGAATAGGCAGCGCTCTTTGAGTAAAAGGCAGTGATTTACTTACTTCTTCTCATCATCTTTCAGCAGGAAGTGAACAACCAAAGCCTTTATCACCATAACAATGATAACTAAGCCAATGACTCCGCCCAGCACTGAGACAATGATGACTGTCAAAGTATTGTCAACCTCCTTCACTGAAAAGAGGGAGAGAGGGAAAGAAGTTGGGGGGAGAAAGACAAGGATGAAAAGGTGATGCAACGAATGCAGAGACAAAGTCTCAACAAGAGCATGATAAGGCAGTAGCAGCAGGACATTCTGCTTTGTTGTCTGTCTGAAGGCATACGTGCTGTCATAGAGATGAGTTAGATAAAAATAAAGAAGGTATTTTTGTGTGCAGGATTTAATCTACTATATGTGTTTGCACATGTCACATACTTTGGTCCACCACTTTAAGAGTGAAGATAGCACTGTGGTTGCGATTCTTCTCTTTTGGGTTCCTTGCAAAACAGATGTATTGTCCCTCATCTTCAAAGGTGATGTTCCACAGCAGGATAGAGATGTTGTTATTCTTTGAGGAGCCGACAAACTCCACACGATCATGGTGCACGCTGACCCTGGGCTCTACACCCTCGATCGGAATCACTGCTTCACAGAGCTACACAAACACATATGCATAGGAAGCCCAGTGTACATCAACGCGAGTTAAACTCAACTCATTACGTCCACGTTCTTTATGCTTGCACGTGTATGATTGCATGATTTACCTTGATCATGGTTCCATTGTCGTTATAGTGCCAGTTGAAGTACAGGTTTTTGATGCCAATACAGGAGGAATAGGTGCAAGGAAGTAAGACTGTGGAGCCATTCATTGCTTCAATTGAAGACACTTTCCCCGTCGAGACCTCCAGTCCACCAACACTCCATACACCTGAGCAGAGGGCGGAGAGGGGTTGAAAAAGACAGACGTACATATGACCTTTTTAAAACCGACCTAAAATCATGCAGATAGAAGGTTACATGCTTACTTGCCTGCACAAACTTTTTAAAACATTTTTCATGGAAGGGATGCTTTGGCTTTGGTTTTGCACTTTTAACAACAAGCTTTTGTTTTTCTCACTCTGATGCTGCCAGAATCTTCTACTTTTTTTTTTTTTTGTAAAGAACTTATTCAAAGCCGAACCACAGCTCCATGTTTTTTTCCCCCACCCACTTATGTCTTTTGTGCAGTTCACTGAACTTACACAGAGCTTGGCATTGTGGAAAGGAGATATGCATACAGGAAATATGGACAACATATTGAGGACAGAGTTCCAAGAAATTAGAAAATGCCCTCTGATGAATCTTGTCAGTATTACACAAGTTCTGTGTAAGTTCACTGGACTTACACAGAGCTTGTTATTGTGGAAAGGGGATATGCACTGAGGAAATGTGAACAACATGTTTTAGGACAGAATGCCAGGAAACGAGAAATTCTCTTCTGATGAGTCTTGACAGTACAAGTACTGACAGTAAAAGTCTTACTTTTGACACAACGCGTGTTCTCTTAATAAATGCAATTCAATAAAATTAGAAGCTATTTACAGGTTAGGTATGAGGTACTGTCCTGCAGTACTCAGAGATAGTGACACAGATATGAAGCCAAACAGCATGAATCCTATTTAAGTACAATACAGTCTGAATCCTGTGACATTATTATAAAAATTAGGAAACACATAGTAATTCTTTTAAATTGTAAAGATATTGCTTTGGGTCCTGCTGCATGGTTTATGTGGGTTTTGCAGTAACAGCTGGTGTAACTTTCAGATTGTTGCTCTGGTGTCACACACTCTGGGCCTATTTTTAAACCCTCCTCTTACACCGACCTGCTCTGGATCACATTGCACTTTTACATGGTGCAAACAGTGTTAGAGTACATGTGTGTCTGTACGGTTGTGAAGGAGTTACATCTCCGTAAGAATTTCACGCCACCTTTTTTGCAGTTCAGAAAGCATCCATTTTAATGAAACACCGAAGCACTGAAAATTGTCATTTTGGATGAAATCATTGTTTACGTTAGGTGTTAAATAATCTGGACACACTGTAATCACAGATGGGATTGCTGAAGTTCTTGGGATTAATTGCCACCGGGAAATGTTGATATTAGCATTTGCAAAATAAGGATCATATGTTGCTTGTAATAGCTTTTCAGAGGCAGTGCATTTTAAATAAAGTGATGCATGTATTGTAAAATGCAGAAATTTGATGGCAAAGAGGTGCCAGCATCACATCGAGCCTCATTTTGTGTGCATTGTTCTCTGTCTTATGCCAGTATTTGGCAACACTGGCAAAAGCCAAGATAATACACACTGAGCTAGTTCAAAAATGAAGTGGTCATTTATTAGCCTTAATTTACTGCATTGTGTAGTAGACATAGTTTGACGTTTTATTTCACAGAAGAAAGCAGATGGTCGTTGTTTCTTCTCTCTTTTCATGTGTTTTTCTCTTCTTTGTTCAGTTTTAAGGTGCAGGAATCCTTCAACCAAAGTGCCACAGATACAATGCGCTTACACATGCTTTTCTTGAATACACCAAAACTGTTTTCTGATTCTGCTCTTCCATCTCCTCAGTATCTCCTCTTTCCTCTTGTCTGCTGTCTGATATTTTTACCTCTCTGTGGTTATTTTGATTAGTCTCGTCTGCATTCAACAGCAACTTAGGCCATTTAGGCTCTCTATTCTTTTCTGTCTCTCATTTTTTTATTGGGTTCCTATTATTCTTTTTTTTTCAGCACTGAAAATTTTCTATCTAACTTGCTTTTAAAATGTGTTCCTTAAGGATGCTTTGACTAAATATGAATGGCATGAGCAATATGGGGAGTTGTATTGCATTGAACATTGGATGGATGTGATTTGAAAGGTTTCCTTAAAAGATCTCTTTTTACCCTCTGTTCTAACTCATTAATAAAATGTCTTTTGGCTCTACCTAATTACTGCCACAATGCTATTGAGCTAGGCTTGTAACCAAGCACCCTAGTGGGACCAATGATGTAACAGAAAACAAGTCAGAAGGCTAGGGACGGTCTGTACAGCATGTGTCTCGAGCCACACTGAAAGCCTGATGATCCTATACGTATTTGAAAGGAGTATCCCCCTTCATGCCCAGAAATAGAATTCACACCTCCCTTGTTTTACACCTCTTCACTCAGCTATCCCTTTTCCCTCTGGCCCCCTCTTCTTACTCCTCTTTTTCTGTCGTAACAGTTTGCCATCACAGTGTGCCTATATGTGTGCCAACTCTCTTAAGTCTGTTCATGTTGTTTGCATGTACCAGTGTGTGTTTTTGTGTGTGTACATGAGTAACAGAATGTATGGTATTTTTAGCTCCACTATCAAATATCTCTTTGTCCCAGTTGGGAAACATCAATATCTGAATCACTGAACCTAATGGGAGGAAAGGCAACTGACTCTCTCTCTCTCTCTCTCTCTCTTTGTGTGTGTGTGTGTGTGTGTGTGTGTGTGTGTGTCCTTGGCTGACTGTCAAGGTGAGGTGTTTTTTTAAGTAGGCCAGAGACTGAAGGGTTAATGTACTGTCTTTCTGAGTGAACCCATAGAGAACTGACTGAGGACACCATTACCTCTCAGAGAGAGACTGAGCAAGCGATAGAAAAAAGTGATGGGATGAGTGGTGAGGAGGGGAGTGTATGGATAGGGAAGGGGAGGATAGAGAAGAAAGATGAAAGGGGGAGCTATGGAGGGGGTAGAATATAAGTGGAAATAGAAAGGGTCATAAGGGAAGAGCACAGGGATGTGTTGGGAGGGGTAAGGAAAGTGAGATGTCCTCTCCAAGGTGAATGAACGGCAATTACAAGGAAGCTAAGTAGTTCAATTAACAGCTGTGGATGGTAGTGAACGAGGTGGTGTCATATTTAAATAACAAATAAACACTTACGTACACAGACACATGCACAGAAAACAGAAAAGTATCAACATCCTGCCATTATATATCCAAGCAGTGATGAAAGGGTATAACATAATGCTTAAAAAAAATTAAAAACCAAAAAGATGTTGCAGAATTATTTTGGTTTATTTTTCAATAACCAAAATAATGTTGCATAATTGAATTACTTTTGGTAACATATGGTATTACAGACCAAGGCAATTGAAGCCGAAGAAAAAGACGAAACAGTGCAACGTCAGAGTTGAAGTGACAGTTGTTATCTTCATGTGTACATTTTTTGAATTACATTTTTTTCTTTCCTGACAGGAGGAAGAAGAAAGAAGAAAGTGCTCTGACTTGTATCTACCGTCCTGCTGTAACTTAAATGTTATCTCTATGATGATGAGTGGCATTTCCAGTCTTAATAATTCTCAGTGGAAATACTTATGATGTGTCATGGGATAGCACAGACAAGATAATAATTTACTGTCATGTTTCATATATTGTATCCCGGTAAAATGTTATACCTAAAAGTTTAATGTTTGCAGTGAGGAGCTTATCTTAAGTTGAAAAGGTGGGGCAGTATAATACCACATTTTCTCAGGTTTTTAACTTATTCTTCCTTAATTCACCATCTGGTTTTGTTTGGAGTTTTATTTCACTTGCTTCCCTCACTTCATTTTCTGATGCCAAAGGGTTTGTAGAGAGAGAATGCGACAGTGTTTTGGCAGACATGATAGAAAAATGATTCAAGAAAAGACACAGTTGTGTCAGATTTGAACAGATTTGCAATTGTGTATTAGATGGCTAAACTATATTGCCTATAAAACAGAAGATATAACATCGATAAATATAGAAGAAAATTCATACATGTATGTTACATTTTATATAATTGAGATTAATGAGATTGTCTTACCCTGCTTGAACCAGTTACACGGTTTAGCATTTACCAGATCTCACAGCAATTAAGAACAAAATAAAAAAGTGACCTACTAATTACAAAAGCAACCATCCCAGGGGTATATCCACACAACTAAAGATACAAACTCCACATTATACAACTAAAGCCAACGCAAAAGAGTAATGCAGATTACTTACTTCATTAAATGGAAGCTACCTGGTTAGCTAACATTAGCTACTTCATAAACATATGAATCAGCAGGATGTATCTGTAAGGGTGGAGCGTTTGTTGTCATGTGTGCAGTTATCAGAGCTAACGTTAAGACAGTGACCGTTAATAGTCTTTCTAAATCATAGCCTGGCTGCTTGTTGCATTTTTGATTTTTAAACAACAACAACATGGGGGCTTTAGAGCTGTTTAAAGGCTCTTTAGACATTGATGGTTAAAGTAAGAAAAGTGATGCAGTGGCTTTTGATAGTCTTCTATTATGTTATGTTCATCCATCATTTGTTGCAAGAAAAGTGAAGCACTGAAATGATAACAGAAAGGAGTAGTGAAAGTGATGATGTTTTTCAGGTTATCTCTGATAAGTCATTTTCATTTTCTCCAGTCCATACTCTGTTCTTCCAGCAGGTTTTTCCAAAATAATCGCATTCAGTGAATAGTGAACAATTTTGGTCATTCATGTACCATTAAAATGAATAAATAAAAAAGACTGTCAAGCATTTTACCACTAAAAATTCCACAGTCAGGAATTGTATGTGAAAAAAAAGAGAAATAGAGCTGAAAAAAGTTTTTTGATGAGTTCATCCACTATTTCTGAATTTAATGTTTTCCTGTACAATGAGCTACAAGAATACAATAATATATTATAACTCGCATAAAGATGCGACTAAAAGGAAGTTCAAATATACACTTAGTGTGCTCGACTGTGAACTGTACGGAGTGGAAAAACATCCAGCAGTGAGCTTGTAGGAAACGTTGGGATGTGGGGGCACTATTGGGCACGACAACAAAATCAGGGAGTGTATGAGCAAATCACCACTGCACCACTACGTCACTATCAGTAATACTACCGCCACCCACAAACACACACACACACACACACAC
>JAPQRN010000006.1:12003834-12028990 GCA_037367275.1 Coranthus polyacanthus | reverse complement strand
GACTGGGGGGGGGGGTGGGGCGGGGGGCGGGGTGGTGGGGGGGGGGGTGGGGGGGGGTTGTAACTGCTGCCACACACACGCACAGACACACATACAGTATGGCTGAGTCAGCCTTACTCAAGAGAGTCTCAGGGTCGGACATGGGCTGTTTGAATTGCCCACACCACAAGCCCATCTCTGCTGGATACTTTATTCCTGTCTCCACTTTTCATGCATTTCTCAGTCTCTTCCATTTGTCCAATGAGAGCATGGGTTCTTAGAAGGTGACATATAACGCATTGGCAAGATCTGATGTGATGTGATCATTTTCTGTTTTCCTCATCAGATGACTCATGTTTATTCTGGAGTTATTCATTAGTCACAGTATGTTTAGGAAGGCAATACAGGTTTTTATATCAGCATTAGCCGACTTATGGCCACTCACCATTTACCACCGGTTCATTTTAATACCACAGACTTTCACCCAAATAAAGGTTTTAACATTCTTAGTTTAAAGTGGACGCCCGCTGTAGTTTTTAGACATTACTTTTAAATCATCAGTAGATGCAAGCTGAGCAGCACAGTCAAAATCCCACGTTTGCCTTACATAAATGGGCACATACACAATACAATAACATGTCCTTCACAGCGCTTTAAAAAACCTGCTGCACTTTATAGAAGCATAGCATACATTTTATCATCCCATCTCAGCCTTCAACACAAGCGTCTGGCAGTTAAAGATCAGCAAAGTTCACAAACTGAATGTGCAGCCTGACCTCATTCACTAGATTCATGTCTTCCTCACCAGTTGACAAACGCATGAACAGTGTCATCACTGCCATCAGAGCCACACGGGGCTTCAACCTAAGCTTTTTCCTGTATACCCGTTACACATATCACCAGAACCCACTCTCCAATGCATGTCCAATATTTGAACTGGACAAAATTTGAGACTTTAAATCATCACTGGCAATGTCAAAAAGCATTTAGACCTCAGCTAGATTAACCACCAATACCTCACCATATCTTTCGTTTCATCATGTCTCTTGTGTTGCTATTTCTTTCTCGTTGTTTGTCTCTTTTGCTGCTGTGGCCACTTGATGATTGTTAATAGCCATAATAGTATTAGTATACTATAGTCTTATAGTATAGTATTCTAATCTCTAGAAAAAAGCCTATAAATGCCATTATAGTACAAAACCTAATGTCCATTTTTAATTAACAATGCACATTTTTGTGATAACAAAATACATCCTTGTGATTACTGAAATGGCTTGACACCACTTTATGCTCCCTGGAGGCTTTGGCACAGTGTGTGTTGTCTCGTATTATGTCATTATCTCATAGCCTTACAATTATAAACTTTCTCAATTAGGAGAGTGTGGCATTGTTTTATCAGAATGTAATGGTCATTTGTGCTTTACTGTGCTGAGGATTTTCTTAAAAAATGCAACCTGCAAAAAAAAAAATATATATACATATATGTGATACCAAGTGTATTGTTCCTGGTTTCTCTTACTTCTTTCTGCTTTG
The DNA here is from genome assembly GCA_037367275.1 of Coranthus polyacanthus. Lineage (NCBI taxonomy): Eukaryota > Metazoa > Chordata > Actinopteri > Kurtiformes > Apogonidae > Coranthus > Coranthus polyacanthus. The sequence goes on along the minus strand of JAPQRN010000006.1, from coordinate 12,027,478 downwards.
CTGTTCTCATTTTTCCTTTTTTCGATACAGACATGATGGATGCTTGACCTCATCAACATTCACACAAACACACATGCATGCACACACACACACACACACACACACACACACACACACACACACACACACACACACACACACACACACACACAAACACACACATGTTGTCAGGTGATTCGTCTCTTGGCATTAGATGTCACTTCAAGGTTCAAGTGTGGGTGTGCTGAGGGCCGAAATAGATAGCAAGGAACATACGGTACGTTAATGCAGCGCATTATTGACGCTGTAGTGTACATACCTAAATGCACAGGTATTATGAAGTCAGGGAGTGTGAGAGGTAAACAAACAGTAATACATGTATAAAATACATGCACCTTTGCATATGCATATAAATACAGTCACACGTGTGCACACACACACCTGCCCTTGAATGGTGACCTTGGTTGCTGTGTATAGAAGGAAGGCGGAGCAAAAGAGGACATTACACTGATGAAAGCAGAGGAGAGTGTTAGGGATGGGGATGGGGAGGTGCAAAAGGGTGAAAGGGAAGAGAAGGTCAAGAAGAGGAAAGACAGGATGGGGATACTAGGAATGCAAGGGAGACTGGACATCAGTGGACCGGAGAGATGGCAAAAATGTGGAGGAACGAAAGAAGAGAGCGGAGGAAAGATGACAGGAGCCAAAGGAAGGAGGTGAGATGAGAGGAGGCGGGCGGAGGGAATGGAGGATCTGTTTCTGGGACGGCCAAGGCAGTGAAATGCTGCAGTGAAGCCACACAGCTGAGCCCGTCCGAACACAGCTACTGAAAGAAGGGGCTACTGAAAAGCACCTTCCCTCTCCCTCTCTCTCTCCATACCACCATCTCCTCCCACCCACCACTTTTACCTCCCGCTCTGGTTAACCTTTCTCTCACCCTATGCTTCGACCTGCTCTATCCCCCCCCCCTCTCTTTTCCCTCTCTCTCTCTCTCTCTCTCTCTTTCTCTCGCTCTTCCTCACTCTCTCTCTTTGCACCAACCGGTGAGTGAGCAGATTTCAGAAAGCATCCTGAGTGGAGGAGGACAAGTGGGGTGGGCCTCTCTACCTCTTCTTTTCATCTGCCCTTCCTCTTTTTCTCCATCTCAGTGGGTCAATATCTCTCTACTTTCCACAGTCATTCTCTTTTTTACCTTCTCTTCATTTCTTGATTCGTGTCGATTTGTGCTTCTGACTCTGTTCCTTCCTCTGTTCTTGTCTTCCTCTCTTTTTGCCTCACTGTTCTGTCCAGTGGTTTGTGCTGCTGTTGTTTTCATGTTTGTCCGTTCCGTCCATGTATCTGTCGGTTGGGAAACAGGGACCATCAAAAAGGTGAGTCCCGTCTAAAGTTAAGAGCAGATCTGTAGTCTACACAGACGTCCACATAGACGCACATGTGCTTTGGAAGTTAGAGCTGTAAGTACCAGGTGATTTGCGATGAAACCTTTGTGAGCATGTAGCTGGCCTCTCGGTCGAGTTTTTTTGCGCTGTTGTCTTCCAAACTCACATTTTGTCATTTTCTGTTGATCTGCAGGCACATTGTTCTCATGGTTTGGAGTTGGAAGTTAGTTTGAAACGGCTTTGATTTTCTTGATTTTTTTGGGGGTGAATTTAGAAACATTTTATTAAGAAAAAGCAGTGCAAGGGTTTTTTGCTGTGTGTGTGCAGTGGAAAATAATATACGTAATATGTTGATGTCTAATATAAGTACTGTGGAACAGGCAACTTTTTACTTTTCTAAGTGAATTTATTCTTTGGCATTTTCATTTTTGACAGAATTATTATCTTACTAATGGCAGATTTGAATATGATTTTAATAGGCTGAACACTATGCCATTTCGAGAATTCGAACGATTTAAAAAAATACTCAAGTATTGTGATAATTTCATTCAAATAATGTACATTTTCTTAGAGGAAATGATAAAGAAATGTGATAGAAAGTAGCGCAAGTAGTCACAGATATCATTGTGACAGATCATTAAAACATCTCTGTGTCTGCAAACTAGAACAATTGCCAATGAAATTAATGTTGGCTGAGTTCAGATAACTACAGCGCTGCACGAAACTGCATACTTTGTACTGCTTTGTGGGGATGACATTGCAGAACACACTGCCAAAAAGAGAAAGGGCTGTCAAAAAAGCTTTACTGCAGCATCACGTAAAAAAATGTAACTTTACTGGGTTCAAAAATCCTGTATGATTGTATTTACTGTTTTGCAGTGTTTTTATTAATACACTTTCATTTACAAGCTTTCATTACAATCATTTCTTTATTACTCAGACTGAACTTTAACATACGTTACTCATTGTCTCACCTGCAACTGAAACAACATAACCTTTTTGATCTGAATGCCTTCTTGTAGCCACCTCTCAGATCAGAATTTTAATGAGTCCTGTTTGACAGCTAAAGCTTAAAATAATTCTCTACATCCACAAAGTCACCTCTGACTGATTCCCAGTGGAACAGCCCCAGTGTATAGCTTGGCTGTCTGGGTTTGAGAGTGGTTATGCTCACATTATAGTACATGAGTTGTTGTGGCATTGTAGATAAAGGAAGACAAAAGGACATGTAGATATCCAAACAAAAGGCATTTTATGCGGCAGTCTGTGGCTATTACATAAGAAATGTCCATGGATTCACAACTTCAATACTCCGTGTACGTAATAGAGCAAACTTTCAGCAGAGCAGAGCATACATATATTGGAATTACTGAGAAACAAGATTTTGGTTCATGTGATGCATTAGAGTTTCCTGTGGTTGCTCTGATTTCCCCATGACACATAGCATTTGTGAATGGCTTGTTGTAGACTTATGACTATGTACTCTGTACTCTCCACCAATGTGGCCTGGGATCGGCTCCGGCGACCTGAAGCACGAGCTTGTACACATAATGGATGGATGCAGACAATTAAATACAAAAACACTGTTGCGTTTTCCTAGGTCATCTTTATTTAAAATAGATAATGTAATGACTGCTGCTTCCGCAGAGGCAGCACAGTGCAAGCATTGGTTTAGTGTTCACTAACACAAGTGATACAAGAGCAACAATTCAGGGCAAATTCAGAGCCACAGATGGAAAACACAGTGATGCATATGGACAAGATTTTCTAGGCCATAATGCATAATGTTTTATTCTCCGTTCATACAGCTTTCTTTAAAAACCCGAATTGGCCCAAAAGTGAACTTGTCATCACTTTGTGTGTCTGCTAAACAAACACTGCAACTTAAACATGCATGATCACACACAGAGAGCGGTGTCCCAGGAAATGTGACAGAATCAGGGCTTTCTGTAAGTAAACAATTATACAATAAGAAACATTTTGTCAACAATTTCGACATATCGATAAATCACAAGTTTGTATGTTGTTCGTAACATTGCTCTTCTTTGCAGTAAGATTCGTACATGACCACTTGCTTAATTGATCATCACAGACCTACATGTCAAGTACGTGAGTATGATATTAGTGTCACACCAAAGATGTGCTTTTAGTATTTCAGGAAGTCACAGTACATCTCCTATACATTTTGAAAACATATAAGCAGTAAAAAGAATAAAATGTAATTAAGACCCTAGTCTCGTAAACCTTGATACAGACCTGTACAGTTTTATATAACAATGAAACCAGGCCTGTACTTGCCACCAGGTTTGGCGTAAGTAACCATACTCCAAGTACAGCTTGACTCATCACAGCATCATAAAGACATCACTTTGTGACATAGGTGGCCGGTTGACACAGCATATTAAAAACATCACAGTACATTCAGAGATTAACAAAGCATTAAACATGCTGTAACATGTAAAATGAACAATATATGATTTTAATTAACATTCAAGGTGCTCCAAATAAACGTTCAAATAAATACACTACCAATAAGTTTTCCATGTGACCATACGGTCACCATGCCATGTTTCCATTACAGCCACACATTCCAATATTCCATTTCCAGTATACTTGCATGCTCTCCTCTATATAATTATTGGAATTAGTGTTTTATGACTATGTGCAAAACAATATCTACTTTTAAACACCAATGCTGAGGTAACGGCATGACTTTGGAACTAGAGCTAGAATATAACTTTGATCACTTTTTCTGTTTTAAAATACACATTAAAAACTGTTACTGTTGACGTGTAATGAGCTTTTTTTTTTTTAAAAGTTCTATAAAATAGGGTTCCTCTTAAACTCGATTTGTAATTAGAATAAGAAGACTTGTGTGAATTATAAGACTGAATGAAGGAACATCTTATTTTTTATGAAATGTGCTACTCTGGATATTTTACACAAGGAAACTTAAATATCACTGACAGTTTATTAAAATATGATGCAGTAATATGCTCAGGTAATAATTTAAATCTATAGGAAATAGATTAGTATTTTTCACAGTACTGGAGGAGACTCACTTACTGACATTGCCTTAATTGCAAAAATCAGAAATACTCCATATTTTGGTAGTTATTGTAATGTATATTTGTAGTTATACGCTAACCAAACCAAAAGTTTGTCAGCAAACTTCTCTGCAGTTCATGAATATAAATGTAAATGTGATATACTTAAATTGGGATCATTTGGTTATTTTATATTTTATTGTCCTTAAGTGAGACCGCACTTTCATCCATGTGCGAAAATGACGATGTAAGAGTTACTTTACTACTGCGTCCATGTCTAGTTCTCTGCTTGGGCAACCTTTATTGATTTCTGCGAAGGTCGGCATCAACAGGATTTATGTGATTGCGGTTGCAATATTTCACTTTTTAAATCGTCCTTGATATGTTTTTAACTTTGACTAAAAAAAACTGAGCGATAAAGTTCACATTGCTTCTGACCACGAACTCCTCATCCACTGCTAGCTTTATTTGTGTTGCACAGAAGGCTTATTACTGCCACTGAAAATATTTGTACGTGTGCAAATGATTTTAAATGTATTACAGTCACGCATACTGTAATTATTGTACTGTCACATACTGAGACACATTTAACTCTACCAATAACAGACTGAACAGAAATCTGTGCCTGCTACTAGAACCTTTGTATTTTGGCACAGTAACGTGTCACTCCTCTACACAGGGTTTGGCTAAAGAGTGAAGCGCCGTACAAAGGGCTGGACGGTATAAGCGGAAATGACATACAGTAAATGTGTATGGATTTGATTATGCTGTTCACATTGGTAAATAGTTATAGGTAAAGGTGTATAGCTTGCTCTATAAAGTTATATAAAGTGCACCAAATCAATGCAACTCACTGCATGTTAGCAAGTGCAGGTGTTAAGTAATGTCACTCATTGGCTCATAATACATGCACTTAAATGCTCATTATCATCATCATCATCATCATCATGGACCTTTATTTATACTTGAGATACCATTGAGGGGTAACCCTCATTTGCAATGATATCGAGTTAAATTAAAACGAGCAAAGAAGCATCACAAAAGCAGGTAATACAAATGAACAAAAAAATGTACAAAATAAAGTATAAATAAAACAGTTAAATGAAATATAAAATGCATTTATATAAAACAATTACGAGTAGAGGAAGGGAGGTTAAAGGTCACATTTTTTTTTGTATTAATTTAAAGAAGGTGCTGTATTTTGTTCCATGACTCAGGTGCACTAAAATGAAAAGTTTTCCTTTTGCGCTATTGAAAAGAAACTAAGAATAAAAAAGGGCTAATTGGTGCATGAAGAAATGCAGACATATCGATGGGACCAAATGATAAAGAGAGTTTTGGAAAACAGGAACAGTTATGTGTAGTTTGGTTTTGTTTTGTTTAACAGTTTTGTAAAAGAAACCTCTTCATCGCCTCAACAGGTATGAGAAATATTTGAGATGCGAGATCCGAGTCAGACACAAGTAGACGTCTTTGAGAAATGCAGACGTTGTTTGGCTGAGGCACTGACTCGCTCTTGCCTTTTTGAAAACCCAGCAGAAGGTTATTACACAGGCCATAACTGTGCAAGTGCAGGCAACTGAGAGACACGGTTTTAAGACACTGTTAATGTTCAACCAAAACATTTCACCCAAAGTGAAATGGATGAAATGTTGCAGTTGTCGTAAGAAAATAAACCTAACAGCACGCTTTTCTATCCCACAACAGATGCGCTGACAGCAGTGATAAAGGTTTTAAACCTCCATCCTTCATATCTTTACCTTATTTATTCTCTAAATTATACCAGGATTAGAAACTGTGATGCTGTGATCCTGCTCATTATTTATAATATCAGTCGTACAATTTGAAGTTATACCATCCAGCCCTAGCCTCCCATGTAGTGTCCTATGGAAATATTTACTTGTAGCTATGAATAAAGTAAAATGTGTTGAGTGGTGACGTTGCACAAGTGTTCCCTGGTCTATTTTAACAAGAAGACATTTCATACTGAAATATACACATTCAATACCCCCCCCCACACACACACACACACACACACATAGAAGCACACATGTGTGCACTGAAACACACATGCAGAGTGGATGTATGGAGTGAATGTTAATTCAAGCAGTAGTTACTAAAGATCTTCAGGTGGGGGGACGTGTCTGAAAGAAAGGAGAAATGAAGAGAGAAAAGGCTTAAATACAAATCTTTGACTTAATCCAGGTTCTGATTTTGTTCATTATAGCAAAATCCTTTTTGTAGTAAGATACTATAGCAGTCTCTCAGTTTGGTTCGTTTGGCCGGTGTTTTTCTCTTTATCATTGTGGATTGATTTTTATTGTGCAACTAAAGTGAAGCACCACAGCAGACATAGTGTTAGTGATATTTACCAGAGGATGTGTTGGGGTGAGACCTGCACAGGGTGCTGGTCCAAACTAATGACCCAGCTATGGCTGCCTAGAAATGAAGGATAAGAAATGCCTGCATTAACATGAAATTCACTGGTTAGCTTTTAATTAACAAGAGGGAGAAGGTTTGAGATGTTTAGAGAAGGGGTTATTTTAAGTATAGTTCTGAGATGTAAGGTTCCTCTTTTAGGAATATTTTGGAAATAAACTGTTGTTTATATCAGAACACCAGGTAGATAAACCTATGCTGCAAACCTTCAATATTGCACAATTTACTGTGGATTTTAAGCTTTTTTTGTTATATAAACAGAAGCTGTGTTTTGATAAAACCGTAGCTGGTCTTGGGAATGAGTGCAGGCCGAGATATTTCTTTACCAAAATGTTTGCTAATTCTTATTTCTAAGCGGTATTCAAAGTCTAAATCAGTACTTATCTGACCGCTGCTGTATGCCACAATGAAAAGGCACAAATATTACAAAAAAAAACTTAAGCCTATATCATTATACCTCTACCACAATGGCATACCTTCAATATAAACATTTGTTTCAATTATGAACTAAAATACATAAAAATGCAAAACTAAACTATATCTTGGCAGGTATTTAGTTACAGTTAAGTTAACATGTCAGATGTGTCGATTACCACTAGGAGAATTTAGTCAAATTGCAGGAACGTCACTTGCGTGGTGTTTGATAAAAGTAATTTAGGCATAATGTTAACATAACATACAGTGCTGTACATACTGTCAGCAACATTCAGATGCCAGTAAGAATCAGTATCATCAAAGAGTTTTTGGATTAAGGACGTTGCAGTGACATTTCTTACTTGGTTCCCTCCTCTGCAACACCTTCAGCTTCCAGTTTTCCCTCCTCCTCCATCTTCTCCTCTGATATCAGTTCCTGTTTCCGGTGTCGACGAAGACATTTCACTACCACCATAGAAAGTATCAGCAGAGCCAGTGCTCCGCCCACTGAAGCCCCAATGGCTACTGCGATGGTTGAGTGTCTCGAAGGAGGGGGGACTAACGCGAGGAGGGGAGAGGAAAGGAGAGGGTTAAGTTTTTTGTAGACAAAGGATGGAGACAAGTGCAACGCTGGCTAAAAGCTCTACCCAGCTGATTAAACAGAGTGGAAAGAAAGAAAAGTGCTGCTGAGTTAGCCTTTGCCGTTTTTGTGTGTGTGCACACGCGGGGGGTTTGAGAGAGATGCTGACAGACTTAAGTTCAACCTCTTGCTGGTCATTAATAAGTAAAAAGCTGACTCATCACCAGTAGGTCTTCATGCTCCAAGAATCACACGCTCGTCCACACGCAGGATGCTTTGTATGCTCTAAATGTATGGTGTTTGTCCTTAAATTAAGGGGCCGAGAGACCACAGTGCATCGCAAAACACAAGCAAATGAAGACAAATTGAGCGTCGCGTTAATTCAGGCAGGCCACGAAGTCAAGCTCAGCCCACATATCAGTACGTGACTGACAGCAGCTGATCTCAGTGTCGGCCCCCCATCAGCTGATGACTCAACTGATTCTATTCTGCACATCCTATTGGTTAATCTTTATCTGGGTGACATATTTAAACTGCTCTGTTATCGTTGCTGCTTCGACAAGCTGCCATTACTGCTCTTCTTCAAAACCCACCTCCACCCCAGCTCCACCTTTTCATTCTGTATCTGACTTAATCAATGTCATTTTGCAGTCATTTGATGCCTGCTCTGTCCTGTTCCCTATGGGGGGGGGGTCTCTCTGCCCAGGCTTCCATGTATGATCATGGAAGAGCAGGAAGGTGTCCACTTCGTGCTTAGGCTTTCCGCGTATGCACGTGGAAGGGCAGGGAGCTCCCAGACCGTACCATACATAACAAATACGTATAACTTATGCAGATGAATACTTAATTTTAGGTGAAAGTGGGCCTGACTCAAATATTGTTTTTCCACCCCAATAATCAATTTGTTACATGATTGTTGAAACAGTGAAAATGAGTTATTCTATGCCGTTTTGATTTTGATTCAGTACAGTGACAATTATAGAAAAAACGATTTGTTCAAAAGAAGATAGTGTTAGTGTCTTACGTTCAGTGAGAACGTTGAGCCTTATGACACCGTGTCCCTGGATGCGGTCTGGGGGGTTCCTCACATAGCAGTTGTAAATTCCTTCATCCTCCAGCTGGACATCTGATAGGGTGACCGACAAATCATTCTTGTCCAGGTTCCCAGCAAACATGACCCTGTCTCCGAATCGGTCTGAACGCAGAGCCACCATTCCTTTTTTTCTATAGTATGTCATAAACTAGGGAGAGAGAGAGAGAGTTCACACGTGTTAGAGTTTTTAAGATGTGGGCATCCATGAGATGATAAACACGAGCCACATTACCATCTCCTCTGTGTCGTTCACTGTTTCTTGGTAGGTCCAGTTCATGGCAAACTTGGTGACATCCATTTTATAGCATGAAGTGAAGGTGCAGGGGATTTTGACAGTTGTTCCATTCAGTGCATTGACGTTACTAGGCACTAACACATCCATGCTTGAACAACCTGTAAGTAAAAAAGAGAAACAAAGCAATAATTCCATTAAATACTGAAAGAAGAAGAACTGAAACAGGTTCGACTCAGTGGCTGAACTTGGTTAAAATATCCACAGTTAATTAAAAGTTAATCTAAAAAACAGAAAGAAAATAAGCCCCAAAGTACAGATATTTGATCCCGTCTTTATCAGTCCTTTCCTTATAAAATCTTTTCTAACTTCATATCCGAAAAGAAGATCAACTGAGATCCAAGTCCCAAGTGATAAATTCGATGTTTGATACCAAGTTTTTTTTGTTTTTTTTGCTTTTTAATTTATCAAGTGATAGTTAATAAAGACTTTCTGACCCTAGCCTGAATTTAATCCATGTCATGAACATCCACATTTCTATGCCACAGTATCTAGTTTATCAATGCAATTCTTAAGCACTTTCAACCTTCCTATATGTAGTAAGCATGTGTTTTTACCATGTAATTCCCACAAAGTACTTGAAAATCAAGCAGTACAGCTGCTATACAGTTGCTACTAACAATGCTATTTTTCATTTCCATTGCAGCGACTTTATTAAAGAAACAACCACTTATCCCTGTGATGGGAAACCTGAAAGCTTGTGCAAAGTCAGACAGTTTACTTTTGTGAATATTTGTTATGTTTAAATGTAGCGTGGTAACTCGTTTGCAGGTAACAGTGAAAATATTTCCATTATTCAAAAAAATGAAGTTGCGATTGTGAACGTGTTTTCTCTGTAAGCTTCCTCAATTTAACTGTTTTGAATTTCAACATTTTAAACACTGGCCATCAGTCAAATGTGATTTTTATTCATGCAATCACTTATGTATTTTTGGATTTCATAATTGTGACAGTTCCTACCTACAAAATCTTACATATAGAGTTGAAGCTCAGCGTTATGCTTAGACAAGAACAGTGAGTAGATGGTTCGGTGAAACAATATTTTAATATATCCTAACCTCATCTTTAAATACCCTGAAATGAAAGTCAAAAGCATGTGACTGCATATAATATAACTTGAAAAGAAGCATCAAGTATCATTTTGTTTTCTCAATTTTCTTCATCCCCTCTAACATTATATCACAGCATGGGCTTACTCCCCCCAGACAGAATCTGTGCCTCTCTCTCAGTGTGTGTGTGATGGGACTCTGCACCATTCTCTCCTCTGCAGTCGGGTGTTTCTGGCTCCCTTCCCACTGCTGCTGCACCACTCCACAGGCCTGCCTCTCTGCACCACACACACACACACCTACACACACTCCCATGCACTTTCTACGTCTCCACCCACTGTTCATATGTATAATTTACACACACACACACACACACACACACACACACACACACACGCTCATACACAATTTTCCATGCATACAGTGTTGAGATGCTGTGCGGCACCTGCTTCATGTTCCCTCTATCGCACACACACACACACATGGATATACACCCTCCGACAAGGTGCGCACTGTCAGCAGCGAGCTATCCATGCTAGCTCGCTGCTACGTCAATGTCATCCCTGCGTGCTGACCTATCTGTAAACTCAAACAGCACACACACGCGTTCAAGCAGATATGGCTGTCACTGACATGCAGACACGTAGTCTGCCCGCATATGCATATGCCTGTTCATACGCCGTTGGAGAAACAGTCTGATACAGGACCCTGCTGACTCAGCAGAACTGTGGATAGTGAGAAAGAGAAGCAGATGCAGAGACACAGACTTGCTAACAGATGAAATACTGCAGTGAAGCAGCCTCATGCAACTCCTCCCTCTCCCTGCCCCTCCCTATTTCCTCTCCTATGTTTGTCCACCTCTCTTGCCTCCTCAACTCTTTTCTAGCCTCTGTTCCTTGCGAGCCTTGCAAACCATTAAAACAACAGTTTTTTTTCTGTTTCTCCCCATTCCCCTTTCCAATACTTTATGCGTCTCTCTCTTTCACCCTTCTATTTGCATCCATTACTCTCACAAGGTCAATGCAGAAAGAAGGTAAAACGTAGGTAGGTATGTCTGTTACATCATCACTCCTTTGCCCTCCCCATCTCTTATCCAACTCTACGTGACCACTTCTTCATACGTTTAATGCATGGGAATAATCCTACAGTATGTACACTGGGAAACTATTAGTGATTATTTAAAGGAATGGAATCTTGTTTAAATAGGAAAGCTTTTCTCCTGCCCTCATTAAATATAAAACACCTGCAAAAGCACAGAATAAAGGAACAAGATTTTATTAACTTTATATGTGCTACTCAGATTATTGAAGATAAAATTACGGTGTAAAATGGTGTATTAGTAGTAGATATGTGTAGTAGAAAATCTTTTCATGGCCAGAAACTATGTTAATTTTTTCTGGATTATGCCTTACAGTAAAATACAATGTCTGGATTATCCAGAAAGTTTTAGAAAATACGACAGAGAGTTCAATTACTACAGTAGCCTGGCTAAATTCTGCTGCAGCCACTTTGAAATCCAATTAGGCATCCGTGACATGACACGGGCAAAACTATTATAACTATAGAGGTCCACTGAAGATCAACTTAAAAAAGCTGTGTGCAGCATTCTTTGAGGGGGTCTTATAAAAGTGATGTAAAGCTGCTTTGAGCTTGAAAAAAGTTACAGCTGAGTCTTCTTAAGATGTTCCAAAAAAAAAACTAGTTAGACTCAATTCATTTTTAATTTCCTTAGTGTGCGATACGGTTATGCTGAGCAGTAACTTGTTCTGTGTTTATTGTGGTCCTCACGGCATTGATTTGTTCAGGAACTGACTATGTACAGAGGGCTCAACAACACTTGATGTTCCAGATTGAGCATTTCTATTTTCATTTCATTCATTCATTTTCCTTAATCCTCTGTAGGGTCGTGGGGGGGGGGGCATCCCAGCTGACATCGGGCAAATGGTCGGCATCATATGGCATATAGAGACAAACAACCACTGACTTTCACACCTACAAGCAATTGAGAGTGACCAATCAACCTATTGTGCACTTCTATATGCTTTACATTTTTCAGAGTATTGGGTCTTTTATCTCAAGACAAACCAGCGGATGCCCCGTTACACCTGCCTTTTTGGCATTCACCCCCAAGCCTCTGCTGCCCACCTCGAGGACAGCTCTTGTTAATACTGCATATATAGTATGTCTCTTGGGAACTTTTATCTTAATGATGCCACATTAGATTTAGAGGTCTCAGGTTGCTTGCTGCAATTTCTGGTGAAAATGTGACTCTCTACGGCTGGTCTCTAGTGAGGAGCTGATGGTTTGTTATTGTGAACTGCTAAAATAAAAGGGCACTGAAGACTTAATTAATGTTTAATTAACAATTATATCTTACAATTTTACATCTATAACTATAATTGAGGGAACAAGGCATTTGTGGTTATTTATTTGGCTTCCAGCATCCTGTCGTCTTTCCCAGAGGTGGGTCACTATTACTAAAGTAGAATAGAGCAGTTTTAGCGTCAAATAACACAGCCTTATAAGGTATGTGTTATAATATACATAATAAACCTTATAAGGTTTGTGAATCATTTCATTCCCAGCATACAGCACTCATCAGTCAGCTTTAGTTACGTGGTGATTTGTTTCTGCTCTGTACTGCTGGACTTCACTCTAACGCCCCCTGCTTTAGGGAAAGTCACACTGCATTCTGCACACTGCAGCACTCACTTAGCAATACAGCTCACTATAAAAATATGAAATCTGTTAGAGATTCCTAGAGGGGCTGCAGAAAGCCTTTGGAACGGAGAAGCTTTATTCTGACTGTGTCATGACTAAGATTTGGGAATTGGGATCGCTCTCAGAAAATCAGCAGAGAATGAGCCTCAGGTAGCTGTCAGATTCTGATAATGTCACTGTACTAAAATGAAAATAAAATGCCACCATTATATTATTTATTACGGTAATTTCAATGTTCCTCTGTACAGTACACGGGAGAGCACGCAGCAACGCACGGCAGTGATAGAATATCCATTATACTTGATATGCCTTATAAATTGAAGCATATTCAAATGTTTTGGAGCCCTGGAAGTACATTGTACTGTATTGACTGCACTGAGTCAGAGTTGAAAGGCGTTTTTATGTCTCTTGTCCTCCTCTCTCCTCTCTACTCTTTCTCTGTTGTGCATTACTGACAGTCAGTTCTGTTTATAGAGGAGTCACAAAGTCTGGTTGCCTGTGTGGTCAAAGATATATTTTAAACTTCAAAAAGCACTAACAGGTTTTGAGTGGAACCTACAGCAGAGGTAATTTACATAAATATAAACTGTATATGAATTCTGATGAAAACACAGAAGCATGCAAAGACACAGGTCGACGGCAATTATGCATGTAATTGCCTCTAGTTTTAAATGCAGGTAGTATTAAGTTAATTATTAGGTCTTATGGTCAGTGTAAAGTGGTACTATGAGTAATTAAAAAGAAGCTAATCAAAACTAAGGAGTCTATGTTGCTTTTCTGTGCATAAAATGTGTAATAAACTGAATATATGAATATTTATCAAAGCTAAGCATAACATTTTAGTAATGTTTCAATTCACCACAGTTCACCATACGTATACTGGGATTTGAAGTAGTTACCTCGTGATGAGTGCAGCGCTAACAGATGTGTTGCGATAAAAAAATAATACACATAACTCAAACAAAGATGAAAAAAAAAGAAAATTAAATAGGTTTGATGGAGTAAAACAATGCAAATTCAAATAGCTGTCATATGCTCAGCAATAATATATATATATGATACAGAATGTGCATATCGATTCATTTTAAAAAGGCACTGCTGGGATTCGAACCCAGGATCTCCTGTTTACTAGACAGGCGCTTTAACCAACTAAGCCACAGCGCCAGTTGTTTCCCAGGATGAACAGACGGATGCCCATAGTCTAGGGCACAGGGTATGATTAGTCATAAAGAGTTTTGAATTCTGTCGCTTGCTGGTGCATGGGAGTTTTGATAGAGTTGGGGTAATTTCATACCACCCTACGTGTACTTACGTCAGCCAAGGGTCGCACTTTGCCCTTTTTAAAGTGCAAGTGCATGTGCAGTACATGCCTCAGTTCTTTGGCATGCTGCTGCCCTCTTGTGTCACTGAGTGGTAAGTGTAACTGAGGTCTAAACACTGACGTGCACAAAGAATACTGGCGGGAACAAGCATTACAGTAATGTCTGCAGGGATACTTAATTTATCTGCTACTTTATTTATCTATCAGTGAGTAGGAATGGCAGACCGCGTGTTAAGGAGTAACGAGTGTTCAGTTTGCCTTTTTTATTTCTCTCATGTTGCAGCACTAGCTCGACTGACCCTTTTTGTTTTCATAAGCAGAGCTGACTTAAGTTTTGAGATACAACAAGCCCCATGTTCCTTACTCTGTCAAAAAAAAAATATATAAATAAGGATTAAAGAGAAATGCAGTAATCTCCAGATTTCCTTAGGTGCATCCTGATGATCAGCAAAAGAAAGGAACAACTATAGCCTAGAAGCATCTCCATGCAACAAGCTCCCCAGCAACAGTAAACTTTTGGTTTGCTATTTTCAGCTGGATACCAGCTACATCTAAAATACACTGGTGTTGGGGATCATTTTTCAATTTCTAAGCCAGTTAACTGCAACAAACTATGCAACAACAAAAAAAAACAAAAAAACAAAAAGACAATTTTAAGGCATAGTTGAACTCCATTTCCCGCTTTTTACCCTTTCTTTTCCAAACAAACCACATTTTACATTGCTTTTAGAGTGACAGTGTAACAATAAGACTGATTGAAATGACACTGGTATCTGTTTTTACAAAAAATTTTGTAAAAAACAAAAACAAAACAAAGAAACAATAATGCCTTGTCAAATCTGGTCAATCATAGCAAATGCCATCATCATATTCTATGTTTTATACAAAAAAGACTGATAAATGCGCCTTGCACTTTTGCCAGTAATAAAAAGCGTTTTTACTGTGTCATTTATTGTTCTAATGTAGCTGTAGGAATGGAGTAAATGATATAAGCCAGTGCTGGCAGTTACATTTAAACCTATTTTATCATTCTCATTTGGTGTAATGGTGCTGTGGGTCTGATTATATTTGGGTCAGAGGGTGGAAGCATGTTTAGAACCCAAAGCTTTTATTTTCTTGAATCTATGACTTGAAGATGCAGTTGAAGAGCAGATGAGAGTCTGGGTTGAATATCTGCTTTATTCCGTTTGTCACTGAATACATGGGCCTATGAATATAAACCCAGGAGCACACAGTTGTAAGAAGCTAGTCAGTGGAGCTAAATAGAAATGTGGTCGGGGGAAAAAGCCACAACGATCTTGTTTAATTGGAGGCCTTTCCTCAGTGAGAAAATGCAGTAGCATTTACCAGATATTATCTCACGTTACACCCATGATGCTCCTCTCCATCGGGCGACACACACGTACGAGCGCGGTCAGATTTTTCGAGAATTTGCTTTAAGGGGATCTTTCTGCCGACACTATCACCCTAACGAACTGTTGATCCGGCGTATCAATGTATCAGAGCATCGATCGGTTTTCTGTTTTGCTTCTTACCGGAGAGCGAGAGCAGCAGCAGCAGCAGCGCGCTCATCAGCTGAACGCCAGACCTCCTCTCCAGCGCGGGGGAAGACATTTCTCTTTTCTGCTTATTAAAAAAAAAAAAAACAACAACAAAACAGAAAGAAGAAAACCCACACGTTTGATCTTTTTTAAAAAAAAAATCAGCGAATAGAAAAAGGAGCATCAAAATCTGCTCTTGGTATGTGCGTTAAAATGCTAAAAAACAGTATTATTTTAGAGGCAGGACATGGCTGGCAGTGTCTGTAGCCTTATGGTGGTTGGTCTCATGGTTGTCGGTTTGTTGGCAAGTGGGGGCGGGAGGGTGAGGACAGGAAGCACACAAAAATAAAATGGAAGGCAGTTCATTACATCTGTAAACTGATTGTTTTAATATAGCAATGTCCTAAGCAGGGGGGGGGATGAGCCAAAAAGAGGAATAAGACAAAAAAAAACATATTTTATGGCTGGCAAAGTGAAGACTTGAATGTGTTAACCCTTAACTTGTAGATTCAGATTCTTTCAATAGGGCATATAAATTCACTGAATGATCTGTAGTAGCATCACAGTTACGAGATCAGCAAACGATTCACGTCTGTGAAATTTGTGTGACGTGTAAAACCGTCTCTCTGTAGTACCACCATAATCATAACAACAAATGTATCCCTCCGTTACAGTTTCAACACGTTTTTAAACTAATAAAATAAGATGTAATAATCAGGTGGAAACAAAAAAGGTTAGTATTACTACACAGCAAAAACAAAAGCTGCTTCCATCTTGATTCTACAAAAAAAAATATGCATTTTTATTTGGTTTTTTAAATTATTATTGTGTTTTTGGATTATATACGCATTTATTATTATTATTGGGTATTTTTTTGGATTTACTGTATATTCACTTTAGCAGCATCGTGTTTTTATTGGGTCAGAAGGGTAGAGATGCAGAGAAAGCAGCCAGCCTTGCAAACAAACAAAGAATTAAACAGAGACCATCCCAGCCTCCTTTAATCTATTCCTCCCTCCATCCTTCCTGGGTGGGAGGTAGGAGAACAGGATATTGTGAAATAAAAAGGGAAACGTTACATGGTTGTCGCTTATAGCTGAAGACAGAGGATGGTAACGGTGTGGCGTAAATAGAGAGATGAGGAGACAGGCTGGAGATACAGCTGGAGAACAGGATGGAGGCAGGGAAGGAGATTCAACAATTCCTGATTATCTAAACTTTCAGGGGAAAAAAAAATGAGTGAGGTCTAGATGAAAATAGAGAGCTGATGTGGAGAAAAAAAAAGAAAACTGGGTGTAGGAGGAGGTGGTTGAGTGGAGTGATGAGACATTTTGCTGAGACAGGAAGAGAGAGAAAAGAAAAGAGGCAAGAGGGACTTAGAGAAGTGGTTTGGAAACATTAAGCCATTAGAAGAAAAGGGGAGGGGGGTAGAAGAAGAGGGTGGGTAATGTTTGTAACATTAACATTGTTGAGGTTTATGGTTAAAAGTAACAATGAGGAAGAGCTTACAGATTGACTATAATGGCATTAAAGGCTTTCTGTATTAATCATTAATAATAAAAAACAAGCCCACACACTATGCAATCTATAGTTGCTTATGCACTCAGTATGGACATAATAATTCAAATACATCAAGCCTCGCAATACTAAAACAAGATCTGAAACACTGACATTCTGGTTCAGTATATGTGATTAGGTCACTCTTCAGTTATTATATTTTTAATATCCCTATAATGCCAGTTACATTACTATGTTGCCTGCAGTATGAGAAAAAAAAAATCTCATCTAAAAAGAGTCTGTTAATGTATAAGACATGAAAAAAAAGAATTCCAGCAACATCAGGATGAAGCTGTCCGTTGTTACGCTTCTCTGAGATGTCTTACTTTAGCTAAAAGTAGCCATCTGGACAATTAATCTTTCACTCACACACACATACAGTATGTTGAATGTTTTTCAGTGATGAGTAACACCTTTTCACTGAGTTAGGCACCAGCTGCCCTACTGAATCCCCACTGCTGTGAGTTAAACTGTGAGTGAACTAACCTCTGTGTGTGTGTGCATATTAAGTTAACCTGTCCTCCTCCTGAGAGGCTTCTGAGCGTTTTACACCTGCTGGGCCTCGGGTGAAATATCGTGCACCCCCTTTGTTTTCTGCTCTTATGTTGAAATTTTAATCAGCAGCTTTTTCATTTAAGGTATATTCTCTTGTGAAAAACTGATGATACATGTTAGGCGCAGGTGTAACACTGCCATCAAAGCCTCTACAGGTTGCTTAGAGACAAGATGTTAGTCTTTTGTATGCAAAAGTTGACTCCTTAACCATACCAGCTTCTTTTAAGTAAATCTACCCGTGGAGATTGTTAAATGCTGTGGTTCATTTATTCTATCGCATTGTGAAAATATTCCTTTCATTCTGGTAGGAATGGTCACTGTCCATGGTGCTGAACCTCACCACTGCACTGTTCACACTATTATTACTTCTAGACGATTACATTCAGAAAGACTTTATTTAAACACTGCAAAATATAAGCAGTAAACACTCCAAAGCCAACCAAACAGCATATCAGAGAGCATGAATCAATACAATAACACAAGAAGTATTCTCTTTTTGTGTCTCTCTCTTCCCTGTCTCTGCAGAGAGAAACGTAGACAGTGCTTCTTTGTTGCTAGGCAGCGAGGATATTGTACAAGAGCCCATCACTGCTGTACTCACTGTACATGATTCACACAGGTAAGAAGTCTTTTAAGGTAAGGTAATAAAGGAACATAATGACAGGATAGATAGGCAGACAGACAGACGGACAGACAGACAGACAGATGTAAATGCCTTTTTTATGCCTCATATTACCTTGTTGTTGTACTGTACTAAACAAATAAACATGCATTGTATTATGTTGTATGTCGATTCAGTTTCATCAGTTCTAAAGTTCAACATAAACAAAATAAACACAATTTGTTGAAATTACAAGTTATTGTCAGTTCCTGCTGCCATTTTTTTCACATTATTTGCTCCTCAGACTGTGAAATGATCGATAATCCTCCATGACTGACAAGCTGTAAATTGTCGGAGTGCTTTGTAAAAATGATTATTTTTCTGTCCATGTTGGGATTTTTCCCAACAAGTACAGATATCGTGATGAAGTTCAGATTTGCAATGAAAGCCAGTGTTGAATTGGCTGCTGAAGGATTTTCTTTTCAATTACACCCTAAATCAAGACAGGTAAATGATAAAACTGTTCACTCACAGATACTGCAATGTCATCATTACCATCGCCGTGTCCGTGCCACTACCTCAAAATCTACAGCACATTTACACAAGGTGGGTCATGTCTCGGTCCTCCATGAAGACGATCCTAGAATATTTTTAAAAGATTCTTAACCATTGGGAGATGTTTTTTTTAAAAAAGCCTCTCAAAAAATCACACGCATGCATGACAATAGCTATCAGCATGATTAATTCCTTGCTGATCCGGAAGACGATCCAGAACTGAGCATTTCACCTCTAAATCATCCATATTTGATGGATGTGCATACTCATTCTGATAATAGTTCTGATGTATTGAAATTGTAACTTCAAAACAACTGACGATAGAAGGTTTTAAGGGTCAAGGAACTGATTTATAACATTTCTGTTTCTTTCTGTTTCTGTGTACTCACAACATGGAAGATTATTTGGCCATCCATTGATCTAAGGGGGAGAGGGTCTGCGCTCTCTGATAGTCCTGTTATGTTTGCCCTTGTTCTCTGTAAGGTTGACAAAGATGAAGATGAAAGATGAAGATAAGTTAGGCATACAAAATTATGTAAAAAACATATAGCTATGTAGAATGCAAATGGATAATGATGAATGAAATGTCTTGGTTTTCATTTTGTGTCTTGTATCTGCACTAGTTAAAATAAACTGTAACATTTGTATTAGGGTTAGAGCTGCTGTTAACTAAAAGGTGTGACATGGTGATTAAAATGCCCCTTTTCTCCAGTAGCATGTGATTCTTTCAACTTTTTGAATTAGGTAAGTATCCACACACAAGCACATACACACACACAACCTGTGAAAAGCTTTTGTAAGTACCACTGTGAAATGCACTTGTTTTTGCATCCAGAGGAGGGTGCTGTGACTCCACTATTAACTCTGCACCATTTGTTTTAAAATCTCTAAAACATTATTCATTTTGCATCTTTCTGAAAAGACTCACTCAAGTTTTCTTGAGCTTATTAAGCATCAGTATTAACATTCCAGCCAAACACAAAATTATCTTTTAAGAGGAAGGGAAAAATAAAGTTTTTACAGAGTGAGAGAGTTATGGTGGATTTAAATGAATGCTGAGGTGGTTTTCTTAATGAATGTACTTTTTGTACAGTCTCCCTTTTAAACATTTCAGATCAAACCTGTCAGGTATTTTCTTGTTAAGGGAAGCAACTTGACATGATATCTTGACATCATACTTTTAAAGTTTAAACGCACCATCAATGCCATGAAATTAGGAGTAAAATAAATCCTTGCTTTTAATGTGCTACTGATATTCTCTAAAATGATCCGCTTTTATCATCATCGATAAATAAAAACAAAAAAAAAAAATCAACCCTTTTTATGTTTTATTTGTGATTTGTAGCTTTCCATGGGGACAATTTCCCCATTGTTCTGATTTCTTTACATTTTTGGTAAACTTAGAAAGTCCTTTTTAATATAGAGGTAAAGTGTCCCGGGTGTGACAAAGATGATAGATTGCACACTGATGGTCGTCCAGGTAAGCTCAGAAGACCCCTGGCATGCCACTGGGAAACAAGCTTCACTGGGTCTGATAGGATGTTTGATTGACACCTCTGCTCTTCTGTCTCCCTTTCTCATCTTGTCTTCCACACACGTCCGTCTTGTCCCTCGCTTCTGACACTCCAGACTCTTTGATCACTCTGCATGTTTGTACTGCACTGCAGAGAGCTACTGAAGACTACAGCGAGAGGAGGAAAGAAAGAAGGGGAAAGGAGGATGGAGAGAAAACATTCCATCTCTTTGTTTTTTCTCTCTGTGGCATCTTGCCTTATGGGAGTAAAGCTCTTTGAGGGAAATTTGAGAGCTTAACACTGGTGTGTGTGCATAAATATATATATATGTGTGTGTGTGTGTGTGTGTGTGGTATGTGTGTAGGAACCCAGGAGACCATGAAAGCCTCTCTCTTGTTAACTTCTAAAAGTCCTCCAGTGGCCTCAGACATGAAGCAATAACACGTCCTTAAATAACCAATGTATATGTGGACGAAAACACAGAGAGGTAAAGTAAGAGGAAAAGAGAATTAGAAGGGGGAGGAAGTGAAAGAATAAAAAAAAATAAAAAAAGACAGCTGGGAAAAAAGTTACAAAAATAAAAGCGAGAGAAATCATTAGAGCTAGACAACGAGTGAGAGTGAGAGACAGAAATAAAGACAAATGAGAACAGAAGTAAAGGCTGTAAGAAAGAGGTAGAGAAATGATAAAAGAATAAATCTTCAATGTGATAACAAGGAGAGGTGTCATTCATCTGTCAAGGTGACAAGACATACAGCTGCCATTCTCCTTCACAAAAGATGCTGCTGCTGATTTATTGACTTTGTGTCTTGTTGAGTTCAATTTACGGTTAACTACTGAGCTTAAAGTGGCACCTTCCTACCTGGGTGAGACTGTAGAGGCCTTTTAAGTAAAAGTAACAAATCACCACAAATTCTATCAGAACCTGTCTATGGTGCAGTGACACAGCAACTTCGTAGGACTGACTATAAACATAATGTACAGCTTTAAATTCAAGACAAACACGGCACAATACACACTGTACCAGTTGGAAATGTATTGGAACAGTTAGTCTATTCTGTCCTGCATGGGGATGACATGGGTTGAATTACTTCAGAACTTCACGCTCCATCTTACTCCACGACGGTAACTGTTTTGTTATTCGAAAACTAGCAAAATTGCCTCGTCTGGAAGATATAATTAATCAACATTCCTGGTCATTCTGAAGCACATTTCCATGTTTATTGCCATGTTTTGAAGTTCCAGGTTTCAGTGTGTAAGATGTAGTGGTGCTAAAAACATGAAAAAGAGCCACGGTTTGGTTTGTCCGTTCTGGGCCTTTTAGTTAATGGGATAATAACTGAGGTCAATAGTCGCTGGTAGTGGTAATACATCTTATGTGGATGCCACCAACCATAAAGTCCGGTCAGAGCTATTGTAGAAACATGGTGGCACAACAGGACGGACTCCGTGGAAGAGACCAGCTCCCTCTGTGGATATAAATGGCTCATTCTAAGGTAACGGGAGTTTTATTGTCAGGTGATTATAAACTCATTAAAACATAATTATATTGTCTTCCATTTCTACAATTAGATCCCCTTAAGTCTTACAGACTGGACTTTGGTGTACACCTAGCTACATACGTTTGTCCAGGTTACAAATCAGATATTATTTAAATATTATCAGGTCCTACTCTCATAGGACGGCGGTAATACATCAAGCCAGACTTACATTTCCTGCTGTACTGCATGCAAGGTTATCTGCTTATTTGCATCAGGTGTTTGGTCACATTAGATTTTTTTTCCAAGCACATAATCAATCTAACAGGTGGGTGGGCTTCTGAATGTGATAAGATTTTAATATTCCTTATTGCATGTGTTGAAAATTTTGCCAACAAGACCCCATTTTCTCCAGATATGCTCCAGTAGCCAGTATTAGAGTAAGATAAGAAATCTTAGAACAAAACTTTGAAAACAGGGGAAACTTTGAAAACAAGGACATCGTGCAATAGCTGAGGCTGTGCAGTCAGGCCCTGTGCAAGAAGCTGAAGCACGGTGGCGAATATTCACACTATGCACAATACGGACATTTCTTCATCTTTGCACTAAACATGTCGAAGGCAGAATGCGACATAAGGAAAACTTCAACTGGTGATAAAACCAGCTTCTTCAGTTCTTACCTCATAGCCATTTCTTTTCCTCTTCTCTTCTGTTTTCTTCTCTATAGAGCGAGTCTAGAGGCTGTAATCAAATATGCTCTATTCTTTTAAATCTGGCCCCAAAGTACAGACATCTAATTACTGTACTTCTCTCTCATGCAGAAGGGGTAAAACCAGGACTCCTCAGCTTTTGTCACTTTAGCAAAAGAGCTGTACAAACTTACATTTTCTCCACTTTTTTTAACAGTGCAAAAGAAGGTTTAATCTTATTAGTGGTTGGATTCTAGTAAGCCTAATTTGCTGCATTGTGAAACATCAAGGTAATGTAATAGCGCTTTTAAGAATACAAGACAGATTACACAGAGGACTAAAGCATTTAGATAATGGGGACTACTGAAAAAAAAAGCATAACTGTCTGTTTGTTACAAACATGCATGATATACAAAGAAGGCTCTGCATCGACCCGATGTGTGTGTGTCTGCTGAATTAATATATACACAGTGACAGAAAAAAACAGACGCCTACACATATAGTCCCATACAAAAAGACACACAAAATGCCTGCAGCCGAAGAGATTTGTAACTGAACAAAACTGCCTCTTCGAAAAACTCTGCGTCTATAAGAGGTCTCAGCAGGAGTTGGCCAGTGCTCGTCTCATCATCTCTTTCTTCGCCGCGCCGTCCTTCTTTTTTCTTCTCCAGGGATTTTTTTCCAACAAAATTCAAAGTGAAAGGATTTTAGAGGCTAACATTTGCAGCTTTGTTTGGAGATTAGTCAAGGAGAAGAAAGATGGGGAGTGTGTGTGTGTGTGTGTGTGTGTGTGTGTGTGTCTGTGTGTGTGTGTGTGTGTGTGTGTGTGTGTGTGTGTGTGTG
>JAPQRN010000006.1:11968221-11994000 GCA_037367275.1 Coranthus polyacanthus | reverse complement strand
CTGGACGGCCACCTGGTCCATCCACCAGGAGCATTACAGAGCATTACACACACACACACACACACACACACACACACACACACACACACACACACACACACACACACTCACACATATACCTGCTCAAAACTCTCCTTGACGGTTTGATGTGTGTGTAACATCATGAGCAATGCTGTTCACTTAGAAGCGGAACAGGCTGGCCTTCTGTTCAGCCTCCAGGTTAAATATTGATTCCCCCCCCCTGTCTTGCAATCTGTGGCTCCCTGCTTCATAGGTTTAAAAATTATAGTAATATAACAGGTTTCATATGCTAATTGTTTTTTTTTTTCTGCCACAAACTAATGAGGAGATTAAATTAAAAATAGCAGCATACATTACTATTGTTTAATATCAAAGGACCCTTTATGTACCGTTATTACTTTTGCCATCACTTCTTACTTACTATTACTACCAGGTATGAGGCACGATTAGTGGCTATAAAAAGATCCCTTTTGAGGAGTACTCCAGCAAGCAGTTCTTCTCAGTGTCTTTTGGGGCCCGTATTGTCGGCTTCAGACTACATGTCTGTCTTTCAGATTTTGGCCAGGTGAAATTTTGCCATGCAAGGATTTGGACGAGACATAAAGCTAAGACTAAGAAGTTGGTTTCCAAAAGTAGAGCCCACTAGGGAGGAGATTGGCAACATAGCCAAGCGGGAGGACGAGAGACTACAGAATGAAATCTACAGAGAATATTGGCTAAAGAAGAAGTCAAAAACATAGAGAAGGATTTGGAAACCAAAGAACGCAAACGTGGCTAATTTAACATCAAAGACAGGTAGAAGGAGGAGATAAATCACGAGGAATAAAAGGAAATCTCTTCTCTTGGGTAACTCTTGGTGCTTAAAAAGAGATATGTAATTGTGCTCTGAGCCGCCTGGATAGAGGAGCAAGACAGCAGCAAGATCAGAACTGCAAGTGACAGCAATCAAGGAAAACTGCAAGAGCTGGAGGATCATGTGAGACAATGCCACAAAGCTTAAGCAGATGGGAAGAAAAATTGCAGAAGAAAGTGGGACACTGTAAATTGGAGGGGTGATGAGGAGACAGCTAACGTCACTGGCATGGTCTCAGAAAATTAAGGAAGCCTTTTAGGAAGAAACAGCCTTCCATGAAACTGGAAACTCTTTTTTAAGTTCATCAAAGGTTAGTGTTTGAACCAGAAATGACAGATTTTGGTAGATGTTTCGTAGTAATATTGGCTTAAGTTAAGTTAAGGACAGGACAAGATTAGACAAGACTTCAGATTCATCTTAAGGCAACAAAAATGCTATGATCATCCTGGTAAAAGCTAATGGAAAATAATATCACCCAGCCAAAAGTCAGTTAAAAAAGTTTTTACGCTCTGTAGATGTGGAAAAGTTAAAGGTAAATGGTAAATGCAAATAGGTGCAATGGAAACAGATGTAGTAAATAATTGCATGTGTGTGCATGTGCAGACTAATAAAGAGACTTTAATGTTCAATGAATTAATGCAAGAACCAAACTATAAATGCCATATAGAAAGCAGCAATGAAACAGCACCACGTGTGAAGAGCTGCAGAGACAAAAGCAAAGGAAGAGTTTGAAACAACACTTTATGATCCAGACCATAAAAAGATGCCAGCCAGCTTCAGGTTTTAGTCAAATTCATCTTAATATTAGCTCTTCAATCAACAGCTCAGATAGAAGGCTGCGTTACATTACATTTAACTACTAAAATATGACCCATACATTCGGATGGAAACGTGCCCTATGTGTTTTCGGGATCTAAGATGCACAGGACACCTTTGTTTATGCTTGTAGTTTACGCTCTCTATTAATTGTGCACTAAATTCAAAGACAAGAAATATCATTTTTTCTTAATATATTCCCATTTTTGTCACTGTGGAAACCTGTTGGTTACATTATCAACAGGCAGTGACTCTGCTGAGAGATATCACCCTTAACAGCACAATACTTCCTAACTGGGTTGTGGGCTATGCTGTATTGCATATTGATCTATAATGCATGCTGTTGGCAGCGAGAGAGCAGAAATGGATTCCCAGTAAAGAGGGATGACGATAGAATTGGCAACCCTGGGCTTCCTCATCCCCCTGTTTTGCATATATGACCTCAATTTCAGACAGAGAACATAGCTCATCATGCAAAATGGAGTTAAATCTGATCACTTAGACAGGGCTGCATAATGAAGTAGAGGTGGCTTAAATTGATTCTTTTAAATATTGATAGGTAACAAAACCCCTGCTGCTGTGGAGAGACCACTGCAGACAGGTAGCTAGGCTGGTGTACACCACCCTGTAGTGTACTGAGGACACACAAACACTTCACGATCCCAATGTGACATGTCTTGTCTCATGTTTTTTTCAACATTATTGTCTGTTAGGTCTGACTAAGTTTGTGTAATAAACCCTGAATGACCTGACCTCAGTTACTGATGTCCCACCGAACACTGCGGTGAATGTCATTATCTATTGTAAAGCATCAACTTCACCATTAAAAACGGCGAAGACCTGAAGCCAAACTTTTGCTTGATGCTCAAGTTGTGGGATTGAGACTGAGGCAGAATCTGCTCTGTGAGTAAAGCTGCATTTGTGGCTACCGAGAATGACATTTTTTAACACTTGCGCCCGTTTAAACGGAATCACATAGCTGAGCTCAGGCGTTATGATGCTGTGATCGGTTTATCAAAACAGTAAAGCAAGAACCGTGGAGCAAGCAAGTTTTGAAAGGATTGAAGCAGGGACGCGTGGGACTAGGAAAGATGAGAAAAAAGTAAGAGAAAGTGCTTTAGACAGAGAGCAGCAGATATTTTAAGGCAGGGAAGATATAGGAGTTACAGTTCAATTCAACTGGTCTTTTTTGTTAGCACCGCAAAGGCATAAAAAATGATGCAAGGCCTTGTAATGTGTGCACACAAACACACAGCATGCAATGCCAACAAACCTTCAAACAAATACACTAAAATTATTTATTTATGTCCATGTCTTCATATAACACTTAAAGATCCCAAAAGGAAATATCTACAAGACTCAGCAGCTTTGAATGGACCAGTGACACAAGTGTCAATAGCAGCTAATCGCGTTTTGTAAGTTCAACACACCTTACGGCCATTGCTTCAGGAATACAACAATCAGTCCTTTCCCCACCCTGCATGGATGCCAATAATAATTGATGACACACAATGTGTTGCCAGGTGGTCAGGTCTCTTTGTCAGCAGACACACACTCTGGAGGGGGATCTGGGGGAGTGTGGGGAATTTGATGAGAGCCACTGGCTTTTAAAGTGTGATTTACAATACAAAACAAAACCTGGAATGCATTAATAAGTCTCTGGTATCCACATAAAGAGGAGGTTGCGCAAGTCAGCATGCATGAAACAACTGATATACAGTATATTACAAAGTTCTAAAGCATAACACCAAACTTAGTGAGAAAAAGTCAGACTGTGGGTGTTGTCTGTCTGTTAAAAGCTCCAATTAAGATACTTTTTTATGAGGTGAAGAGATCAAAATGGAGGAGAAGGAACCGTGAAGGCAAATGTCACACACAGTCTATGGAAATCAACTCAAGCTTGAGATGTGGTGTAATAAACTGCACAACGATATCCAAATACCATGCTCTAATTATGTTATCAACATATGCCTCTAACATCAAAGTGTGCTTTTCATTAAAAAAGCACAATCGTGCCCTTTTCCCTGTCTCCTATTCAAGTGCAGTCTAATCAAACACCTTTTATGAATGAGTTATGAATAAGTTGCTCCTTTGAAAAGTTGGAGCAAACCTGAAAACTTTACCTCTGTTCAACAGTGTTGCTTTGGCACATAAAAATAAGACTGAAAGGTGTGCTACAATGTTCACTAAATCCCATAATGCCAAACTGTGGGATAGGAAAACAGCATATTAACAATGTTCTTTGACTAATAATAGGAAACCTTTCCCCTGAGGCTGGTGGCTATTATATGAATGCATATACACTGGTGAATTAACAAGTAAATGTTTATATTAAGGCATCATTTTCCATATTTTTCCATCCCTTAATCTAAATAAATATACTTTATATACTGTATATGATCAAATGAAAAAAAATCACACCTCTCACTTTCAAATCTGGAGGCAGTAGATTTTTCTTTTTCTTTTTTTTTTTTTACAGACTCTGTATCTTGACCATGATTTGTCAGAGCCAGTTGATTTTTAGCGCTGTTAGCATGTGCAGACATGGCAGAACAACTGCATCCATTATGGTAGTGGTTCCCAATCTTTTTACCTTGTGAATAAAACAACATATTCTTGTTTCACCTTGTTACAGCTTTGCTATGAGCAGTTCAACCGTACTGAATTTCCCTCTCAAGCTGCTGCATCTTGAAAATATTCTGTGTGCAGTCTGTGCACATGTCATACCCAAGATTGTAACGTTCATGTCACACATGGATGTAATCTGCCGCTGAAATCTAACAGTCTGCAGGAATGCGGTGCGCTCTAACCTTCATGCAAGTGACAAATCTATCTAAACAAATCTTTTTTTTTTCTTTTTTAATCTTTAGTCCAACAAACACACCCAACCCGATGGTATTCTTGCCGGTTTGCCCTTTGATATCAATAGTGACCCTACACACCTTTCTTTCATGAGGCCACACAGCGAGACCGCATATGTCTGAATGAATGGATTTGTGCTTATTTGTATTCTGTGCAAATATTTACTGTACATTTACATGAGGTGTGTGTATTTTGGGCATTTGTAGGAGGCCTTACGATAAACAGTGAGAACCTGCCTGACAGACAGAGAGAGAGAGAGTGTGACAATGACTGAGCAGAATGCCTTCAAGCAGTTTTCAATCTAATGTTAGTGTGGGCCGAGAGGATCTCTTCCAGTTGTGGCCTGTAGAGGTCCCCGTCGTACTGTGACAGTGATCAGACGTGCGAGGCAGTGGGCAGGTGCGGTTTTCGGGAGTGTTACGGGGCTCGGTTTGTGTGTCTGACTTCAAGGTTCTGTGGCTAAAGGAGCGTATTCCAAAGTAAGACTTTTGTACCTCATTTTTAAACAAGTCGGTGCAGAGATTTATTTAAGAAATGTGTTCATAAGATGAGGAAAGGGTATGAGGCAGATACATGGAACTGAGTTGGGGCGGATATGTGACCTGAGGGTGTGCAGATGACACATTTACCAAAACACAGGGTCATTTAACCTGTATTGGTTTTGAAAAGTCAGTGCAAACGTTGTTCAAATAGTTTCTTTCTGTAATATGTGTGTTAGCTAAACCTAAAGTTATGAATGTGACAACCATTAAAAAAATGAAACCAGCAAAATCTGGAATTTATAATTAAATGAATACTGCCCACAGATATTCATTTTGACATCTAGACATTGACCTCATCACTCCTTGAAAGGAAATGCCAAGCCCAGCACAGCGGGGAGGGGGAAGGGATGATAATAATAATAATAATCATAATAATAATCATGATAATAATCATAATAATAATAATACAGCAGGGGAATGTAGACTCAGAGCCTGCAGGTGGATGCTGGGGTGGCGATGGGACATAAGACCTGTTATATGAACAGCAGGAGCAATAATAGCAAGTGACAGCTCTGCTTTCAGATAAGTGATGTGGCAGCAGGTATCATTAAAAAAATAACTGTTGTAAAAAGGTGCATTGGATATGTTGCAGTCAAAAGAGTATGTGAGTGAAGTTTTACACTGAAATTGACCGAATGCTTTGGTCTTAAGACTTCTACTTTCTGAAGTTGGACATATGTGGCATTTACACTGGAGAAATACTGGGGACATGTGAACACCACCTTCTGAAATGGCCCTTCTGAAACACCCAAAAGTGTGCGTGTGATGCTAAGGCTTGTTATCAGCTGTGAGTTGTGGTTAAATTAGCTCCATTCCAACTACAGTTTATGGGCCAAAAAGCTGGCAAATTAAATACATATCTCACATATCAATGTATAAACTTTAGGCTTAGAATGAGTCGTGATTGGCTGAACTTGACTCACAAACTCTTGTTTCTCTAACATCAACAAGGTATGCAGCATCAATCCTGGCATTATTCAAATGACACGGTGCTGCAGCTGTAAGTGTGATGCAAATGGATCAACACTGACGGCATTTTATGCTGAGTATTTTCATATTGTCGACACTGAAGTCACCCAGGATGTGCACTTTTGATCTCCGCTGCATATGTAAACTCAAATATGTTGAAAGCTGTTTAAAAAACAGTTTTATCTGACCTTATGTCCCCATCACTTTTCAACACAAAGGCAGACATGCTGAGTTCATTAATTATGCCGTTGCATTTATTGTTTATGAGCTGAAATGTAGGTTGAGGTTGGTGCTAAGCGGTGTCTAAATCTGCTTCCATAACAATGAGGAAGTACGGGGCAGAGTTGGAATGTCATGGTTGTTTTGGATGTTTGCACGTGTTTAGGTTTTGATGTTTTGTGTTTAAATGGCAGAGAGAGAGGAGTGAATTAATTGAAATAAAGTAAAACACCTGCTCCGCTTCTCCTCGCGGCGAGTAATGCTGATGCCCTGGGGTGAGTGGGACCTGTTAATGGAAAAACGTATAACCCATGCTGACCTGAGTCACAGTTCAACCTAACCAGCTTAAAAGACAGACTTGAAGACGTAAAGTGAGAGACCATAGAAGACAGTAAGTGACAGAGAGAAGGAGTTAGATTAGAGCGGGGAATAAATGTGTGTTGAAAGCAGCTGAAGAAGGAAGGAGAGGCCGGGGGAATGACGATGGAGAGATGGAAATGACAGAGAGAGGAGTGCAGAGAGTGGATGCTCAGGATGGTCGAGGTGGAAATGTCTATCTGGTGACATGTGCATTAGCATCTCGTCGGAGGAGGAGGCCATGACATTGAGCGGAGGTGACACAGAGAGATGTGTAGTAGCCAAGTAAACCACAATCACTTCCTCCGCAGTCACTCTAACCCTCTATCTCTCTCATATAGACTGTCAGTCTTCCTCTCTTCACGACCCTTCAGTCCTTCCGTTTCTTCACTCTGTGCATTTGCTATCCTTCTGTTTTACTTATCTCCCTCAGAGGAATAAGCTCCAGTCCATTAGCCGAGAGTCCGACCTCTTGTAAAGATTACTCTTAGTAAGGTCTTCAAAAACAAATTCCAAGTTTTTGCATTTTTGCCCTCATGCAAGCTTGGGAATTTCATACAGTCTGTGTGTGCTGAATACTTTGTCAGTGCATGAATGTTGTGACAGTTGCTTATTTTTGTTCATGTAGTTCCGTGTATCAGTATTTGACCCCTTATGTCCGCAACAATTTACAGAGCAACTGCACTTTTTTCAGCCTGCTGCCAAAATGTTGTTCATGCTTTTCGTCTTTTATTTCCAGACTTTTAACAGTGAAAGACAATTTAAAATACTTTATATATACACAACATTCATCCGCAGTTAAGTAAGAAATGTAAGCATTTTCTCCAAAAACTCAACTGTTACAATTACTTCACACACTGACTTTAAACATCTATTCTGTCCCTTGATGCTGGTTCACAGTGTTCTTCTGTCGTAGTGGCGTGTCTTAAACTTAGTAGCAGGACGAGTCTCATATAGTCACATATAGACATATAGACTGAACGTTTCCATAATGTTTGTCTGAGTTACAGGAGGATTCGTTGGTTTCACAGCTTAGCATTAGCAGTGAAATCATTATTTTACTGAAATAAAAGATGCACCTTCCCTCACATAAAATGAACAAAAATGCAAGAAAACACCTGGTTAATGCAGAGGATGGACAGCACAGACTGCAGCTGAAGTAACTGGTTGAGCGCTGTTACTCTGCAGAAATTCCTTCAGTGGACTTTGAGCAAATGTGTGTTTGTGTGCGCCTGAATGTCTCAAGTGTTATTTACAGGATGGAGAAAGCTCCAGCACAGACAGAACAGCAGATGCCTGGGCAGACTGGCTTGGCCTCTCTACTCGCCCACAAACAGGCACCATATTGACGATCTAAATTCAGCGCAACAATTGTCATAAACATTGATGTATAAACTGCGCTACGCACGAAATACATAAATCTCTATCTGCAACAAATCTGTGTTTCTTTTGTGCGAGACAGGGGTAAAGTTGGAACTCTGAAAAAGTGAACTTTTCACATTATTTTTTGTAACATGCAGACAACACATGAAAGGTCACTTGGAGCTCAGAGAGAAATACACACAGGCAGATAAATACACATAAGTGAGTTCAGTGTGTAGGGATCTTGGATAGACTGCTTTCATTTCTTTTCCTCACATTTCCCTTATACCCTTCACCACAGCTGGTGAAGCAAATGTCAGCGAGGTGTTAATTGCTGCCGCCTCATCTCTCAAGCCTTGATGCACTCAAGGCACTGGAGCATGTCAATACACAGTGTGTGTGTGTTTGTGCGTGTGGAATAGATAGAAATAAGCTTCTGCATCTTTAGTAAAAGATATAATAATACTTAATAGGGAGTGATGCACATACTCAACAATAGTGAAAAACATGATTCATTCCGATGTAATGTCAAACTGCTCTATTTCTCGCCACGCTTCTCTTCCATCCTCTTCCCTTTTCCTCCTCTCTGTCTCTTCTACAGAAACAAACACCTTCTTTTTTTTCTTTTTTTTTCTCCATCCGACCCTGTGCGACATCGGTATAACACTGTTAGGTGATTACTTGCTGAGGGAGAGAGATGTAACTGGCTACAGAATATCATGCAGCACCGCCTGATTAACAATCTGTCTGAGACTTGTTGTGCGTCGGCTGCTTTCCTCCAGTGGTTTTGGCTGCTGCCTCAGAGGACAGCGAGGGGACAATGACTGAGGTCCAAGAGCACTAATGGAATCAGGCGCAGTCACTGGTGTGTGTGTGTGTGTGTGTGTGTGTGTGTGTGTGTGTGTGTGTGTGAGAGAGAGAAAGAACGAGGAAGCACATCACTCACTGTTGAGAATGCTCAGCCCCAGGACTGACACTGAACGAGGTAGTGGAAAATTTTAGGCAATAAACAAGACACTCACATAGATGCTTTTTTTTTTTTTTTCTTTCTCTATGTGCTTTACATCCTACTGACTTAACACACAGTCTCTCTTTCCTCTTTCACCCCGCCTCTCTATTGCTCTCTTTGAGGCTCACTCTCAGCCTCCTCCGCTGTTCATCTTCATGTGCAGACATGATATGAGTGATGGTGAGTTGAGCCTGTGCTTCATTCTCACCTACACTAAAAGGCAAACAGTGACAACATCCAGCCCAGTATAAAATATAACACATTCTCACAAACGCATTCCCCCCCCAAAAAAAAACTTTCAAAAGGTTCATGACTCTGAGAGAGGAAAGGAAAGGGAAAAAAAAAAAAAGGCGTGTTTTGGGGAAATATTGGCTGTGAAAGCTTTGCCTGTGTCTTAGAGTTCAGGACACAGAGAGAAGCACTAATAGAGGCAGAAGAGAGACAGAAACAAAAAGGAGACAAATAGAGGCAAACACAGAGAGACAGTATAGAGGCAGGGGATGAGCATGGCAGAGCATCTGTGTCTGTACATACACCCCCAGAAGTGGGAGCGCTAACGAAAGAGAGAGAGCGAGCCAGAAAAAGAACCAAAAAGAGGCCAAAAGAGGATGCATTCTTCTTCCTCTCAATTAAGTGGCACACTTTATCTATGGTTACTTCTGACTGCCTAGATCCTCAAGCAGCTCTCAGTCTGCTGGGGGTGTTTTTAACCAACTTGTCCCGACGACTGGGTGAAACAGATGAAACCGATCCTATTTGTTGTCTGAGTGCTATTTTCATGTCAGCGCCTCTTGTTCTGTTTTCTCGGGGTCTGTGTTGTTTTTGTTTTCTGACACTTAGAGATGGGGAACTTTGCCCCCTCCGGAACTGTTCCACTTCCATTATCCCAGTTTGCTCATCAGTGTGTGTGTGTGTATGTGCATGTGTAAGGAAGAAACAGAAACAACAGTAAGAAATCTCGATAGTAAAATTAACAATCCTGCAGCTGCCTTTATAAAGGCAATGGGATTGATGACATATATATATATATATATATATATATATATAGAGAGAGAGAGAGAGAGAGAAAGAGAGAGAAGATGTATACACATAAACATAAGACATATTACTCTTCCAGTATATCTTCTACTTACTCAGTGAGGGGAAAGCACTATTGCTTAAAAGCAGTTGTCTTTCTTAGATGCTCTCTTACACATATAAATTAGGTTCAGTTCCCCCAAAGCTGCTTCAGATACAGGTCAATGAGGGGCCTGTTTTGCATGTAACAGCACTAAACTGGCCAGTTGCTGATGAACTGCAGGAAAGACACCTCCTTTTAATTTGTCAGCATTACAGTTTGAACGGATTTCTTTGATTGAATAAAATGAATGAAAGAATGTAAACCAACTTTTCCTTTTCACAGCTTTCGCCTTACCCCTTAGACTATGACAAACATTATCCCACAAGTTTGTCTTTCTTGTTCGTATGCAATGGGTGGTAGGAGGCAGATGTTGTAGAGGAGGAAGTATGAAGACACACACGTACACTCAAAAGATGTACTCGAAGATTATATAATGACAATGGTTAATCTGTCCTGTGAAAGTGCTGGTGACAATGTCAAAGTGATGTGATGTTGCAATGATCATGAGGCCAATCTACTTTTGAGTTTATACGAACTGGTTCAGGGCTCTGCTAATACAAGGTGTGTTTTTCGCTGCTGAATGGAGGGTATATAAATTACAGGGGCTGAAAATCTAACCTGCTCCGTAGCAGGTTTTGCTCAAGACAGGGGATCAAAGCCCATAAAAGCACTGCTTACTGACCACTACTGGCCAATCATGAAAAAAGAAAAGGTGGCGTCGCTGTGTATAGATAGCGAGAGGGTGTCTCAGGAAGGATAGAGTTATATTGGCCGATACAGACAGTCTGAACCCATTGGCTTACATTTGTATGGTGATGTAATACATGGTCTTAAAACACAGACTGATTAAAGCTCTAGAGCCTTGGATTGACCTTATAAACAGTAAACCTACTTACTCTGCTTAGATTTGTTTTTATATTTGTTCTTAACTTGCTCGCAGACCGTTAAACAGCACCACAGTTGAAGTGAAAGAATTAGTCTAAAATTGTCCTAAAGGCCACAAGTACACAACTGGAATTATAGTCAGATGTACTTGTGCTTTAATGGTGTGATAGAATATTAACTTACACATATAACAATAATAATAATAATTTGAATTCATATTGCACTAAAAAGCGCAGTTTACAAAGTGTTTTGACAGAAAAACAGGAAGCTCAGAGGTAATGCAGTAACAAAAGGGCAACATCGCAATAAGTTGACACAAGAAGTGAAATGATACAAAGCAGGAGATGATAAAACAGGACGGAATGGTGATGCGAGGCAGAAAAGTGTAAAATGGTAATAGCGATAAATAAATTAAAACAGTGAATAGAACAATAGAAGCAATAACAAAAGATACAAAGACAATAGCAGGAGAATAAAAAGAGAATAAAAAGAGACAACATCACATCAGAAAAAAACGGTAAAAGCAAATAGATCCAAAAAACAGTTGGCATTTAGACTTTACATTCCTCATATCGGTTTAGCGTTATCGTTTGTTCTTGTGAGAAATATGTGGCTCCAGACCAGTCGGTGTTTGTGATTGGTCATCTGGTGCCAATTCGGCCCTTTTTGAGTGAACAGAGTCAAAAACCCTGGCTTGACAAAACACATTTACGGTGATTGCAGTTGTTGAGCTGGGTAAGGACATCCTGGATATGTTGAAATGACCTAGCGATACAGATCGTGTTATTACAAATCATAAATAAATTAAAAAAAAAAAAAACCCCACAACAAACACAAATACTGTACATTAAATAGAAGAATGGATGTAATGAGTTTCCTTTACTCTGACAACTCCGTCACCTGTAATTGATTTGTACACCCACGACCTTCACGGCAATCAAACTGTCACCAGGGAGCCCGCGGTGACCCAGTCTTGTATATCTGTGTTTGAGTGGGCGCGCGTGTTTACTTATTTATGTTTATCTGAGGGTGCTTTGTTTACATCATTAAGGTGTACACATTTACCTGTGGGTGACAATATGTTTAGGGAGCTTGTCTGCGCACACAAATGTTTATTGTCTCCTTTGACCCTGAGGATGAAGTGGATCTAGATGGGGGGAGTGCTACTATTGATTTTTCGGCTCTTCACACACAGGGTTAATCTTTGCTTCTGATTGTGTGCAGCGTGGTGTGTGTGTGTGTGTGTGTGTTTTCAGGGTCAGACTGGCCATTAAAGAAAACCGAGTCAATCATTTTGGACCGAAAAGTTACAAACCTTCTTCTTGATATACGCTGTTACTTCAAGTTGTATCTTTTATTCCCAGTTTGACCAAACTCAAGGAGTGAGGTTTTTTTTTTTTTCCTGTATCAAATTAGTTGCTGTGATTATCATTTTAACATTTTTACTCATTTACAAGCCGCAGAGACACCTTTCAACACACGTAGCCTTGATAAATTGTATTTGCTTTATTGATCGTTGTTCATTCGTTTGTCGGAGGTGAGGAAGAGTAATCTCTGAAGCACTTTAACTACTGCCTTCATGATTTGTGGAAGTTGGACCTGTGAAATTATACTTACTCAGCACCACCTTTAGTTTGTATTTGTGATTATATGTGTCTACATGCAGTTTCATGCATCTGCCAATGTACATATTTATGAACATATATGTTTATGAACCACTTCAGCAAGATTTGTTTTTTGTTTGTTTTACAACTTGTGCCACTTCCACTCATCCCCTTATGTTGTTTTTGTTAAGCCACTAAAATGTTGTCTTTCAAACGTCTCAGTAAAACAATTAAAGTTAAAGCATGTAACATTTCTCACTGTTCTTTATAGACAAACCCTTCAAACTTGACTGAAGCAGAGAGAGAGGCGGCGAAGCACGCAATAGACTGGATGAGACAGCGAGAGATGAGAAAAAAAGGCTGTGAAATAGAAGAATAAAACATTGTTTTCTGATTTCTATCGCAGCGGTTATGCTCTAAAACACACGTGCGCCTGCCAACACCATCGTAGATAAAATACAACCACCGCACATGGTTCCTCCTCCTATCTGCTGCATCTGACAGACAGGCAGACAGAGTTTTGTTTTTCAGACAGAACCGAACCACACTATGAAAAATGCAGTAAGAGATAAGACCATAGTGAACTGCAGTCGCTTTGGTTTTTATGTTGTTCTGCGCATGAATGTTGCATGATGCTGCTATTGGCTGGTGTGGCAAACTCACTCCCGGAAGATCGACACCCAGAAACATCCCGAACACAGCAAAAAAACAGCAAAATAGAAAATACATGGTGTATTTACCTCTGCAGGCAAATACACCATCAAAAGGATTACTATTGCATGAGTCTTCTTTTTTTGTTTGTTTGGACTTGTGACAGGTAAAAATGTGGCTGCATTATGTATATAACATCAAGGAAGAATGAAACTAGTAATTATTGCATTAAATATGAGCCTTGCGTACTGTGATAAAGCTAAAGACAAAAGTAAACAAACTAAATAAAACAAAATAAATAAAAGTTTAAAAAAAATTATAAAACAAGGAACAAAATGGAAAGACACAAAAAACAAACAAATAAAAAAAAACAAGATTACCAAATGATAATGTTTACAATTTTAACCCAAAGACTATAGGAATACAAAGTGTAGATCAAATTGAGATGGACTATTTTATCTTCCACAACCCCTTTAAACTGCATAATCCCTTCAGTATAGGTCAAGTGAAGCAGACTCTTATTAGTATTAATTCTGGAGAAATGAATAGACCTGATGACATTTCAGCCTGTCCACTACAGGGGTATGCAGAGGACATTGCTCTTGTCATTGCACATTTTAAAAAATATTGCTTGATGTCTCCGAGGCCTCGAAACATGGAAATGTGTGTCACACACCGATGTTTCATCCTAGTTTAGGAAGTGAGTGGTGATCAATCTCTCTCACTTCTATTTGGGAAAAAAAGTTCACGGAAGATTCATAGTGACGAAGCTCATGCCCAGTGTCCTCACTCAGGGTAAAAATCAGTACGCCTATTTGCCCCTGCACAGCACAATAGCAGCACTGGTCAGGGCAATCCATACCTGGCTTAGTGAAACTGAATCTAAGCCAACAGTGGTGCGGGGTTTTTGGCTGACATGTCCAAGGCTTTCGATCGAGTGAATCATGTTAAATTAATGCAGCATATCCTGGTTGTATAGCTAGCTTCATCACAGAAAAGAGACAAAGGATGATGGTACATGCCTCTCTTGGATCGATGTGGTACTAGGTTTCGCTCAAGGAGGAGTATTTTGCTCACATTTGTTTCTTTTACCCATGGCAACCTGAAGCACAGTGTTCAAGGACAGACTGGACACAGGCCGTGAACATGATGCAGGACTGACACAAACACTTCTTTTTATGAATATCTTTGAAGACACGTCTATGCATCAAGACTCCAAGGGACTGTGTACACGGACAGCAGAGCCCACTACAACTCTTTGACCCTGTAGGAACCTATAGATGTTATCAATAACCAACAATAAGTAGGGAAGAAGTAACTCTGCCATAACATCTGACATAACTCTGACATTTAGATGAATTTTCAACCAGTTTGAAATCAAAATGACCAATCTGATGATTATAAATAAACTAGAATAGTTTTTTTTAAATAGTATATATGATTTTATTGACTTCTTGTTCTTTGTTTTACATATTGAAAAAAAAAGTCTTTTTATGGTTAAAGTCTTTTCTAAGTTCCTAAGTTTTCTTCACCTTGGTTGCCTCAGCAATATCCATAAACTGTAGTACAAGATATTGAAATTGTAGTATTTATAATATAAATTGGCACTGATGATGTCGATCATCAGTATTGGCAGAGTTCAGCTCCGGTGGCAGATTCTTCTCAACAAGAGTTGTTGACATTTAGGAAATAATAGCTCAAAAAATAAAAAGAAATCACACCTCAAATCACCGAGATTTTTCACAGTTAGTTTTATGTTCAGTTCAACAGTTCTCTAGTTTCTAATAAAGTCAAAAACTCATTTTAAAAAAACAACATAAAAGTCTGAGAGTGCTGAGTTATCAGATGATTAATTGGCTATCAGCTTTTTCCTGCTTCAACGATTGTTATTATATTTGCCTTTAAAATTCCACTATCAGTCAACTTTTAATACAAATATTTCATGTTTATATTATAACACTTTGAGTGATAAACAAAACAGACAACAGAACTACGTGCGTTGGCACACACTTCATCCTTTGTATGTTTGCCTTTCATTACCTTTTAATGTTCTATGACACGAAAACACATGAGTTTTTTCGTGAAAGTATTTGTGTACTGTGTGTCCGCCCTCCAGATTGCCTCTGCAGTGAGAATGGTCTTATTTTCTCTGGAGGTGTACACCATCTGAAAACCTGAAGCGAAATCTGAAGTGAAACCAAATGAAAACAGAGACGTCGGTGCAAAAGTGTTTTTTAGATTGAAAATAATGTGTACTTACAAATAAACAAAGCAAATCCACGTGCATGTGTGGGAGAGGCTGCTCATTAAAATGAATTCTCATTTTCATGGTTTTGTAAGCTTTTTGGTGATGCATGCTTTATATTATCAATTTTTTGGCAAAAGAAGACACAAAACAATAAAGCACATGGTTGCAAATGTGGTGTGTTTGTACCAGCAGAAGAAAAACAAAAACTGAAATAAGACTGCACCAATCCCCTTTCGATAACCTTGAATCGATCCTTGAATTGTAGTGTTTTAATAATCCTGTGTCATATGTTGCAGACAATTCCTCAGAATACTGGATACTGTGAAGGACATACGGAGATTCTTCAGGTAAGTTATTCTAAGGTAAACTTGAGGAATCCAAACTAGACTAACCTGTGTAATAACAACTTGTCTGTAACATGTTCGTGTTTGTGTATATGTGTGTGTCCATTATTTATGAAAAGGCTCAAAATGTGGTTTTCACAGAGTCTCAGGAGTTGCTCAAAATAGATGGAAAACACTAACAAGCAAAGTAAAATCAATTTGTTGGTTAAAGTGTGTGTTTGTTTGTGTGTGAGAGCCTGCTACTAAGAGTTTGTTAAAGCAAATGAGTGTTATCTAGGTATTTTTTTCCTGAATATAGATCACTGAGCTAAACAGGGACAACAGTGGTGGCATTCCACATCATACATCGCAACACAATCTCAATTACCCGCACTAGTGGGCATAATATGAATGGAGAATTTATGCAAGCATTCGTAATGCACTATTACTGTTACTATTACCACCGCCACGGCTCCTGTGTTGATACAGTAGTTGTGTATCTGCATTGGTATGTGTGTGCGCATGTTTTGTGTGACTGCTTATACTTAAAAGTTTGAGAAAATTCTGCTCTTCTTGCATCAAGGTTGAATTACAATGAGATTTGCTGTGAGGGGAAAATGTTTTGTAACGAATCTTGTCTCCCTTGATGTGCAGCTGAGCAGACCACTGAATCTTCTGAGGAGAAATTCAATGTCACAACGAAACAAAAGACAACAAGATTTTTACGTCAGAGCAAACAAGAACCCAGAGGGAAACGGAACAAAAGAAAAAGTAAGAGGAAAACTTAGAGAGAATGGACACCCATCCTCTTGAGCCATTTAATCCTCTTGATTCTCTGTAGAACAAGGGTGAAAAGTTTGTTTAAACTGTTTCTCTAAAGCTAAGCCAATCGTAGGAGAAAAGAAATGCGGGAAAAAATGACACAGTTGGAGGCGGCCTCTTGAATGATGACCCTCTTATAACCACTCTTGAGATGTGGAGCAAGCTCTTCTCTCTCATTCTGGCACTATCACAACCTTGGTTTAGTCAAAAGATGGCACTAGCATCACACCTCTACACCTTGGCCTTTTTTGTTTAACAGCCAGAGAAAGAGAGGGAAACAGAAGAAAATGAAGGTTTGGGGTTGAGACAGGACACACCAAGAGAAGATATAAGGGGGATGGGAAAAAAAAAAAAAAGAAAGAAAGAAAAACCATGAGAGAGATAGACACAGAAACGTGTGTGTTGTTGCGTAAGAGTCCTGATTTAGAATGTAGTATAATTGATTTAGAATAGCAGAGTGAGCTAAACCTGGGCTCATTGCTCAGGCGGGGGGTAGGAACTAATCTTCCACTGCCGGTGGGAAGAGAGGGATCATTTTACACTACCGCTCCCCCTGGACTCCTTCCTAACAATCGGAAGTGACTCCAACTCCTCATCTAGAATATAGCCAAAGCAGTGGAGCAAGGAAGTGCATTCCTACTGGGCGTAAGTGCTGTCACCATCACTTAATGTGTTTGTTCCTGTTTGAGGACAGTAAGTTGGGGTGAAGAAAAGAGGAGGAGAAGATGCTTATTCTAACAGATGGAGTTCCTGATTGTTTCCCTCTGTCCAGTGTATTCTCATTTTAACCTATATAGGAAAGACAGGCAATTTCTAAAATACAAAGAAGTTGCAATTAAAGAAAGTGTTGCATGACATCCTGGTCAACCGATGGCCCTTCGTTCCACATCTAGGATCAGCTTCGTTCTTTGGTCAGTGTTTTGAGATGAGTTTAACATTGCCAATCTCAACCCCGTGCACTTTATTTGAGTGAGACAAACAACGGGGCATGGAGATTGAGTTTTAAATCTTTGGCAGTGGTTTCACTCAATTATCCACACATTCAGTGGGATTAAAAACAAAATCATATTAATTGTTGATCTTCTTTAGCCTGACAATTGTGAAGTCAAATAGATGTCTCTTCAATAGCGACATACGTCCGCACTCACTGACAAACTCTCTTCCTCATCATCAGCATCCCATTGTCTTGTCTTGTCTTAGCAGCCAAGTCCTCAGTTTTCCCTGTTTTCTGCCTGTATCAGTAGAATTCTTTTGTGGGTGTTTCTGCCATCCTTGTCTCTCCTCACTCCTGTGTTTCTCAGAGTGCTCTTCCCAAGTGTATTTCCTTGCAGTTGTCTGCTTGAGCCTGTTAGTCTCACCTCTACACCAAGCCTGTTACTCTCAGTTCAGTGCTCGGGCAGACAACTCTGTCCGGTCAAAAGCTACATCCACTGTATTATACTTTACTGCCCAGGGGCCGGTTTTTTAGTCACTGACTGTAGTTCAGGCTCGACGCTTAATATCAGATTTAACCATTTATATGGAATCAGATATGTTTCTCTGCTTGAGTGATGCTCCGGAAAATCTGTGCAAACATGACGCAGACCATGAGATGAGATCACAAACCCCCCCCCGTAGCAGAGCCTGTGATCACAAGTTTAATGAATTTATAAAGTAAGCAAGGGGGAAGGTGGAGGAGATGTTTATTTGTGGATGTGTAGACCGATGAGTAGGGCTATGTGTACAGTGCAGTATAGGCTGGATGAATGAATACTGCCCCACTTATAAGCATGCTAATTGGGGTGGGACGGACTGAAGTTGTCAACGATTGTGACCAGCTCTGACTGCTGTGCCTGCCTGAACTACCACGAAGCTCAGTTTAAGGCGAGACACTTACGTGATGTTTAACGATTTATATGGAATGACATAGGTTTGTATTTGGCGGTGACTCTGCTCAAGTTATGCTCTGGAACATCTGCAGAAGCATGACACAGACAGTCCTTGAGATTCACAACCCCAGACGCATTCTCTCGAAAGGAGCAGACAAGCAGAGTCGCCTGCTATGAAATATGGATTATAATGTATGATATATGAGACGATGGGTAGTTCCACTTGAATTCATGCAAATGTACATGACCTTCTCATTTAGATGCAGGAAATCAGCAGCAGGCTGAATGCAAACAGACAAACATCTGGCAAGGCAGTGACTTGA
The DNA here is from genome assembly GCA_037367275.1 of Coranthus polyacanthus. Lineage (NCBI taxonomy): Eukaryota > Metazoa > Chordata > Actinopteri > Kurtiformes > Apogonidae > Coranthus > Coranthus polyacanthus. Next base: position 11,975,146 of record JAPQRN010000006.1, on the reverse strand, counting down.
TGCAAAGGAAACATACTATCTGAGACTATGCATAGTGACACGCATGTCGCATTTCCCTTGCATTCATGCAAGAATGCATGACCTCAACTATATGCAGGAAATCAGCCTGCTGAATGCAAACAGACGAACATCTGGCAAGCCACCATAATAGTGACTTGATACAAAGGAAATATATCATGTGAGGCTATGTGTAGTGACAAACATGTCATGTTTCCTTTGAATTCATGCACACATACACCACCATCTCAACTGGAAGCAGGACGAACAATGGCATGGAACATCTAGCAAGACACCATTAGGTGACGTGATACAGAGGAAAAATACTATGTGAAAGCATGAGTTTATTGATTCATTAATTTGTTAATGAAACAGACTGAGGAGAATCCTGAGTGATGCTTCACACAGCCCAAAGTTTCCTTTCTGGACCATTTATCTCCCCTGAGGACAATGCAACAAATAGGCTACAGGATCATTCTAAAGAGCAGTGAACTGAGGATAAACAGGCAAAGATAAAAGCTCTTAACCATACATCTGCAAAGCATGCGGTAATGAAAAAAAAAACTAATCAAGTGAGCTGCAACGGTGAGGAACCCAAGCAACCGTAATTTGAATTAATTATTATATGGGCAGTGAAGCCAAAAAGTTCCAGACACACAAAATCACACCGACACTGGACAAAAATGCCTTGGAAAAAGAGCCCTTCCATATTCCAGAATTGAAAGAGCTGAAACGTGTTCCTGACATTGGCGACTGCCATTTTACAAATAGAGAGGCGAAGTCCCGTGGTAGGTGGGCGTGTATGCACGGGCTGGTCATGGGGTGGCGCTGCTCTGGGTGCAGACTCATTTGGCTTTTCACGGCTGTGACCTGCGAGCATACCTGTAGGAGTTTTGATTGGCAGAGTTTTTAAAAGGGTGGTTCCGACCAGCCAGGAAAAGGACAGGACAGAAGGAAGGCAGGGAGGAGGAAGAAGCTGGTGCATTTCTACAGGAAAGAATATATTTAATATATAATTAAATAGTATACTTGTGTTTCATCCACTCCTTGGTTGGTCAGCTTTTTGTTTTGGTTTGGGTGGAGGGCACATGTTGACGATGACATCACGACTAATCGTCTAATCGTCTTCAATTGGCCTGATTATTCGATTTCAGGTCATTACAATGCCCATCCCTATTGGGACAGACTGAGTCAAGTCAAGTCATGAACAAGTGGACAAAACGGGGCTTGTGACCAGCTCTGACTGCTGTACTTCAACTACTGTGAAGCTTGATCTGGTCTAGTCAATGTCGTAGTTGATTCTGTTTTTAGTAAGTTACTGTTATAAGTAGTGTAGAGATAGACAACATGGCATCTGTAGTTTCAAAGCCGAAAGGATTTTAGCTTGAAGGTTAATGTGATCAGGAGACCATGTATTAAGAAGTTGAGTGAGACAAATAAAGTGGCATCTGTTTTTGTGAAGCTAATAATGACTGTTTAATGAGTGTGATAATGATAATCTAATTTGACGACGCATTTGTTCGTGACTGCAGGGACATCTCTTTCTTTTTCCTTTTCTTGGCTCTTTTCTCCTGTGCCATGTTGTAGCAGTTTCAACCGCTTTCTCAAGTTTGCCTTCATTCCTGCTTTGTTTTGTCTTTTAGCATATGCATCAAAGCACTCAGGTTTACTTTTCTTCATCTCGTATACCTCTCCACATTTGCGACCAGTCTGTCCTCTTTCGCTGCTTGATTCATTCTCAGTCTCTTGATGCAACTTTTTTTCGTCAGCCATTGGCAAATTAAATCCGTGAACCCGCTCAGTGTCTTTTCTTGAATTCATTCTTTTAACTCTCCCTTCATCAAAAACTTTCTTCTCTTCTATTGTCTCAGTTACTGACCACCTCTAAGTCCTGTTTCTCTGTCAAATAGGCCTTTTGATACAAACCGTGTCTGGAAACTAGAAAGCAAGCAACTGTTTTAACACCATTTACTCAGTAGCAGCTACAGGTACAAACATTTTTAAGTTTAAGAACCCCTACAACAGACTTTTGCCCTCCTCTTAAATACTCCACTTCTAGAAAATGCATGCATTCAATGCTCTATTTCACTTGACTTTTCCTTCACTACTTCTATTATATTTTTGTCTTTCTTTTCTTCTCTGTGTATCCATCCCTCTTCACTTATTCTGGTCTATTAAAATGCTTGTTTCGGTTCAGGCCAAACTGAATTGCAACTCCCCATTACTCTCATGTATATTTTCAGTGATGCCAGGATGACCTACTGGGAGTGGATTATTGTGCAATGTTGGTCCTTTGTACAATACGGTATGCCTCAGAAAATTGCAAAAATCATCAGTCATACAAAACATGACTTTCTTGGAAGAACAGATTGCTCAAAGAAAAATGATTTTATTACTTCATATAGGCTGTTGAACACAATTATTAACTTGCATGAGCTATGGTTTCCATTGTTTTCCATTTATATAAGGTCATGTACTGAAACTGCAGGTCAGCCTAGGCTTAAATTCAATATTTGTTCTCTGATCAAGCAGGAGGTCAGATGTACAGTACATTTCTATAGTTGTTTGTGAACCTCCCCTTCTTTTTCTTTCCCCTTCCCATCCTCATTGTCTTTATGGGAGACACTGATCGATGTGCTGCTCTAGCAGACTGTGACGAGGTTAGGATCTCTGGTCTCTGGGCTTGTGTGTGTGTGTGTGTGATGAACCTAACTGTTGATTGTGTGAGTGTGTACTTATTTCAGTGTATATGTGGATGCACAAGTGTGCAAGTGGGAAGAGATTCATCTGATCTCAACACGACTGTGAGGAATGCATGAGGCATATTATTTGAAAAACCTTTTTATGCTATTTTTGTGTGCATATTTTGTTTGCGCTTGTGCGAGTGTGTGTGTGTGGAGAGTGTTTGTAACTGTCAAAATAATGATTCCACCATTCAATTTCTTGATGCTCTAGCGGTGAACTGAGTCAATAACCATGACAAATTCAGAGTCCAGTTGTGTTTTACTGTGCGAACGCTCATACACACAAGCAGAAACTGTCATACATCTGCTTTCTCAGTTTGAACTAGCTGTATTGATTGCTCAGCTACTGAAACTCCTGTTAGGAGGTTGTCATGTTTTTAGCTCATTGCTTCCTGACAGCTCAAAAACAGTTTCATTTTTTCTTTCTCTCCTTTCGGCAAAAGTGAACATACACATTTACTGAAATACATGCTCAGACAAACACATACATGAATTGTTTATTGACATGTTTTGCTTCACATGTAATTTTTTTCATCTACCCAGTCTCTGCAGATTTTGAGGAGCATTTTAGTGAGTCGAGAAAAAGCCTATACAAATATAGGACTTGATGTATGCACACAACACTTGATGTGCAACTGTGCAGTGGTATGAAATTAATTAATTGACATAATACATTTCTCAGTTTTTCTCATGCTCCCCTGCTCTCCACCACAGGCATCAGCTAAACACAAAGTCTACAGTCATTACCATCATTTACCTGTAAAACAACACTGCTTATCATGGGTTTGTGACTTATTAGTATTAGTAATAAGAAAAAAACAGCATTGAGATGGAGTGTGGAAGCACCAGCTGCCATACTTCATATCCAGTTGATCCTCAAAAAAATTACAGGCTGTTGTTGTTTTTGTCAGGTCAAAAATAATATTGGGTAACTGTGATGAACACGTCTATGTTTTGTGAATTTAAATTTAGAGCAAAATGTTGTCTTTGCTCCAAAAACCAACTGTCCACATATGTGGACGTAACGTAACAGTGAGCAAGTCATGTTTGTGTAACCTGCTGTTATATCGGTCGTATTTGCTCAAAAATAAGCAGTAAAAAAACATATAAACAACAGTGATCACACAGAATTACACATCACCCCATTCAGTTTCAACTTTATACATCCACACTGAGACAAATTGTATTTTTTTCTTCCTTAGGTCACAGTACAGAATAGTTAGGAAAATCCCAGAAGGAAGGAAATGTCAAAAGTGGGTTTTTTTTTCACTTACACACATGGCAGACAACAATCTGAATCTGTTTCTTACAAGCCACAATGTTGTGCTTCCAATTGTACGAAACCAAATAGCATCTTTGGCTTCCTTAAAACCAGGAAAACTGTTGATGAATGCTTTTAAAACCAGTACATTAGGGTTACATCTGCACATACTGCGAACATGATTTCACTGTGCATATAAATACACAATTAAGACAAACATGATCCACGGATTTCACATCATCCCAGCAGCTTGTAGTATTAGATGGTAAATGATGCAACATGTAACACCCACAGCAGCAGCAAAGTATAAGAGGAATGACAGAAAATCCTCACAGGCTATAAATGGTAAATGCTTATCTTAATTCATTATTACTCATGACTGCAAAGATTAGCAGCGAAAACAAGTCACTATGTCTGCAATAGAGATCATGGAACAAAACAAAGGAACAAACAAAAACATTACTATTTCTGACACCCTGCATTTTTGCATCTGGCAACTAGTAGTTACTATGGTGACAGAGTTGGCAAGGTAATAACGATAACATCTGCCGATTATACTGATAATGATAAAGATGAGCATAATGGGAAAATGGAAAAGGATCGAGATGGCAATGACATTGTGATGATTACATTTACCTAATGTTGATAATTCTATATGAGCCATGTTATTGGTTTTTGCAATTCTGCTTTCTCCCTCGGTGTGTATTGTTTACTTACTTAGTAGTTGAACTGTGCCACTTACCCAGTGACATAAGAGCTTAACACATGGGGGAAGGAGTGAACCTTCTCATCAGAGGGGCAAATGACCACCCTCTCACTCACAACATGAAGGGAAAATAACATCAAGCATGCCCTCATTGTTCCTGGCCCAGAAGGTTGGACGTGTCTACAGTAATGTGTTTATAAATCAAGCCTGGTGTGACACACTCATGCACACATAGAAAGGCTTTAACTAAAAGGATTATGTAAAATCCTAACTCTCATGTCACATTAACACAGATCTAAACCAGCCTATATGAATAAAATAAAATAATACTGAAATTTGGAGAAAAGAAGATACGGTCCTGTCGTTGTGTGGAATACAAAAGAGACAGATTTGAGGCGGCAAAGGTTGTGTAAAGTGGAATAACTTAAAAAAAGGCTTATTTGGAAATCACGCGTTCCAAATAACAATAATATTTGTTTTCTCTTTGAGTACCATTAGAGTCACAATTAAATTGCACTGTCAAAACCTCTTGTACAGAAAATCCCTCTTTGTTTCTCTCATTTCTTTGTTTATTCTCTGAACAAGAAGTCTTTCTCTGAGGAAAGTATTCTTTTCTGGCAGACTGCAAACTGAATAGCGCACAAAAACTAATGAATAATGTTTGAGTGGAGAATGTTTTTTCTATCGCTCTTAAATGGAGTGTTGGCTTCCCACTGTCTTTATGTAATGCCATTAGTTCTTTGATATGGGCTATAGAGTGAATATGAAGAGGAGAGTGTGTGGAGAGATGACTTTGACAGAGTGTTATGAGCTGATGTTCATATCAGAGGACAAAGGGACTCACACTACTGGAAAAAGTCTCTGCATTCTGTAAAGCAAACTTGCATTTGTAAGTTCTGGCAATCAAATGTAGTTGTAGTATCTGAAAACATACTTCATGCATCACTAGTAGCATTTTAATTGAATCTGGATGGTATGGTGGATCCGTTATTTAGTATAGGGAAATGAACGGTTTCATCTGATTTCACTGGTGTGACCTGATGGACCAGGGGTAAGACTTGGTATGAGATAGTCTATCTGGATTTAACCCCAAACATAACTACAGGTACATTTGTAATGATAGTACAGATTTATTAAAACAGTTGAATGAATCAATGAATGACAAGTTAAAATGAAGTAAAATGGTGAATAAACAAACTTTATTAAATCAGCATAAAATCCTTAAAATGGAATGATAAAATGAACTGGCTGATTAAAATTACACTAAAAGTGGTTAATAACAGATCAAAGTGAATTAGCTGATTGTAAAAGATTGACAGTGACAGTGAATTTGTAATGTATAAAAGACCAAAATGCTAAAACTCTGCTGGTTCTGGGTATTAATAAAAAATATAAAATGGCTAACTCTAAAAAAGGGGAAGCTAATCCAAAATAAATAAATACAAACTAAATAACACCACATGTCCTCCCCACTATTTACAGCACATGCAACCACACCTTATCCTTAACCCTTGTATGGTAACTGGGTCAAATTGACCCGTTTCAAATTTTTCCAAAAAGAAAAAGGGTACAAGTATACATTTTCTACCTGAAACTCAATGACCTTAGCATATTTTCTGTGATAAACATGTACAAAAAATTGTAATTAAAATTTGAGAACACATGTTACTATACCCCACACGTTTACATCCTTCATATGGGGACCTTCGGGTCAGTTTGACCTGCACACACAGGGACACACAGAAACATGTCCACACACATACACACACACAGATAATGTTACATTGTTACAATCTAAACACAGAGAAGCTGTTTGATGTCACTCTTTACCCTCTGTCATGTGACCACCTTCAAACCCCTTGTGTACAGTGTTATTCCATAACATTCTAAACATCAAACATTTTCTCACACTATATGCCTCGCACCTGCACATCAAAGAGATCAATACGTCTACATCACAGTACACGATCTAACACCCTCAGTACGACCCAGTTTTGACCCATGGTAGACCAGAGGATCTCAAGACCATAAAGCAATAGCCTGCAGCTGATAACAAGTAACAAGCATACCTCATGTATAGTTAAGAACAATGTATACTTCATCATTCACACTTAGTCTTGCAAATATGAACAAAAAAATTATATTGATGGTGTGACTTTCTCAGCAGTTTCTTCTTCAGAATCCATTCACCTTTGTGCTATTCAATAGTTTTGGATA
>JAPQRN010000006.1:11953582-11965395 GCA_037367275.1 Coranthus polyacanthus | reverse complement strand
ATATTGATGGTGTGACTTTCTCAGCAGTTTCTTCTTCAGAATCCATTCACCTTTGTGCTATTCAATAGTTTTGGATAATAACCTCAAATAGTTGGTATTTGGATCCAAAATGTATGTTGAGTCTGAACAGGTATTTTTTTATGGTTGATATGTCATGTGGAATGAAAGTCTATTATGCTAATAATTGCTTCACTTTTTTCTGTCTCTTTATTTTCCCCACCCACTCCACCCCGTGTAATTAACAAGTTTAACAAGAATCTATTGTGAACTACAATATAAAATAATAAATGACATGCAAATGAATGTTATATTAACAAATGCATGCAGGCATGCATAATGAAAATGTAACTGATCCCGCCCATGACATCTGTGAAATTAGTGCCTGACTATTGTTTTTAACAGATGCTATTTCACTGCATCTGCTAAAAACGATATAATACTTGTGACTTAATTTGATTTCATTATAATTAGAATTTGCATGATATTAAAAGCCAACCTCAAAAATGTTGAAAAAAAAAAAAATAGTTGTCTTGTTTTTGTCTACACGCGTTAACTGAGATAACAACCAGTATAGTATTGTCAGTAAGTTGTGTAACTGTGTCACACTGACGGCATTGCGTGAGCAGCAGAAGTAGCAGCTGCTTCGGTCCTTCTTCACTGGGACCATTCAGTTACTACTGTGTCAGCCGCATTTTGAATAAAACACTGCACTAATGTATTATATACAAAAAAATACTCTTGAAGCCTTAAATACGCTTCTACATGTGCAACACACACTGCATTGGACGGTTGATGTAGACATGGATAGATTAAAAGAGAAGCACCTGCTGTGTGACGTGTGAGTTAAAAGTGAGGTTGAAACACTTCCTGCGCAGCCACAGCATGTGTTTATGAGTATTACTTCATGCTTCTTGCTTCTGTGTGTCTAGAGGCTCCGAATATAGGCTTTTGACTTGAGCATGTTGAATGTAGGGAATGCTGCAATGTGAGCTTGTTGGGTGAAGAGTTAAGTGTAGTAAAACACTGCCAAGAGAGCAGTATGCATTTCTTATAAGTAGGGATTAATATGTGATAAGTTACTTTGTAACAAGTCCTTCTTCAGCTTTCTGCTCTCTACTTCCTGTGCTTCCTGTGCAGCCTGCTGATTTGGATGAGTAAAGTGAGGGGCAGTGGACCGCTCGTGGCGCAGCACTGGCTGTGAGGTGAGTCAAGTGGCAGGAGGCTAATAAGGTCCTGTTAGAAACAAGAGGGCTGTCCGTTGAACTCTGATAGCCCCGACCTTTTACTTTATACTGTAAGAAGCTTTCATTAGAGTGGAGACGTTTGTGTGTGTGCATGCGTGTGCTGTTTGTGTGCAGACGTGTGATCGTGCTATATATGATGGTGTTACCATTTGCACTGTATGATTGACATGCAGGGAAGTATGTGTGCATGCCTTATTAATGATTAGGTCTGAAGTGAGAGTTCTTTGGATGAAACATTTAGCTGAATCAACAACTGCTGAGCTCATCACACACGCGCGCTGTGAGAATTTTAGAGCTATCCTCTTTTATGTTTTGATCCCTATCCAGAAAGAGATTATGATTTTTATTTAAGTTTTTAAAAAAGTGCTAAAGAAGTATATTAGGTCCCTACTGTGTCTGTTTTTGTGTGCACCCATAAACTGATGCCATTTGAGACAGACATGGTGGATCAGATGCTGTAAGTTAGGGGAATCATTTGGCGCAACATCTGTTGTTTTTAAAATCAAATAGTTGGACGTTACCAACACAACAGTTCTTATCCATTTCTTTAGATTAGTACTTCCTTTTAAATAATTTATTCAACATTAGTGTCATAAGTATTTTAACCGAAGGAACAGAAAGGCTCACTAAAGAGCTACAGTGAGAGACTGAAGGAAAGCAAATGTTTGCCATGTTGTGTATTGAACATGATTACAATCTTTAACATTTACCACATTTTCCTTTGTACTGTAGAATCTGTCAGCTCTGAATGCTGGTGCAGCATGTGCAATAACGAATACTTTGGATGCCTGAAATAACTGTTCACAAAAGTGAACAGACAAAGATTGTTACTGGTGCTACTGACAGTTTTACAAAAGAAAACCTGAGGGACTTTAATCCACAGCCACAGAAATATCTGATGATTAAATAAATCTTCGGGGGCAATCTGGATGATGAAGTGATATTAAATAGTTTTTCAGGTAATCGCCACAATCTGTCTTCTACCAGCTGTGTAAGTTGTTTTATCTTTTGGATCATATGTTTCCATTGTATTCTTTTTGCTCCCTAATGAAGGCACCATATCACTGGCACTAAGCACACCGACAGCTCAAACAAACAGCAAAGTCAGTAATGGGTAAACTATTTGACTCAGAATTTAAACAAAACTTCAGGAACTAGTGCCTCCAAGACCTCTGATCTGTGGTATGATAAATGGATAGTAATAGTCAGTTTTGCTCTATTGTGTCTAACATTCACTACTTATATTACTAAATTACTAAACAAATTAAAGTTTTAAAGGGTCGTTTTACAGTCGGCAGGCTTTCCATTTTCACCATTGTTTTCTTGGTAATTGATTCAGCACAAAAACATATGAAAAAATAAAGAAATATTCCATATTGGCGTGTCTGTGATTTCTAGAATTTGTTGAATAGAGAAATTTTCCCAAATTCTCTTTTTCCAAAACACCAAAGCAGTGCCTTTTGTGTGTTTTATGTCTTATTGATGAAAGGCTGTACCACTGTCTTGTATCTGTCATATATCTTTTGTTGTACTTTGTTGCTACACTGGACAGTAAAAACGTAAAAGTAAAAGCATTTATGGCCTTTGTAACTGTTTCCCAACAGCAAGCAGGTTTTATGACGGATTGTTTGTGGTTAACTTTTAGAAATGACAACCACACATACACGAAGCAAGTGCACAGTGCAGATGATTACTCACATTACTCATGTAGAGTTCAACATGAGTCATTTAACAACACGAGTGTTAATCATCAAATGTGCATATTGCATGTGTCTGTAAAAATACATTGTAATAGTAGCAGTAAGTTATACAGCTGTGTGTATCGATCTGTTAAGATGCTTTCAGAAGTGTAGTCACAGATGGGGTGATAAATTGGTCACAGTCTACTAAATGTGTCACCAACTGGGAAAGTCATTCCTCAGTTGCCATGGAAATGACTTTGAGTGACAGTAAACCTGGCACCAGACAGATAAACAGATAAGTTCACTGCTTCATTGCTGCTTATAGTTTGTACACGGTTGTTCTGTTTTTAAACTTCCCTTCACATTTTTTCTGATAGCTGCAAATTTTGGGATAGTGATCTCATAGACTGTATATGAGACGTCACTCATATGTACAGTATACGTGACGCCACTCATTGGTTTGTGGACTGCTGTTTTGAAGCCTGGAGTTTGGCATTTTGGTCATAGCTATCTTGTTTTTTTGGAAACACAAATGCACATATTTGGATAAGATGGGGGATCAGGAGTCTGTGCAGCAGAGGTGGTCAGATGTGATGTCCACTGGTTGCCTGATTGGTTTCCAGCCACATGCCTGACAGATTCTGGACAGTAATAGGTAATTATAGCTGTAACATAAAATAGATTATTAAAAACAAATAGATCAGAAAGATGATGATTTAAAGACACATCAGTCTCATGAAATCCAATAGTTGATTAGGGATTGGCAGTTACATGGAGGGGTTGGGATTTATGACCTTTATTGCAGCCATGTACTGTGTACATTTTTATATACAGTCTTCATAGAAACATATGAATTAATGCTAACTGGTCTAATTTGCAGCTGACATACCATATAATCCTATAAGCAATGCTAAAATTAGCTAATGTAGCTAAATTATGCTAACAGGTCAGGTATGTTGTAATTAAGTACCGGTAAACTGCATTACGGAGTCCTCTGACGGTCTTGTTGGTGTAATGTCTTAACACAAACCATTCATTTCTGCTGTGAAGTTGGACATTTTAACATGGGGGTCTTTATGACAGCACTGACAATTACAATGCTTGTCTACTCTGCCCCTGTGTCTCTAATTGCAGAATTATTTATTGACAATTATTTTGCAATTTGTAATGAAATAACTTTTATTAGTTCAGTCAATCTGGAGATAATTAGCTCTGTCTCTGTTTTGTCTTAATGATCTGTAATATCAAGTAATTCATGCTTGTATATTGCTTTTCCATTGCTTTTTGTTCCCTACTGAATCAACTTTTACTGTATAGAAACACCTAATCAATCTCTATGTACGTTTTCCATTGTGAGAACAAACTCATCTTTTTGAATCTGTTTTTTGTCTTCAAACTTTTCCTTTATCGCAAAACTTTTGTTTTCTTCTCCTTTTATTCTCTCTTACTTTACATTCCCACCAGTGGCGGCTGGTGCTAAAGAAGACCAGGGTGGCACAAGAGAATATGAACACAACAGTGCAGAGCTGATAATGCTTGTGTTGACATGCAGTAAGTCTTTCATTTTAATTAAAAAATTAAAAGTACACCAGCATTTTAGTGAAAAGTGAACATCTCATGTGTCTCACCGGATTCAAACCCCAATTCCTTAGGTGGGAAGACAAATAGCCAAATAGCCAAGTGGCCTTTGGCTTCATATTCTGTTAAATTATAGTCCCTGTGTAAAAGACAGAGGTGTCAGAGACTAAATGGGCTGAAAATGACACAACTGTGTTACCTGTGACATTTGGAGCAGGTTAATCATCTGCTTTACGTTCATTCTAATCCTGAAAGTGTCTGTATCCTGTTTGGTTCTCACTCAAGGCCACTTCACAACGCAGCAAAAATCATCCAATCACATAAGCGCAAGAAAATAAAAACTATTCTGACTGGCTCCGGGGCGCTACAAATTGTGCCCTCCAATGAGAGCACCGCCTCATGTCACCTGTTCGCCAAAAGTTTTAGGAGCCACATTCACACTCATTTGGCCGGCGTCCCATGACCAGAAAGTGAATATATTAACACAGCAATAAAGTAAATACAGTTAAAAACAACTTCAATAAATGTTGACATGAACTACAGGACACAGGACGAGTCATAATAATACCAATCTAAGCATTTCAGAGACATTTTCATTAAAATTATTATGTTTAATATTATATTTAACCTGCGCCCCCTATGGACCAGCCGTCACTGATTCCCACGTTAATTCCTATCATCCACCCCTTAGCATTTCCCCCATCTATTCTTCCATTCCCACCTCCCTCTCTCACAGTCACTCTCACACTGGGCAGTTTTCCAGGCAGACTGTATGTGGTGCTGTCCACAGCTCTAATTCACACTGACAGGACATTCATCATTAGTTACAGCCTTTAATACTGCAACGCTGTTAGGGATTCTGTTTATCCTCAAGAACTGTAATGTTGGCCATATAGATAACCGTTAGAGAACAAAATAAATACACATTTTCTTGGAACTCTCCTCATATCTAGGACAACTGACTCCTGAAGCAGCCATGCCTCCCAGTACATAAACACCTGTTAGGCCTTGGCTTTTATGGTGCAAAAAAACTACTGGAAAATGAGAAACAATTATTTATTCATAAGACCTAAGAGACTGGACAAAGTTTGAGATTGGAAATGTAAAGTGTCCCAGCAGAAAATGATGAACTCTTGAACATAAATAGTCTACTGCAGAATGCAAATATAAAAAAAAACTGGCAAAGGCAGTTTGACTTCATTATGCTGATTTTCAAATTGAGCTGTTTTCTGGAGTCCATCAGTAGGAATTAAATCCATCAAAAGTAGGTTCAACGAAGCTTCGTCTTCGGTCTCACTATGTGGATCGTTGGCTGTACTGGCTCGTCAGGCTTGTTTGCCTCCCCCATTCATCCTCCCTACTGATTATTCACTTTAGAATCTGAGCGTCTCCATGCTTAATTAATTCATACAGCATATTCTGCTGCCAATTTCAGATTTGCATTACTTGCACACTCAAAGACACACACAAACAATTGAAACTAGACTGAGCACATCTGCTTTAAATACATGGATAAATCTGAATTGCACATATCCTGAACCCCCACCCCCACTCTCTCCAAAACACACATGTACACACACACATGATCTTGTTTCCGTCACTTCAACGGACATTGCATTGACTAACAGCTATTTTCTACAGAATTTTGCAAATGTTAACCAAAACCAACAACTAACATTGGTCTAACTCTATCCTAACACTAACTGCACTTGCCTTTAGGATGTGTTTGTGTGCATATAATGGCTGTGCTGTTTTGGAGCGTTGGTTGTGCATGTCTTTACAAATTAACAGGCTTTTGCAACAAGCTAGCCACACATGAACGTTGCAGGGGTGCCAAATGTCTGAACTGACTGGCTCACTGTGTGAGCGACATCCTTGCATCTTGTGTCTCATTGTAAATTACTCGCACTGGCAGAACAAGAGATGCTCAGTGTTGTCATGACATGCTCAATTTAAGGGCCTTACATACGACGGCATGATGATCTTTTCTTCTGCCTTCAGAAAATAGATCCCCCTAAACCTTGAACGCTACAATTTAACGATTAACAGACAGAATGGAAATAGACTTATTTCTACATAAAATAAGAATCCATTCTAAACCATTTACAGACAGGCAAACTATTGAACCACACACAATCACTCTAGAGCTAATGCAAAGTGAATATTTCAGTTATCTCTACAAGAAGGTTGTCAGTTGGTTGGTCAGCCCCCATTACATTTAAAATGTGATTTCTCAGGAACAGCTTGACATAATGTCCTCAGACTCTGTACAAACATTCAGTGAGTTTGACGGCCAAAGGTCAAGGTCACAGTGACCTCATGTCAATAGATTTTTAATGCATTTAGTGAGAATTTCTTCAAATTTGCCAAAAAAATTCCTTCGGCCTCAAGTACAAAATAATTTTTGTGACAAAATTAAAATTTTAGTGGACAGAGGTCAAGGTTTCTTCACAAATGAGAACTCCAGGAAAAATTATGATCCAAAAGTACTGGACGCATCTCAGCTTACAGTTCTTGTTGACAAATTATTTAAACCAGGACTGTCCAGGTCATTCAACGCCATATTTGGCTTTCTTTTTCATACTGATTTCTAATAAAAGGTAATATTTTCAATGTGCCTTTCACCACTCCCCCCCACTGAGAAGGCAGATGAGACGCCAGGCATTTTTTTCAGCCTTTGTGAGAATAAATTGAGGATAATGATATTTTTGCCATTTCAGGGTACACTCAGGGGTGCTTCTGCCAATTAATTTAGATCATCAACTTTCTGAGACTTCCAAGTTTCTGTCTTTTGTGTCTCATTACCTATTGCAGGCTACTTTACTATTCTCTCTCTTTTTCTGCTCTCAATTGTGTGTGTCTCCTCCTCTGGAAATGGTTGTGCATCTCCCTGTCAACTCTGGCTTTGTACTTTACATTTATCCTTGGTTTATCCCTTACTCTCTGTTTCTCATCATTTTAACAGGTCTGTCTCATTTGAAAGAGAAGACGATGAGGAGAAAGACAATAATAGAAGAAGCAGGAGGAGGAAGAAGAAAGAATCAGGGACCAAGGTCAGCGAGGTAAGAGTAGGAAAATAATATAATAATATGTATGTTGTAAATAAGCAGTTAATATTTCTTTCTCTCTCCAAGCAGGTTCTTTTCATAATTTTGCTTAATGATTCTCAGCAATCTATGCTCTCATGCCATGATGTGTGATGACATTAACCTTAAGACGCACAGAAGGAATAGACAAAACTCCACTCTACACTACTCTACTTTCTCTCTCTCTCTCTCTCTCTCTCACACACACACACACACACACACACAGATGTATATACATTAAGCGTGGAAAAGAAATACAGTTTTCAGAAAAGCAGAAATGGCGAGTGGTATGGTATTGGAGTGAGGGGAGCAGGAGAGCGACTGCTGGATTGATGCAGTGCTGTGGATGCTGTAGCGATCTGTTACCGGTCAGTCTACAGTCCTAACCTCACCTATTGTCACAAGCTGTGGATAGAGTTAAATGAGTTTTCCTCCACAGGGAGTCTGGGCTCTACCCGAGAGAGAGTGAGGAACTTGGTCACTTGGGAGGAGCTCAGAGTAGAGTCACTGCTCCTCCACATCAAGAGGAGCCAATTGAGGTGGTTTGGGCGTCTGGTTAGGTTGCCTCCCGGGTGTCTCCATGGTGAGGTGTTTCAGGCATGTCCAAATGGGAGGAGACCTTGTGGCAGACCCAGGACTTGCAGGAGAGATTATATCTCTCGGCTTGAGAACATCTTGGTATCCCCCCGGAAGAGCTAGAGGAGGTGGCTGAGCTGAGGGAGGTCTGGGCTTCTCTGCTCAGGCTGCTGCCCCTGCAACCCGGACCCATATACACGACAGAAAAGGGTTGGATGAAGCAGTGAGCTGCCACTGAGCTGTGCCCAGGGAACCAACTCCACATCTAAGCCAGTACCATAGTCAAAGGAAATGACAAGAGAATTAACGAAGTTCAGAGGAGAAAACCAGTGCAAGATGGGGAAAAATGCAAACTCCACACAGGAAGGCCCTGTTGTGACTGGGTATTCAACAGTTCTAACCACTGAGCTGCCGTGCCGCCTTTCAATTTGTACTCATCACCCTAGTCTTATTGTACTCAGGAAGAAAAAAAACATGTCACATTGCTGGTGTTCGTCATAACTATGAATGCCGTGGGTCTATGGTTATAAATGTTTATTGCTGGGTTTATGAAAAACATTAAGTATTACATGTAAATTTCCATAATTACTATATAATAATTATTCATAGTTTATTGAAGAACACTTGTATTAACACTTTAATATCCTATATGGTGCAATTCTATGCTTGTTGTCGTACATTCTTACCTATACCTGTTAGACGTTTTGGAGAGTCACTGTGTGCAGCTGCTGGAAGAGAGAATCATTAGAGCTACTGGCAGTCCAGTACTGATTGCAATTTGGTGTCAAGATGGACCAGGTCTGCCAGCCACCTGCCTCGGCTAGGACAGAGCAACACAGCACATGTGTGTGATAGTTAATACCATTTTTAATGATGATGCTCCTGCTTGGGGCATTTCAAAATCACACAAACTATCAAGCTGGTCAGCTATTACCACAAACCGCCTCTCAGTTTAGTCACTAAAAAAAGTGTGTTTGTGATACACTTGGGATGTAAGCAGTAGAAGATAAACTGAGATGGAATTGAGAATGATACACCATAGCACACCAACTAATGTGTGATTGTTGTTTGATCTCAATTTTGTCCATGTGTGCATAATCTGTGCCACATACCTCTGTCCACAGAAACATCAACATCGGTGCGGCACACCATGTAGTTATCTACACTCTCAATACACAATATCACAAGATAAATGTCCTAATTGTTGGCCATTGTGGCACAAGTGCATGGCATATGTGCATGTGAAATGTGATAAGGTGATGCATAAGACATTTGTCATGTATCTCTGACAACAGGTATGGGTTCAAATTTCATATAGAAAGTCATTTATGTGAGTGTGGATCTAATGGACAATAGACCATGTGCTCCCCAAAGAATTGTGCAATTGTAAAGTAAACATATGCAACATGTGATCAATTTCTGTCTTTACAGTTCATAATTTATTGGGGATGTTTAATTACCTCTAAACGTGATCTCTCTTCAAATTAAACTCCGTATAGTATACATAGTAAGGTCCAACAGTAGCTGATGTCTTAGTAAAGCACAGGTGACGAGAATTATCACCATACAACAATAAAACTTTGATAGAAGATATGACTTAAAATGTTAGTTTAAGACTATCGTTAGAGAGTCATGAAAGGGTTACATTTTGAAAGATATAAAATTTTAAAAATAATTAACTTTCATTGTAATTGCCTAAAGTGTCCCATAAAAGTGTATATTGCCAATTTCTTTCCATGGGAGGTATTGTACACGTAAAAGACTTTTCAGTGGAATTTATAATTGCTATCTAAGTTTGATCAAGGTGACCTGAGGAGAGCTGCAGAGAATGGTCCAGAATGTAGAAGAGGATGTAGAAGAATTGTTAAAAGGCACACTGGTACAAGGGAGGAGCAAGATTTATACAAAGACTGTTGTTGTTATGTGAGAGTCACACACAGTGCAACAACAGGATGCAGCATTTAAGGACGTTCTGCCGTCAGTTCCAGAGATGTTCACCTGATGCTAACTTTATTTCTCAGCGACACAGGATAGTAGAGAAACAGTGCACTGGAAGATGAAAGAGGGGCGTGCGGTGAAAGAAGAAGTAGACTATTTGGGTCAAGCATTTATGGAGGATTCCCAACTTCATGTAATCTCCACAGAGTTTAAGAAGAAGCCTTATTGCACTTTCCATTTAGGAGAAAAAAATACAAAGAAAGAAAGTGTGTAAATGGAGAGAAGGAAAAAAGCAGCTTGGAATCTAATCAAACCAAGGACACTTTGCTGATTGCCTCTTCAAAAACAAGAAGGAGAAAATTGGTTTGGTTTGTTTCTGTCATGAAGGCAAGAGACAATTGATACTAAAAATGGTTAAATTGTTGCTGGGGAGAAATGAAAGAAGCTTAAAGTGAAATAACTAAATTACTCGTGCACAGACCCCAATGGGGGAACAGCGAATGGGTAATCTGTGGCGTCAATCCCATTCTCTACTCTCGCCTTTTCCTCCAGTCCGTTCCTCCCTCCAACAATTACATAGCTGTTCTAAATCCATTTCTTTCCCCTCCTCTGCCTTCAACTCTTTCTGTCACTTTTCTTATTCATGCAAAGATGCAAAAAGCCTAAAAAAGTTAAAGCCACCAAATAACGAGTTTGCTTCCAAGACATGCTGACCACTGATGCTGCGCTATCTTCTGTTGTGGGTCTGATATTTTAAAATAAAAAACTGTTCAATCCAATAGCATTAACATGCTAAAACAGAATTCTTACGTTCCATTTTGATTTACTAACAGACTGACGTGTTAGTGCATAAATGCCTGGTACACGTGCATGAAGAATGAAAAAAATGAAATGAAAAAAACGGTCGAAAACCTGCTGAAGAAATATTGAGCTATGGACAAAATAAATAAAAGAAAACCACAACTTAACTAACGTACTTGACTTGCCCAGCCATCCAAAAGTCAGGAAAGCATATGACTGAGTGTATTGGAGGTTTGAGTGTCAACAGTGAGGCAATGAAGAAGAGATTGATGGCCTCTTGAGTACACCATGTTCAGCCAAGTGCAACAATCCAACAAACAACATCAGCTGCATTAGCGACGACAACAACCACCAACACCAGCGCGAGGACATTGTCTGAAACGCAAAGTGCGGTGCCAGCTAATTAAAACATAAGTAAATCAGAGCTTAATGAGTTGTAATTGTAGATAATTGCAGAGTTGTTGATGTATCATGTCTAATTGGCTTGCATTGCTGAGATAATGAGAAAAGTTTGATTACTTTATGCTAAACGTGTTAGTGAGGTAGCAGGTGTTGTTTCGAAGAGGTGTCACAAGCAATCCCATACCTCACATCTCAATCTCATCACTCAACCTCTACAGAGAAAGACAGGGAACTGTTTCTCCCCCATGTGTCTCCCCAGCCTCTAATTATCCCTATGAACTAATACTTTGTTTCTCCTTTATCATATTATTCATATTATAACAGTATTTTTCTAAAATTTTAAATGCTATCCTTGTCAGTTGCTTGCTCAAATAAAGATACTCTGGTGATGCTTTGAATTGAGTGAATGACAAGTGGAGTTCAACAACAAAGACAGTACGCCCTATTCCATACTGTATACATAACTAGTCTTTGTAGTTTTGGTCCATACTGAATTTATTTTCAGG
>JAPQRN010000006.1:11938237-11952041 GCA_037367275.1 Coranthus polyacanthus | reverse complement strand
AGATAGATAGATAGATAGATAGATAGATAGATAGATAGATAGATAGATAGATAGATAGATAGATAGATAGATAAGTACTGGCACAAACACACTCATGTACTGTATTTCAGCAAGACACATACCTTGACTCATTCAATTATCATCTCCAATATCCAGATGCATTAACTTGCTAAGCTGCTGCATATGACTTTAAAATTAGAACAGTAGATCCTTCATCAGCATTAACAGGATTGGAGGTGATATTGTATCCCAGGCGAACTGATCTTACTGCTGATACTGCTGGTTATCAGGCTTCTCTGAAGCCTTCGGGAGGAATATGTGGGCCCTGGCATCAAGGCTTATATCAAAGTCTTTCTGCACACCTTTGATAAAAGCTACCTGAACTCTGATTCATTGATGGATACAGATGTGCAAAGATAAGATAAATAAAAGATTTTTATAACCTTCAGAAGACAGATTTTAGAGATTGCAGAGGCAATTAAGATACTCATGAATATGCATTGCAAATGGAAAGTTTTTAAAGCTTACTTAACAACTATGACGTGCAACATTTTTCACCTTGTTTGGTGTAAACCATTGGCAGAGAATACCCTAAAACACGGAGTGGCTTGTATCTAATAATATAAAATGTATTATGTCACCATGCTGTGCTCATGGCACTCTCACATGCTGTTGCGCCTTTTTTCTCCATTGTGTCTTGTCCTTTACTGCAAGCATCATGAACAAATACAATCTAACAAAAAAAGAATAACGGTGGGGTAGTGAATGTAGAATAAGAATAAGAATAAAGGCAGCAAAAACAAACAGGAGTAAAGGATAATTTAAAGAAGGATCACGTGGAAGAAGCTTGATGGTGAGTCACAATATGGCAAACTTTCACTTTAATTTTTTCCTTTTCCTGACCACCCTGTCATGTACCATCCTCTCCATCTCCCCTCTCTTGCCTCCCTGCTTGGTTGGGTAATTGGATTTCAGTGGTGAGCCAAGGGTCTGCTCTCTTAGAACTTTCTAGAAGGTCAGAGGTGGCAGGGCAACACTGTGTCACAGCTAATCTGTCCCTGGACAGCTCTGGGTAAGTCAGGAAAAATGACACTGTGCATGTGTGTGTGACAAAGAAAGTACCCATACGATTTTGTGTGAACGTGTGTGGCAGGTAGGGGTCATCCTCCTTGTGCAGTCCCAGTACTAGTGGACGCCAAGAAAGAGAAAGTGAGGAAGAAGAGACAGAAACAGATATTCTGCCTGAGTCATTTATTAGGAGGTGACCCTGAAGAAGCGTCTCTCCATTGACTGCAGCAGCCACTGAAGAGGAAACTTGCACTCACTGACAAGCATTACGTACACTTAAGATATTCCCAGATAACAGGCGATACAAATACTTAGAGGCCCCTTATCACCCTACATGAAAACAGGTGCCCTTCAAAAGAACTTCAAAACTCACCTAAGATAGATTGATCTTGCACTCTTTATTCATTTTACTTTATTTTTTTCAGGTTATCTTTAGAGAGAAGTCGTATTAGATAATTTTGACGTTCCCTCCCAGAGACCAATTTAAGCATGCTAGTATTTTATTCCCCAAAAGGGAGGGGAGGTATCTAAAGGCTGAGAGCTGGTCAGTGTGCTGACAATGGTAAGTTATCAGGGCTGTCAGCCCTTAACTCAAGCATGAGCACAAAAATATACTGCTTTTTCTCTATTGCCTGAACTGCATAGTTAGCACACGTAATTTGGTTCAAGCCAAGACATTTTGTACCTCATAGATATCATACTGTCAAAAAAAGATCAAGGACATCAGGAGCTTTTCCACTTGTATTATAGCTTAGAATTACAGGGACGCATCAGTATTACAGTGAGACTTAAATCGGGCTCAGACAACAGGAGTTTTGGGACTATTTACCCCAGATTCACCCCTCCTGAGAAATGGCGGAGACACCTTGTCTGGGACCTTGGCAATGTTCAGCCCAGATCTGTTCATGTGAAGAGTTTACAGATACAGTCTTTAAGCTCCTCAAACAACAACAACAGATTCAACAGGGCCCATAATTTTCAAACATGTTTGATATTTAGTTAAAATCTGGATGATTACGAACGGGACCACAATAGCCAAGGAGAGTGATGGCGACGGTGTTACCATGCTACGGGAAACAGTAGGCCATGAGGCTAATGTTAGCTAACATACCTAACAGGGGAGATTATAGGTGGTGCCTCTGGAATCACAATCAGTTCCACTAGCGATCATTGTATTCATACTCACACAGAAAGTGCATATTTTTGTGTCTTTGAGATTTTCTTTATTTTAGAAAAAAAACACAAAATACATTGCTGTGATGAGCTGAGGTGGAGGTGACAGGCACTTGATGCTGCATGACAGGAAGTCATGTATTACCATTACTGATTAGAATCAAGTATAAGTTGTCAATTAAAAATGTATGTCTGGTTTGTGCAGCTCACTTCAAATAAAAACTCTGTTACTCAGATTGATCTTGTAGGTTATTCCTTAAACAGAATTAACTCGAAATATTTATAAAATTAGCTAATGTTACTAGCTCCAAAGTAAGCTAGCAATACTCTGCTCCCACAGTAACAGCCAACAGATAAATATTCATTCATCACATGTTCCATTTCACCTATATGTTGGATTAGTGGATTAGCCCTGTGTTATCAAAGATCATGTGACTTCTAATCATGTGACATGGTTTGTTGCTCCCTTGGGCATGAAAATTTTAATCATATCCTCATGCTATTTTTTTTTTTTCAAATCGTGCAGTGTATGCATGTTCAGAGAGATTAGATCTGTAAAGATTCTCCTTATGTGCGTGATGCAACTTAATGTCGGAATCAGTCAGGATTTGAAAACTCCTGTAGAGTGAGCCCACCTTTAGGCTAAATATAACCTTTGAAAGTTTATTACACATAGCAAAATGAAAAATCAAGTAAAAACGCCATAGGGCAGGTAAAGGGAGAAGCAGCTGGACCTTCAAGTGAGGTCTATGCTATTATTGATCAGTTGTACATTGCCACTTCATTTGTAATTAGTTTTCTCATTTTATGTCAATTAGTTTTATGTTATTAGGAAAATAATAACCTACTAATGTTGATAACAGACCAGGGCCCTGTTTCACAAAGCAGGCTTAGTGCAAACCCTGAGTATGTTAACCCTGAAATGAGAGAAACTCAGGGTTTTCAGTTCCCCAAACAAACTTACTCTGTGAACCTAACCTACTCGCTGCCAGGTTTTCTTCAACAAACCTTGAGTTTCTGCAGGTCTCCTCCCTCCTGCTGTCAGAATGGAGATTTCTGATTGGCGTCATATTATCACGACAAGACGACGTGAACATTCATACAGCTGTCAGGTTTCAGGAGAGTTCATTTGCAGGGAAACTTTGAATAACAATATTGTCTATCTGTTTAAATAATATAATAAAAGAGCATTATGCTTACGGGTACAGGTAAAGTTTGAAAGAGCCACACTGTTAAATTTTGAGCCTTCTAGGCCATGCCGTGGAGATTTTGACTGTGACACTTGGGATCCCTGGCATAATAATAATAATAATTCTCTTTTCAGAGCTAGTTTTCCCAACATGGTCACTGCTCTGTTGCTAGTAAGTGATGGGGGTGGGGCTAACACATTTTAAAAAAGTGCCTCGAATATGATTGAATATGATGATCATTTCTAGCTCTAGTTTCATGACAACAGCCATGAGTTTTATAACGTGTCTTTAAGTTGAAAACACCTGCAGGTTAATGAAGTATTATGATGGTCAAAGAGCATAGACAAATAGTCAAATATAATGTATATAATAATTTATAATGTAATAATTTATAAGGCTATTTTGTACACCAGAACAAAGTGACCCACTGCCCTGAGCAACCTGTCAGTGTCAGTGTGTATAATCCTGAATTGTGGGGTTAGTGGATTGTTGTGCCTCTACCAATGTGGACACCAAACCTGCACCCTTGGTAGATCGTGACGACCCAGTTGAAGACTTTCTTCAAGCCTCTACAGCTCTGGCTTTTAGCTAGCTCGCTTTTTTTTTTTTTTGCATGAAAGCCTGATTCATTTTAAAGTAATGAGGTCACACCAGGTATTCACATTCACGTACAGCTGCAAAGGGGAGTTGGTTATGACAGGATGACAAAACCTACATGACTTCCCAGCCTGAGCTTTTAGCAGTGTTGTTGCTGTGGGAGAATTTGTGTCAAGACATATGGTCTGACATCCTCTAATCTGTTAAAGGGACACACAAGGGAAATGTTACTATGGCCTGTGTTTAAAGCGTCTCGGCACCATGCAGGAGAGTGGGCATTCGGAGTGCCACGGGATGAAAGGTACAATTTAGACTGACGCAAAGTAATCTTGGGGACTGTTTCGAGTTTTTATATTTGCTCTGGGCACTCACTGTAAATCGGTTATTCGGAAGTGCACTTAAAAACACATCACTTTGTGCCCTTTTAAGAGATTTCTAATTTCTCCTGCTCTTTGTTTTGTACAGTTTTGGCATTACTCCTGTTTAATTTACAGTATGTGAGCTCATACGGTTTTGTGTACAAAATCTACCTACCTCTACTACCTTATTTTAATCCTGAAAGAATGAATAAACTGCCCCATCTCAAGATAGGTTTATTCGTTACATCATTGCCCCAAGATTTGTTTTAGTTTAGCATGTGTGTGTCTCATTAGAAACTGAGTGGAATATTTAGTAGGGCCCAAGAGATTTATCATACTAATGAGCACTATCCAGAGGGGAAGAAACTCAATTTTTGGACAAGAGAGGGAGCTGGTAAGAGCACTGTGATAAATGAGAGAGAGAGAGGGGTGAGCAACAATTGGAAGAGTAGAAGAAATAAGGATGAAAGAATCAGTGTTTACTTTAGGTCAAATCAGGATGAACTTTAAGATAAGAGCTATCATAAGCATCATGTTGTTATCAATGTTATCCTTTCTTGTTAAAACATCCGCTCCATTTTCCCTTACATTACATACAGGACGTCACTTCTTTGAGTGAGCGTGATGAAATGCAGGCGGGAAGGAAGGGATAAAGATAACACAAACATCCATACCATACGCATGATGTTCTTATTCTGAGGGGACAACTGAGGGGATGCATCACTGAGCCCTGAACTCTCGAGACATAAACAAATCTTATTCATCCCACAAGGAGACAGGACGTTATACTTCTGTTGTGAATATTAAAGCAAGAAGTGGATAAAATAAAGATGACAAGTTGTTGAGGGGAGCAGTCACTGAGTCTGCATTATTCTGACTGATTGCTTAACGGATGCGATTTCTCACACATGCAGGAACTTTTGCACACAGTGCAATAATATGAGGAATTGTTCATACCCCAGTGAAAAACCATAGACATATGTTCACTCAGAATAGGCTACATACAGTATGGGCAAGCATGCACATATTGTTTGTCACACTGATGGGTTCTGGTGCTCATTACAAAATGAGTTAAACAGAAAAGGCCGCAGAGCAGGCAGATGACTGCCTCTGAAGAGTAAAATGAAGGAGTGAAGCAGACACAGGGCATCTTGGGACACCAAGCGGAGATGATATAACTTATTGCTGGCCTTACTTTAACTCCAGCTTCTGTCTTTACTGCAGTGGAACTGGATTCTCACACAAAGATTTGTGGCTTGATGTTCTGTGTCAACAAATGTCTCCACTGATGTGCCCTCCAACACTTGCTGTATGGAATAGAATGAGGTACAACCATACAACTAAACTGCATGAAAAGAATTGCAAATAGTGTGTTCTTTAGTAGGAAGTCTTTAGTAGGAAGTCTTTTGTCAGTAAAGCATTACACATAAAAAAATAAATGAAAAAAACTATGAGTGACTGACTTTAACAACTGATGAAGCACTGAAAACCACTTGTACCACTTCAAATCCTCAAAGCAAGAGAAAACTTTTCAATATAAATGCTTTTTATTTTTTTAAAGTTATAATTAATTCAACTGTAGTGAGAACATACTGTAAATATTGTCTTTTGCATGAGCAACAACTACTGGGGTGTTTTTTTGTTAAAAAACTCATCCCGACAATTGAAGATGAGTTTTAAAAACAGGGATCGGCCTTTTTTCTGTGTGATATTGCTACCCTTTTTTTCTCGATCTTTATCTCCATCCAGCTTTCACCTTAAAATTCCCGTAACTGTCAGCCCAGCAATCATTCTATCCATCTTTGACCTCAATATTCCTTCACCCATCCATCCTGCCAGCACCCATGCTTTTATAACACTGTTTTTTTTTCTCCATTACTCCTCACCTCATTCTTTATCTAGTGTTATTTGTCAAAATCATCCACCCTATCATCCATCATATTAATTAGGTTCTGTGTCATTGTTCTCATCATCATTCACATGTCTATCATTGATCTCTCTCAGTTTCAATCAAGGATGTTTAATTGTCTTCATCCATTATTAGTATTAAATGTAAAATTAAATACACATGCAGTACATTTACTGCTCATTACACAATCCCATGTTGACAGGACTGACAGCATTGTAAGTCATGATTTGTGTATGAATTATATAATCATTATGTAACAAAGTGAGTGTATTGTAGCATCTTTAAAAGGACAAATCAAAGACAATTTATATATAGACTTTTTTTTCATAAAAAATATACCTGTAACTCGAAATAATAGCTGAATAGATGAATCTTTCTGTTCTATAATTTGTGTTGCTTGCCTTCTGCGTCTTCCTCTAACTACTCCCACGGGAATGTGAGCATGTTTCCATTAATACCAATGCCTTTGATATGGCCAAAGGACTTTTTTCAAGAAACTGTAAGATAAGATACTTGATGTAGATTTTTTTCTGGGGATTTATACAAAAATTCAGTAGCTGTCTTTTTATACCATTTTAAATAACAGTTCTCTGCATTTCTCAAACTGGAAACAGACATTCTTTCACTGCTGTTAAAACTCCCTTCTTCTTCTTTACAGACTGCTGTAAAAAAACAACTTTTTTTTAGATGTGTCCTCGGCACATCTTTATAAGAAGGTTCTTCATTCCATCAAACATTCCACTTAAAACACGACATCTCAGAAACGATTCGACAGAATATCGCAAAACATTGTGGAGGTCAAAGGTTAAGGTGACTGTGACTTCATGTCTGTTCATTCCTATGAGCGTGATAACTCAAGAACAACTTGAGGAAACTTCTTCAAATTTGACACAAACAGTCATTTGGACTCAAGGATGAACTGAAAATAATTTGATGGCCAAAGGTCAAGGTCGAGACTTCACAAAACACATTTTTGTCCATAAGTGCAAGTAACTGAGACCAGTGCATGAACAGATTATGATGCAAGGGTAGCGGACACATCTGATTGAATTTATGGTTGTTGTCTTGTAACTCTTTGCCAGTGTTGCCTTGTTTATCTTCAACCTTTGTCTTGGCTTTGTCCTAGAACATTAGGTTGTGTTTGGTTCCCAGCTTTTGTACATACAGTAAAGTATACATCGACATAGTGGTGCACATGCATACGTACACACACACTGAGACACACCTCTTTGCTTCTGGAGCAGTGGTAGTGGTAATCTGGGTGGATAATGCTGTTTTATTATGCTTTCTCAGATTAATACCTTTCCTCTTAGTCACTCCAGGTCCCTTTTTGAAGCTTGCCGGGGAAATGCAGGTGTATGTGTGTATATTTGTCTTTGTACGATGGAGAGAAACAGAGGCAGAAAGAAAGAGACTGATGGTTGTGTGTTTGCCTTCAAAGTCCTCGTAAAGGACTTTGATCTGGATGTGCCCTTTCTGCTGGATTCCATGGTTCCTTTATAAACAGTCTGCTTTCCAGTGGCTTCATTGAGACTTCACAAAAGCCAATATTGCATAAACATTAGGGTGATACGGGTGAAGCGCAGCCATCAGCGCAAATGGTAACTGCTAAATGGCTAAATGGGATGAATGGGGAAGGAAGGTTGATGTAGTGTGTTTTTTAGTATATCAGTGCAGGTGAGCTTTGGGAGTGGGAAAGTAAGCCAACCTATAGAGCAACATATTTATACAGCAGGTCAAAAGGCAGTGGCCAGGTGGCATGTAAATACAGACTAGACGACATAGTTTGTATTGTATGTAGAGGATAGGATCTTGAAGACAGCCCACAATGACAAAGAACTGCTGAGATCAAGGAATTGAAACAGTAAGTGGGTAGAAAATACACAGAACTTAATTAACACAAGCCAAACAATTATCACACCTGGCTTCAAACTTTAGATCAACAGCAAAGTGTTGCAAGTATATTCATCAGTCTGCATTTTGTCATGTCAGAATGCCTTCAAAGTGTCCAAGTGCTCAGTTCTGAGATCTACATGTGATTCTCACACACAAAGAATGACAGCAGCCAACCTGCAGAACAACTGCCATATAAGCCGATGAAACGGTCATAAATACCAGACTGAACACCGTTAAAGCTGAATCATTAAATGCACACACCAGCCTTGCATCGTGCTGTGTTCACAGTTCTGTGTGGAAAATAGACTGAATAAATGTGACTGATTGGTCATGTTTCTTGGGGGAACTAAAAAAATACCTAATGAACACAATGCTCTCCCCGTTGTCCATTCTTTGCACACCAATCATTTTAAATTTGGGGAATAGGAGTCATTCCGACTATTACATTAATCCCAGTTCCCACATTTTCCTGATGTCAACGGCCCTGGAGTTAGCGACAAATCTTCCACACACATTTGTGAATCACAATAAATCTACCACAACAGACGTGTAGCAAATATCATGTATGTAAAAAAGAACCAGAGAGGCCTGCCTGAGCTGTTTGTGATGATTTGTCCGTATTACCAGCTCTTAGAGCAAAATACATTCCAGCCTTAATATGTATGTTCACATTTACACTGTGACACTCACACAGCAGCCACCGATTGACTAAACGTCTTCTAACATCTATTGCCACAACTTCAGAGAGTCTGCATTTTCTTCTTTTGACTTGTCTTGACTACTGCAGCTCCCTCCCTGACTGACGTTTTCTCATCTTTTACAGGTCACGTCTGATTACAAAAGCTAAAAGGTCTATCTCTAAATTCTGAGAAACACTGTCCACTTAAATACGCACTCATCTGGTTCCAAATGAATATAGCACTAAAGCTCTGTTTCTGTAAACAATTTCCAACTGCACAGTTCAAACTGCACATGCATAAAGTATCTCTTTTGTTTCTTGTTACAAAAGAATATCTCCAGCCACCAACCTCTAACACCAGTCATTTAATTGTATTGGACTTTTTTTGAGTATGTCAGGTTTTATTTCACTTCATAAAGCGTCATACTGAGTGCCTTTCACCTTAAAACAGACTAGAAACAATCATGTTATAATAAATTGAGGAACTGTTTTCTCACTTTTATATATTTTTGTATTTCACAAGTTCTAAATTAAAACTAATCTACTGTAATTTGGCAAAGCTGGGTTTGTATGGATGAGTTATTATTTTAAAGACAAAAAATATTGCATTAAAATTGAAAATGATGAAAAAGTGAGTAGAAGTTTGAGATAAAGAGACTAATAGAATTAATCCTTGATATTAATTGTGTTACAGTCCAGCGCACACACATAGTCGCAAAATAAAGCAGCGTTAAGTAAGCTGCTGTCAGTAGTTATGATAATAAGATGATCTTTCACCCTTGGCATTTATGTTCGATATAAATGACATTGCAGTGCTAAGGGAGCACCACAGACGGAAACACACATGCACACACATGAATTTATGCTAAAACCCACAAAAGCTTTAAAGTAATTTGTTTCTCTGATTTTCTTTTCATTCTCTATGTCTCATTTTCTCTGTCTGTCTCTCCCACTGTCTCTCTCTGTCACTTTTTCTGTCTTCAGGTGTCTGTGATAGATGAGAAGTGACTGCAGTATCTCCAGGTGTCATAGATGGAAACGGGGTGATGACTCTCCTAAATGGACAGCCTGCAGCAACCTTCATCCAGACACTCATCTGCATTAAAATTCATAACTTGTTTGTCTAAGTGTGCTCGTGTGCGTCTGTGTAGTCTCTCTGCATGTGTTATTCATATTCTTTACTGTCAACGTATATCACATTATATTGCATGCATGTGCTTCCTTGCGGTGTAGGTACACACCATACATGTTAGAGCGCATGTGTATCTGTAGTTAGTGGTTGCTGAAATGGTAACAGGTGAGAAGTTGTGGGCATGGCTGTGCATTTGTCATGCACACACACAAGCACCCACACGTCACAAGGTGTCAGGTTGCAAATTGGTTTCTCTCCTCTGGGCTGACAGAGTTGACAAGGCCTTTATGAGAGGCATAAACAAGGCTGCTTTACCCCCTCCCAACTCTCTTTCCATCCTTTCAACTTAAAGCTTCAAATCTCCTTTTAAACTGATGAACCTAATGCTACCCTGCTCCAAGAGCCCACTTATCTGTGAGACCCATACTTCAAATCACTCAGAGTACCTTGTTGGTCAATGTGAGTCTATGTACATGCTTAAATAATGTTGTGACTGGCTGATTTGGTTGACCTTAAAAGCTTATATAGGGGGGATAACGTAAGGGGTGACTGGATTCGTGGACGTGCACACAAAAAAATAGTCTCTCCTGACACAAGGGAAAATATAAGCACAATATCTTAAATTGCAAAGAAAACATGCTGCTTGCAGTTGCATCAGTTACTTCTACAATGATTTCGGGCTATACTCAATTTTATTTTAATTAAATAACCTTAGCTGTGACCTTAAAAGATATTCATCTTCATCAGAGGATGAAGAAAATGATATATTCTTCATATTTTTCATGTCTGTGACACTTAATCAGCATTCCACACTTTACTGTTCATTTAAGAAAATTTTGTGAGACTGATTTAATAGTTGTGACATTTGTGTGCATTGCGAGAGTGTGGACTCGCATGTGCCTATGTGTATGTGTGTCCATCCCTCTATCCATCAGTAATGAACAGCCAGTTAATGAAGGAGTCCTTGCTCCTTCCATTCCACCAGCCAGGAAATAATTACCTTGTGTCTGAAGCCATTCTCCATCTGTACCACACTCTATGGCTTCATTTAGCTGCCATCTCTCGAAAATCCAATTCTTTCTCTTCCTCTCTTTCTTTCTCCCTCCATTATTCCTTCTCTTCCCATTTTGCTATACTTTCACATCCCCCACCTATATGACCACACCTGTCTCTCCTTGGCTTTAAATATGATGAATTAATTTACTCCATTAATCGGCAGATGATTGTAGGAGGGATTTGACATTTGATGGTTTAATAAAACCTTTTAATGGAGTTTTCTATCTGTGGGCCCTTGTGTGTGTGCTTGTGTGTGTGTGTTTGCTTTCATGTGGACATATCCATTATGGAAGGATGATATCTCCCACACCCCAGAGGCTCAACATGACTCTCTATTCACTCACCTCTTTTTATCAGTTCCCCCATTCATTAAATATACTCCTTCTGTCTAACCATTTGACCTCTTTCCTACTTCTGTGTGCTCCTCTTCTGTCATTCCAGTCTCTTTGGCCTAATTACTTCACTTGTCTTACGTGTGGCAAACTGTTCCTGGATTTTCAGCTTGTTTACTTTCAATTATAACTCAATATGATGAAATGTGTCTAAATGATATGTTAAAAAGTTGCAAATCATGTAATTGGGCCCAGAAATGTATGAGTATTTAAAAGTATGAGTTTGGTGTGTATTTGCAGGAGTTTATAAAAGCAAAGACAAAATGATGACCCATACAGAAAATAAAACCATAGTGTGGCAGTCACTCTAAGGAAGGCTCATTAAACAAAGAACATATTTCCTGCTCAAGACATGTTCAAACTCATTACGCTCACATCTGGAGAAATGGAGTCTATGGAGATGCTTGTGTTTATACTCAGCTATTCGAAAGAGAAAAAGACAATGAGACTGAAAGAAAGGATGGTAGAAATTAAACACTATGAATGGGTGTCAAATGGATATCTGCATGTGTGTAACGTGTCAAACAGGATGGAGAAGAATGAAAGTGACGCTGAAAATAGAGAGTATGAGGCAGACAGAAGGTGGCACTGGTGCTATGCTAATAAAAAGGTGAAAAGAACATGTGGGAAAAGCAGATTCAAGAAGGACTGCCTGCTCTATACACCATAAAATTAATATAAAGGTAACTGCCAGACTAATGTCAAAGACATATATGTGCATTGGAAACTTCCAATAATGGCCAGTGCCTACTTCTAGATACTTTTAAAGCAAACATTTTCTTTCTGTTGCAATTTAGTCATCTCCATAACAACTTTCTGCAACTCAGCTTATGTAAAATACTCACTCATTTACACACAATAGGGCTGTATATTTTGCCAGCGGTTACCAGGTTGGCAAACTTCTATCCATATTTGAATCTTTGCAGACTTTTGAACAAACAGTACTTTAATGTTTGCAGCTGCAGTGATATTGATGCGGTTACCTCATACTTCAGGCACCAGTGTTCCTTAAATCAAACATGAGCTGTATTTTGTAAAAATAAAGTGGCTCAGCTTTACTAATTATGCATCATAAACAAGTGATAGACAATCAGATTGTGAATTTGCAAGTTTAGTTAGTATTTTATGGTGAAATTACAATAGGCTGAATGGATGCTTCAGAGTACCTCAGAGTTGTTTTGGATCTGTAGATGCACTAATTGAGGAAAGGTTAAACACAGTTCTTGTTTTTGAGAATGTAGTAAACGATAGTCTTGCCCTGAGCCTGATGTGTTGCACTCACATTTATTCTGAAGTGTGATTTCTGTTATATGCCTACTCTCAATCATGCTGTGCTCCCAAGAAGGCTTCCTGAGAAAGTTTTTACTGTTTCAGTATACTTAAGGTATCTGGAAGTGACTTATTAAGAGATTGAAACATTACTATTACATCTGCTATATTCATGGACTTTTTCGGAAGACGCTACCTGTACATGCAATATGTGTTTTGTTAACAGACACACCTCAGTGTTTTATATGTTGATATGTGGAGTTACTGATCACATTATGTAGATAGTGGTACTAAGCCTTTTTAGAGAGACATTTTTGCTAGCAAAACTCAATGTTTGAGTACATTTTTAGCTTTGAGCGACTTCTGTTGCCTCCCATGTTTCATTTTTGTAGATATTTATCTCAGAGAGTGTAGGATTTTATTCCACATTTCCATTTCCTTGTGTGATTCCAGAGTACTTCAGCACTTGACTGTCATAAGTGATAAAAAACACAGGAAACCAGACAGAGAATGAAGAGCAGACTGGTGGAAGAAAATTCACCTTAATGAAACTGTAGACATCTCAGCATTCACAGCACTTCCCACCTCATTATTTTGATATGAGGTTCAATCTAAAATGCAGCTCATTCCTGTTTACCCTTGTGATGCACTCTGTAAGAACATACTGCAAGCAATAGTGCCTCTTTATAAGAGTTTTTAAACTGAAAAGCACATTAAAATGATACTAAGAAAAAAGGAGAAAGCACTAATCAAACAGTTGCAAGAATGTAAAACACGTCAGTACTGCAAAAGTGCTGTGAACTCAAGCTTCTGTATGAAGGTGACAGCTGTTGTAGCAAAAAAGCCAGCTGTTGTTAAGGAGTAGGTAGCAAAAAGGTGGTTGGCTTGAAAAGAGTCTGCATTTTAAGTATTTGACTTGAGTTCTGTACTCTTTGAAGTATAGACAATAGGCATTTTTTTACAATGGAAAGCGAATGACGATTCTGTAGTTTCACTGCTGTGTTGTGAAACAACAATCTTAAGGACTGTAGGAGTGGTAGTCTATCTATCTATCTATCTATCTATCTATCTATCTATCTATCTA
>JAPQRN010000006.1:11920444-11937735 GCA_037367275.1 Coranthus polyacanthus | reverse complement strand
TCTATCTATCTATCTATCTATCTATCTATCTATCTATCTATCTATCTATCTATCTATCTATCTATCTATCTATTACAAATATTTTCTATTTAGTCTTTGTATTTTAGTTGTCCTTATTAATACATTCTCTTCAGCACCATGGACAGCAAATGCATACGGGTGCATATGGGTGTTTTTTTCTTTTTGGACTTTTTCCAATTATTGTTTGATATTCTGATTTCAATAATTGATTGTTTTTTGTTATGAAGCCATTGTAATTGTATGTGAAGCTTTCCATATGTTACTAATCATGAATGAGCAAAAGTTTAAATCTTTTCCAAAAATGATTTTCTCAAGGATATGTATTAATTTACCATAATTCCTTTTTTTTTTTTTTTACAATACTTTGGACTTAGATGGGACACAGTCTTCTGTCAAGAAGGAGAATGTGGTTTGATTGTTGAGCGACAGGTGACAAAAACAAAAATATGTCTTTTGTACATTTGCATATGTAAGCAGGATCTTTTGTGGGAGACAGCAAGGTATGCAAGTTATGCTGAGGTTGAGCTCAACCTTCCTGTATCCCTCCATTTATCACTTCATTCATTTTCTTTCCTTCTTTTGTTCTCTTACTTCATTATTTATTTCTGACCTTAGCCCTGCAATGCAGAGACTGCAAAAATTCAACCTCTCTTCCACCCCCACACCTCTTCCTCACTCCCCTTCTTGCTCCATCTCGCTTTAAATTTCTCTCACTGCTGCCCTGCTCTGTTTCTCACCAGTACAGGCCAGCATTAAACACCCTTGGCCACCTCCTTTCCATCCCATTCACTGTCTATTTTCATTTCCCTCTCCTTTCCTACTGTTAGCCTTGTTCACTTCATGTACCCGAGTCTCTCCATTAAAACCCATCTCTTTGTTTTCTATTTCTACTGGAGTCATTTCTCCCCATTCCTGCTTCACTGCCACCCACGGTGCAGATTCCTCCACAGATGTCCACAAAACCTCCCACCAAAATTAAACTCAGGGGACATTCGTGGGGGAGGTCTGTGTGTTTGATGTATGTGAGTGTGAGTCTGTGTGTGCATGTAGGTGTTTGGGGGTTGTTGGTGTTTCTATTTTAACACATGATTAATAGTGTATGCCTCCATGGATCTTTTTGTACACAAGTCTTGACTCAAGCTCTCTGTATAAAGTTACAGTATGTGCTGAAAACTAAGCCACATTTAACATCTGAGGATCCAATTAGAGTGTGAAAAACATCATGATGGGAATTTTGACACACTGGACCGTGATGGATGGAAGTCAGTAACATGAACTAAATGGTGGTTTGAAGTCATTATGTAACATTTTCAAAATACTTTTCTTTGATTGCACTTAAGCGGCTCATTTTGTTTTTGTGTTTTTTGGGTCTGTTTTGTGTATTTTAGATTCTGGGAAAAGCAAGCAGATTGTTCCGACTGCCACACTCTGTTTACCACACACTTCTCCTTGATTTCTAATGCACTCTACAACACTGTTAACTTGTTATTTCACTGAAGAGTTTTCATTGTCAACTCTGTCAAGGTACAAACCTTAATTTTCTTCCATATTGTACCATATCAGACAGCCTTGTTACCTTCTTGTGCTCTTATCTCTGTCCATTCGGTTAGCAGCACCAAATGCAATTTGCAAGCGATCAATTCTTTGTTCCAAGTGACAAGATGTGATGAGATCAATGAAAGGTCAGAGGTCACTGCTTGTATGCTTCCCTGCATTCTGTTGGACTGGGGTCATTAGGTGCGATACACTCCCCCAGGTGAATCCAGTCATTTTGAGATCAGCTTGTTTCAGTTCAGACAACTCAGCATTAAAGTAATAGTCTCTAATCAACTACAGGACAGATGATAATAAACTTCATCTATGTATCGTATTAAAATCATGAAATAGATTGGGGTGTAAACGCACAAAAAAAGATCAGAAGCTGATTTTCCTAAATCCCTTTTTAATGTGTTTTAGCGGAAATCAAACCCATTTCTTCTCACACTGACTTATATGTTGGTCTCCTTTTATCCACATTGATATATTAATATTTTATGTGTTCTAAATC
Source organism: Coranthus polyacanthus (assembly GCA_037367275.1). Lineage (NCBI taxonomy): Eukaryota > Metazoa > Chordata > Actinopteri > Kurtiformes > Apogonidae > Coranthus > Coranthus polyacanthus. The sequence goes on along the minus strand of JAPQRN010000006.1, from coordinate 11,935,667 downwards.
TATTTTAATTACACCGTGCTGCATTCTCTGTAATTGCTATTTTTCAAACCCAATTAAAGATTGATCACTGAAAAAGCTATCTTTAATGACTCACTAAGGAGGCTACGTTCTGTTCCCATGCCAACATGAGATAGTGTAGGCTCACAGGTAAGAATGGGTCAGAGGAAAAAAAAATACTTTGAATTTGCCTCAGCATTAAATGATACCATAACAGTAAAGCAGAGTGTACAACTACTGTGTGCAATAGCAATGCCAAAAACCAGAATATCCATTTAATCTATTGTTTTGAGTATTAAAAAATGATTAAAGTTATAAATAATGGATTTTTTCAGCCAGAGTTTAATCATCACATTCTGCAAATAGAATTAAAATAACTGTGAACACAGGTAAATACAATGCCAGATTAAAACAAACAAAATGTGGCGTTACATAGTGTGATTAGGGGTGGTATACTATATTGGATCATTACATTTTCCTCATATTCTAGCTATTGATTGACACAAAGTCATTTATGTGTATTCAGAAAATGGTTTACTGTTCACTGTCACTTTTCAAAAAAATGTATATATAAAGTGATCAATAGGTTTATTGATAAGTCAAATGGCTTGGGATACTGCTCCAATGCACTGACGTAGAAAGAACAAGAGAAGAGGTAGTGTGTTTTAGACACAATGGAAATGTCTAACCAATTATCTGTAGCAAGTATTTTCACTTGGCCTTTGTACAGGACGTATTTGATTTAGAAAGGATTCTGATAAAATTCTGAATAAACCTTGTCTAAACATTAATTCTACTCAAAGCATGTTGATGCTTATAAAATAAAAATGACAGCTCCCTATGTTGCTTTTCATTAGCCATGTCAAGGCCAGAATCAGCCAAATCAAAATAATAATAAAAAGTATCACAAAGAACAAATTGTACAAGGTCTTCAACCTGTAATGTCATATTTCTGAGAAATAGTTAAAAATCTTTCACTTTGGAAGTATGTTTACTGGCAAAATTAAATTGTTCTTGCAGTCATGCTTCAACTTCACTGTTTGTTGGATATTCACGTTCCATCAGCAGGTTTTTAGGGGATACCAGGACTCGACATCTCTACAGGTTGAGATGACATCATTCCCTCTGCTCTGCTTCAGTCACAGCAATGGCCTGAAAACCATCTGGTGGTGTGCATATGTGAGTTAAAAGCATAATCAGAGATCATTTTAACAAAGGCATTTCCTGTCTAAGTGCTAGCATATGGAGTTTGTATGAGCATGTGTGCTTCTGTGCATGTTTATATGTGTGTGTGCATGCATCCATTTCTCCATGAAATTGCGTACAAGTACGTCAATAATCTAATAATTTAGAGACTGATACATACTGACCATTTTTTACTCCACTTGAGAAACAGACTGGACCACTGTTCTTAATGGCATGGTAAATGCCATGCCATTCTTTTTATCTGAGAAGCCATATTTCATACCATGTTTTTTTTTCCAAATGTTTGTAATACAAAATAAAAAAATGAACAGACACTCCACTGGAGTCAAGCTGGTAAACCCTTAAAACAAAAATATAAAATTAGGTAACAGATTTTGGAAACGGCAGGCCTGAACACAAATTGTATTATATCTCATGAGATCTGATTCCAGATGTTGAAGGATTGGTACATTTGAAGAGGGTGATTATATGAAAAATTGAGTTAATTGCTAATTAGATGTACATAGTAATGAGAGAGCTGCGATTTCAAATATTATATAAGGTGTAAGTTATTACTATACTCAGTCGATTATGTGCCAAATTTTAGAGTTGGAATGCCAACATAGGAATAAATAAAGTTCACAATACAACACTGAAACAACCTTGGGTAGGTTGGATGAGTTTACTCAAATCCATTGGGATCAAATGAATTACGAGGCTGATGGACCTGATGGAGGTTTTTACAGATCTCGGTTGTAAACAAACACAGAAGTTGTTATCTTAGTAAATCTTGAAGATCCCGAAACAAACACAATCCATCACAGTCAGTTTGAGGTGTTTGGTACACCCGAAACTACGTGGAATGTAAAAAGGATTTACTTATCACATAGCATCTTAAATTTAAACTGTACAGAATCTCAAATAACCCAGACACTTCCCGCTTTTCAGTTTTACCTTTAATCATTTGAGCTCTCGCTGTTGAGTTAGAACTCGCTAATCCTGCTTTAATAAAGCTCCAAGAAGTACATTTCGAATAAGTAGCAAGAGCTTGAATTTAAAGTGAATAACAGAATTTAAATTTTGAACTGCTTTATAACATAATTGCACTTTGTGTGAGTGGCCTCAAACACAAAAACAGTAAAGACTAGATATTTATTTTGGCTATTGTAATTCTTTCTTGAACAGGAGGAAGGAAATAATATATGATGGAAGAAGTATAGCATGGAACCCTTTATCATGCAGCTATGAAGTGGTAATTACAGTTTATAGCAGTTCATAATATAGATACTTTATTCTTTCTCCAAAGAAGCATGATGGAGCTGGAGATGCTGATTTGTCCTGTCAGAATACTCTAATTAGTTGTACATATTTGCATTTTTTTTTTTTATTTAATTTGTCTTAAAAAACAATTTCATTCATCAGATTGGATATAATTGTAAGAAAATTGGTTTGCTTTTTCATTGGCAAACACTTGTCCTATTTTTTTTTTATTTCAGTTAAGTGTCAGCTTCATCACACATTTGACATTAAACAAAGAAAAAGAAAAGGCATCAATTACTGAATATATTAAAATATTTCATCTAAACAAAAAGATTCATGACTGCAATAGAAAAGTAATTTTGACTCAAATAAAAAAACTAAAAATGGGTCACTAAATTTGTGAACCCTCCCTGGGCTTCCCAAAGGGTTATCAATATTTCATGTTTCTAATAATGTAGCAAATTACATCCAGTGCAATCGAACAACACATAAATGCATATTGACAGGATGTTACCTTGTGTTCAACATTATGCTCAAGGGTTTAGGTACACACTCTACAGCAGTTGTGTCTGTGTGAACTTTAATCCTTGCAAGGAATAAACTAATTTGAATTACACAGAAATGTGAGGAAGCATTGATTTACATTATACTGCAAATGCAGTACACAGCATTATTCTGACTTCCTCTCACTCTTTTTGGTTTAGTTCATATGGGTTGGAACAAAATGTGGTCACATGAGGTTAAAACTGTGTTATGCTGTGTTCAAACCAAATGCAAGGGTTAAGCCTTTGTGGCAATTCTGTCATTGCAGAGATAGGAGATGAATTTAGATTAATTTAGATTATTTTTTCTTTTCGACAACACACAGAACATTCTTCCATGCTTTCAACTACCTTTGGGCAACAAGGGAATTGTCATCAACCGAGCAACATACTTTAATCATGGTGTTACAACACTGCTAATCTAGCATAATGGTACATATAATGCATGTGAAAATACAGTTCTGAAAATACAGAACAATTTGGTGTAACTGTATGACAGAAAGAGCAGAAGATTTTAGCTAATGTCCATCTTCAACCAAACCACTCCCAGTCCTGAGGCAGTGCAAACTCTTCTGAGCCTGCGACGGGCTGCTTGCTTGCTGATTACGCCATCGAACTCGGCACGCTGGCAGCTGATTGTGGCTGGAACCCCTCGTCCCTCCACGACGCTGTCCATCAGGGCCTCTTGGATGCCATGGAAGACCACCTGGTGGCTCTGGAATGTTCTGCTGACCTCAATGCCTTCATCACTCACTCTTTATATATAAACTACCTCCTGAGACAATGTGAAAAGGACTGGGTCTGCTACCAAGTTCCCCTCTCATCCACCAGAGGGTCTCTAACAGTCTCCTCACCATTCTCCCCCATGTCCTCTTCCTCTAGGTGGTACTACAGCTCCCTTTGTCAACCCAGAGGAGTCCATGCAGCTGGGTTGCACTTATCTCTCTCCAGAAGAATGCCAACGCCGCCTCGTGGAGGGCCGGTGCATCTACTGTAGCCAGCTGGGGCACTTCTTCTCAGCCTATCCGGATCGCCTGCAGGCCACTGGCACAACTAGGAGGGCGATAGTGAACTATACTTCATCCTCTCCTCTAGTGACACAATCGTTAACCCCACTTATTATTGTCATTCACTATGCCTCCACTGACCTAGAGGTTCTAGTGGATTGTGGGGCAGATTCTAATTCTATTGACCCCAGACCTGTCTGGAGTTCTCTCATGCTACCATAATCTGAAGGAGGTCTTCAGCAAATCTGGGGCCACAACTTTGCCACCTCACCATAGGTATGACTGTGATATCGATCAGTTACCTGGTGTCTCACCTCCCAAGGACCATCTCTACTCACTTTCTGCATCTGAGCAGGAAGCCATGGAGAAATACATCTCTTACTGCCTGGAAACCAGCATTATCTGTTTCTCCTCCTCTCCTTCTGAGGCCAGGTTCTTTTTCATAGATAAGAAGGACAACCCTGCATGGACTACTGAAGCTTGAATGACATAACCATTAAAAACAGGTACCCCCTTTCTCTTTATCTCTTCAGCTTTCAAACTTCTCCAGGTTGCTAGTTTTTTTGTACTAAACTAGACTTGAGAAATGCTTACCACCTAGTTAGAATAATGGAGGGAGTAGAGTGGAAGATGACCTTCAACACCCCTAGCAGCATTACGAATACTTGGCCATGCCTTTTGGATTAAATAATACTCCTGCTGTTTTCCAAGCCTTTGTCAATGATCTCTGAGACATTCTGAACAAGTTCTTCTCCCTGGACACTCATGTGCAGTATGTCTGCAAGGTCCTCAAACACCTCTTGGAACACCAGCTATTTGTCAAAGCAGAGAAGTGCAACTTCCTTGCTGCCACAGTGTCATTCCTAGGCTACATCACTGTCTGGAACTCCATTCAGATGATCTGTCCAAGGTCAGTGCTGTGGGTGATTGGCCAACACCTGCAAACAATAACCAATTACAGTGTTTTCTGGGTTTTGCTAACTTTTATCGGTGGTTCATCCACAACTTCAGCTCTGTAGCAGCCCCTCTGCATGCACTGACCTCTTCCACTATTAAGTTTCAGTGGACCCCACAGGCTGAGCTAGCTTTTCAGCATTCAAAAGAATGCATCTCCTTGGCACCCATCCTCACCATCCCTGATGCAAACCGGTCAGAGGTGGATGTCTCAAATGTGGCTGTTGGGGTGATACTTTCCTAGCATTCCCTAAGGACAGCAAGGACCCAGAAGAATAGGATACATTTGGTCAGCTAAGTGGCTCAACTCCAGGCAAGTCAGGTAGTCACTTACCTTTAATTGATTTAACTTCACCTTGACATATCGGCCTGGGTCCAAGAACATTAAGCCTGACACTCTCTCGAGGTGGCTCTGCTGGGACTTGTCCCACCCCTTTGACCATCCTGCCTTCCACCTGTGTGGTGGGGGCCATTTTGTGGTGGGGTGGGGGGACACATGGCTGTTTGTGGTGCACCAACACTACGGATGTCCCTGGTGAGAGATGACAAAGAGCTGCCTGTCTGACCTGGGCCCACAACAAGACATCTTGCCATGCCCTATGTCACCTGATTACCTCCCTCTAAAGGTAACACCTCCATTTTTAACTGTTGTTGACAGATTCTCTAAGATTGTGCATTTTATTCCCCTGCCTAAGCTTCCCTCTGCCAAGGACAAACAAATGGCCCTTCTCTCTCAAGACTCTTGTGTCCATGGGTTTACTAGGAATGTGGTGTCTGACCTGATCTCCAGATTCTGCCACGCCTACTGGGTTTCTTTAGCTCAGGCCTTCCTGGTGTTGGGCACGCCTCCAACTCCTTCACCCTTCTGACACTCACAAGAACTCTGCCAACTGCTGTCATACACCCACTCATCAACCCAGTTGCTGTAAGGCTCAGGCTTCCCAGGACATGGAGGATCCAGCCATCCTTTCAAGTGAGCTGTGTTAAGCCTGTCCAGGAGAGTGAATTGGTTCCCTTTCCCAGACCGCCTCTGTCCCCTCGGGTCACTGAAGGGGCGGCTGCCTACATGATGAAGTGCCTTCTGGGAGTTTGGCATCAGGGTCTAGGTCGCCACTGGCTGGAGGGGGCCAAACATTCATTCCTATTTCTGGACTGACCAAAAGAATGGGATACATTTGGTCAGCATTTTGTTGTGTCTAACCTTTCCTCTCATTTCAGCTTCACTTCCTGCCCTAATGTGTTTCACCTGTTCCTCCTTTATTTCTTTGCCTTCTCCTGCAGTTCATCTTTGACTCTTGTTCCAGCAATTTCCCTTAGTGATTCTCTGCGATTGTGCATGACTTACCCTCTGCCTGCTCGACCAACTCCTCCGTCGGATTTGTTTGCTACTTACCTGATTGTCTTCACATGTGCCAACCCCCTGACTACTTTTGTTCACTGTGATGACCCACTCAGCTCTCCGGACCTATCTGCCAGATTGTATGATTGATTACCTGTTTACCAACATTGTTTTCTGAAGTAAAGAGATTGATCTTTCTTTGTTTTATGGTTCAGATCACTGTCATCACCAAGAGAAAGAACTAGAGAGATGTAAACTAATAGTAACAGAGGGATGGAGAAACCTTTAACCCAAGTTTTCCTAACTCAATTTAAAATGTTGCTGGTGTTTAATTTTGGTTGCCAGTCTTTGTGTTCATTGCAAAAAACATCTAATTCACAAAAGACTAGGTGCAACACCTGCAGATAGTTGGTGTTAATTGCATGCAAACTCACCTGTGACTCACTGTCTCTCTAAATCTTTGAGTTTGAGATTTGAATGACATTAATGAATTAATGTTTAATGATTTTAAGCCCGAAATCTCAAGTTAGATATTGGAGGGATCAGGTCAGGTTGTTATCTTGGAGTTTTGGGTACTTGCATATAAAAAGCACCAATGGAGCTCAGTATGGATTATTAACAGTTTACCTCATTATCCTGCATTCCAGAGTGTAACAGGTACAGAACAAACACCATTAATTACCTTCAGATCCTGACTGATCAGGTGTTAATGAAGTTACCACTGCTGCACCTTGTGGTAAATGCAGTCAGTCTCTTATGGGGTTCAGAGACACAGAACACCTGGAACATTAGAAACTCTGATGCAAAACAAGGGCACATTGCACTCAGATGCAAAACTTTCTGGGTGTGTTTGTACCAGCCTGTAATTAGCATAAAATCTTCTGTGAAAAGGTCCTTAAAATGAAGCAGATTGCAAATGCTGCATTTGAGTTCAGTTGACCTCTCGGTCATCACCCAAGAAGGTCAGAGTCAGAAAGGAAGAGAAGCAGAGAGACAGAAAGGTGCAGAGCACAGAGTGTGTTACTGTGAACATAGACAATGCAGTACATAATAGTTTATTTTATTCTTATGATGGACTCTGAATTGTTATTGCTTAATGCACTCTGACGTTTGAGTTTGAGACTGTTCATTGGCAGTGAAAAGTATTTTTACTGTGGCTACGCTACGCAAACTGTTACTATCATTGAAGAAATGTCAGCTGTTTTTCTGCCTTCATGGATGAAATGAGACTGCTGGTCATTGCTGCTGTGCTGTTGCAGACAGACGTTAACCTGACGAGACGGAATCTGTGTATTACCTGGATACTCATCGCTGCTGTGCTGCTGCAGATGGATATTGCCCTGTGGGATTGGATTCCTACAAACTTTGTAAGAGCTGCTCTCCCTCTACACATGGAAGTACTGCAGTTCTGTTCATCACTCTTCATGAGCTCCAATGTAAACAAACGAAAGGTAAAGCAAGCTTGCTAAAAAACTAAAAGCGTAAAACTGGTACTAAGCTAAAAGAGTGCACTCGTAAAAAATTGAGCTTGAAAGAAAAAAAAAAGACAGTCTAAAAAATAAAATACCCAGCCTTTTTTAGTTTGGGCTCATATTTTCATATTTTATTTTTCATATTGTGTTTACTGTGTTTATACATATTCTTTTATTTTTTTATTTTGTCAATATAACGGTAAACTGAGATACTGTGTTTGGGTTGTGTTTCATCACTTGCTACATCCTTATCTTAGATAATTCATAGAGGATAATTCACATATTGTAGTATTTAACATTACACTATTTTGGGTTATTATAACCAAGGTTGTTCACATAGCCTCTCATTATATGTTAAAGGGAGTGAGAGTCATAGTTTACTCTAGACAGTTTTTATCCAATCTTTCACCACATTTGTCAAGTATTGGATTTTGGATATTGGAAGTGGCATACTACTTTATTTAGCATTGCAAGTGTCTTCCCCACAGGAGCCCATGGGGAAAGGGTTACATTAAAGCCCATCATGTAATGTTTGCATTACATAATATGGCACTGATGTGTTTCAGGAAAATATCATGCCAATGTCAGTATAATGGTATCGACATAATAGATTCCCATGAATCCAGTGGTGTTACCTTATTATTAAACAGCATATTATTTAAATGTTTTACATTAATTTAGAAATCATCTCTTCCTATCAGTCAAGCTGATCACTGAGGGAGCAATGAAGCGGTAACCGCGTTCACAATAAGTGAAAAATAAGTTACATTTACCCAGAAATATTTATTACTTTAGGCTACAAGAAATGTATGAAATGTGTTGTCTGTGAGTCTTGTATTTTTGGCATCCCTCACAAATAATAAGATTGTGTTCACCATTTCTGAAAAACTGTATTTTTCTCCTTAGACAGAAAATAAATAAATAATAGTGTAGATATTGGTATTTCCTAGTCAGTGCTCTGACTGATGTTTGAAGTGAAGCAACTTTGTAAGGCTGCTTAGTTGAAGCAATAGCCTCAGCTACACTGAGAATCAACTGATGGCTTAGTATGTAAGCACACACACCACACACACATGGGCGCACACACACACACACACATGCACTCTTATTATACAAAAGTGGTTTAGCCAGGGGACAGCCAAGTTGTTGGGAAAGATGGGGAGAGAGAGATGGAGAACAGAAGTGAAGGAGCTAGAACAGAAAGGCAGAAGACTGGCTTTAGGCAAACTTAAACTCTCTCTGGCACTGAAGACTAATCACGTAACTATCTCAACTTTATTTACCACTCACTTCTAAAGTGTGGAGTGAGGAATGTCCTTGGATCATAAGGAAGAAGAAAAGTGAGAGCTAAACAAAGAGAGAAAGGTTTTCATATATCAAAGCCTGTAAAATCTACCCCAACTTTGCTTTGACATGGCCAGCATTGAAGTTGAAATGAATGAGGTGCAGACAATAATAGCCAGTGTCACATTTGTCTCTTTTAAAGTAGTGCAATGCATTGTCACTATAAACTTGAATCATCCTTGTTGTGTCAAAGGCAGTGATCAAAGTGTCACAGTTGTTTTCTTCACATTATAAAGCTGAAGAAAAGTTAATTGATGCATTTTCTCTTAAGTTTCAAAAAAGTTGACGTGTCTTCCTGTAGACAAGTTGCACCTATTGTCAAGTTTATCTGATGGGTTTATTTTCAGATGAAGTAGTGCTTAACATTTCATGCTCTATCACTTGAGGCATTGCACCTTCACCTCCATGTAATTTAAATTTTGTTTTTATTCTATCACAAAGAAACCCATTGCCTACTGAGATCTGGCTTGAGTGCCACTTACCTGTGGAGTAGGCTTAAAGCATACAGGACCTTTACTCATTCTGTCTTTCTACTTAAGATGTGTGGACTATTCACTTTGAATTACTAATTTATATGGAAGTTCATATCATCAAATATTATCACATTACCATAGTTGCAAGGCTCTCTTTCCAGGAATAACTGCATACATTCTATAAATTGGAATTCAAATACTTGATGATGTCCGTTATTATTCAGACTAGGTGATATCAGCCCAATTTTCTTCTCCTGTATTGTGTCATAGTAGACGACAACTGACACTGCATGTTGGATGCTTCATGACATCCCAACAGAAAGACCAGAATTCTTGTTTTTTTTTGGGCCATGACATTGACCAATAGGAGCACAGAGTGGTCTGCCATGTACAACTGCAAACATTGCGAAGTGATCATTATTGGTTTTACTTGAGTTTTCTTTGAAGAATTGACAACCCTGTCCTCTTTGTACAACCCAAGAATGGGTCCACAGACATTTTCTGTCTTTTTTATGCTTTTCCAAACACAAGAGAGGTAGTATAAAAAACACCACAATCAATGACATTATTTAAATTCTTGCTTACCGATGTCTGTCATTTGCACTTTCTTTCCAATGACATCATGCACATCTTGAAAGACAGCTGGTGATGATTGGTGGGAGAACAACATACATGTTTCTAAACCATTGTGTCAACACAGATGAGATTATAAACTGCTGTCATCATGTTTTCTGCTTGTTTTCTGTTCTGCAGCCACCTGAGAAGCACACTGGTGTTGTCAGTGAGGTGAGCATAAACCTGGTCCATGTGGACTTGTGAAAGGCTCATAGTGGGATTCAGTTTTACAGGATCAAAAGTTACCTCCTCCATGAAGAGGCAGAGCTCTGTGAAGTGTATAGCTGGAGATGTCTGGTTGGTGTGTCCTGGTTACAGGCATACCAGTCTAACTAAGAGGCTGGGAGCAGGTGCAGGTTGTTCTGCTGCCATCTGATGTCTTTCAGAACTGCCCGGTATGTTCTGAAAAAGTGCTTTAGCAGTAAGCAAATAACTTGCATACTGAATGGAGAAAGGGAAAGCTTCCACAGAGAGCCACAAACACCGGACCCTGGATATCCTGTCATCAATCTCTGGGTAGAACCCAAAATGAAAGGAGCCATCAGACCATTGGGATCCTCCTCCAAGAAAATTGCAGTTGCAATGGTCCAACTCCGCCTGCAGTGAGAGATCCCCAGTTGCTGTCACTGCCTCCCTTGAGTGCTACACAAGCTTTTGCCTGTCATTGCAGTTCCTCCTAAGGCGAGCAAAAACAGAAGTGGCAGGGGCCTGTGGGGTAAGCACTAGCCCTGCATGGATAGCACTGAGGCAAGCCTCACAGCGGGGGTGAAGATCCGACAGGAGAATGTAGCCAGTCTGGCAGCCCCTGCACAGGAGGGAACTGCTAGAATCCTTCTTCTCTTCACAGTTGACTGCAAGATTGTTGAAAAAAATGAAGCAGAACTCAGGTCATGCAGGTTCTACATGGTGGACCCAAGTGGGTCCTGTGTCTGGGCACAGGGCAGGAAAGAAAATCTTCTGGATTTTGAATTGCGAGGGAATAAGCACAGTAGCTACAGCTCTTACATGGTGTAGCAGGGCGGTATTGGGTCTAGGGAGAAGTGCTACCAATTGTTGCCAACAACGCCGCTTTAGGACTTTCACCTAAATAATACTAAAGGTACTAAAATATACTGAATGCATAACTTCTTACCAGGGGGTTCCCATAAACACACAGATGAGTCTACAAATGAATACAAAGGCAGGTGTAGCAAAAAAATATAAAGGATTTAATTTCACACAAATATCTAAAATACAATACAATTCTTTAGTTACTGATGTGAAAAACATATTACTCTATGTACCTCAAAAAAAAAAAGATGTAGATGATGTAAGAAAACCAGGCTTACCAATTATGTACTCAACTAAAATGGGAGAACAGCTACAGGTCTGTACAGCAGGAGTCACTATGGTGCGAGTGGCCTGTAGCTTCAATAACCACAGCAAAATACTAGGATACATGCAGGGATTAGTAACACTGCAAACAAAACACATACGAGAAAGAAAACACAGCAGACTCAACTACACTGATGTAACCACTAAGCACAATTATGAGGTTTATCCACAGTCAGAACATACATTCAATTAAGAAGAAAAAGAACCCAAACTACTAAACAAAACAACTGAGGTAACTCAAAATGTAAAAAATAAAAAAAATAAATGGCAGTATAAATCAATGCTAAAGACCAGCTAGCAATGCATTATAACTAAAACTAAACCAACAATAAGGCTAAGCAAACTAATAACAGAGTAAATGAACACTTAACCAGGCACAATTAATAATATGTACACTTAAAACAGCAGCAGAGTAACATGCAAGGCACTAAAGTGCAGATAAAGCTAAGGTGCTAACTGAAGTCCAAGCTAGTGCTAAGCTAAGCGGAGCGCCTATCGGTTGGTTATAAAGTTAGCAGAGCATGTAGCATTAATACCAGGCAAGGCACACGGTAAACAAAGCAACCAAGGCTTTAGCGCGAAGAGGCAACTCAGGTGACTACGCTAGAGCACCGGAAGAGAGGGTAAAGGGGGAGTGGAGGCATATTTGAGCATAATTGGCTCCTCACACAAATTAAGAAGAAGGGAAAGAGGAAAATAATGTAAACAAAAACACATAAAAAGGCATGCTATTAACCATCTGGTTACATAAAATAACCTGGACATAATAGAACAGCTTTTCAAGGCTATATGGTCAAAACATCTGAAGGCCTTCAGATAAAAGTTTTCTTGCCACAAAAAAACTGTTTTTTGTACACACAACATTTTTTTACTAGTGGGATGGGTTGGGGTAAATTAATTAAGAGAGTGTCTGTTGTAGCCACCATTATACCACTGAGAGAAGTGATTTTTATTTTATATCTTGAGCTCTGCTTCAAGTTTAAGCCTCTTCTTTTTAGAATGCTCTCTATGTCCCATTCCTTTACTTTTTTCAGTCTCACAGAAGTCCCATTGTGTCACAGTAGAAACAAAGGAGCAATCCATGGGAGAGGAAATGACAAGGAGAAAAGGAGAGTGGAGCTAAACAAGCAGAGAGGGGGTGGGGGGGGCAGTTGAAGACATCTAACAAGTTCTGATCAAAATTCAGAAGTGGATCAAGTGGATATGAAGTTTGCTTCAAACAAAAGTCCCCCTCAACCCCCTCCCAAGCTATCTTATATGCCTCAATTCTCCTTACCCCTGGGGCTCTTATCATTTTTCCCTGTTCCTCTTGCCATCATCTTCTTTTCACACCTCCTTCAACCCCCAGCCAGCCCCATCTCTCCATTTCCCTCAAGGCCACGGGTAGCTCTCTGCTTCATTCTGTTTGCTTCTTCCACCCCTCCTTGCCACTCCACTCTTACTCGCCTCTTTCACTCACCCCCTCCACCTTCCCAAAGGCCCTTTGCTTCGTCTTTCACCGCAACTGATGAAAGGAGAAATAAATGAAGGAGTGCATGTTAATTTGTGGTGGCCACTCCTGACAAGCTTTAATCAGAGTGGGGAATCATGAGCCAAATCAGACAAAATCCAGATATGGAGAGAGAGAGAGAGAGAGAGGGAGAGAGAGGCAGAATTCACTTAAGGTCAGGAGCTTTAGGTGACTGATGTCCTTTTAGGGACACATGTTTTAGCTCATCTCAAACCTGATTCTTATGTAACTCCTGCAGAGTGATAAATCTAACCCAACAGTAATAAAAGTGCATTTATTATGGAGAATTATAAGATGCTGACTCATCCACATTTACTCTAATACACATTTGCTCTAGTGAGTATTCATGACAGCAGGGGGCTCACTATGGAATCTACTTACATGTGCCGTTTTATCTTGACGAACGTGTAGCCTAATGCGTGGTGTGACTCACTGATGTCTTTTAATAGTTTTTTGGACAACAGCGACTCAACTATGGCACATCAGTCTTTAGATGCACAGACAATATGTACTTGGTAGGATTCATTTGACATTGGTTTGGTTACTTTTTTTTTTTGTATGTGTAAATATGTTTTATTGGAAAATTTTATTATACAATGTAAGTTCACCAAAAAAAAGTAAAAAGTAAGTAAAACATGCAACTAAAAATACATACACATTCTGCTCATAATAATAGTATATGACAAAAGTTGTGATGGAAAAGAATAATGCAAACAACACAAAAAGTACGTATAATGCAGTGGTGCTAAACAAGACCAGGTTGGCACAAGAGAATATGAACACAGCAGTTCTGAATATGTGTGCAGAGCCAAATTTTTTGAGGTTTCGTTCAGGTGATAATGCTGGTGTTGACATATCGTAAGTCTTTCAGTTTATTAAAAAAGTGAGAACCTCATGTCTCGCCAGACTCGAACCACAGGCCCGCAGGTGGGAAGCCGACCGCTTATCCTCTTGACCACAGAATAGACGCTGAACAGGAGCCCTACATCAGCTATGCAGGTTTCATATTCAGTGAAATTACAGTCCTTGTGTAAAACACACGTGTAAGAGACTAAACGGAGGAGTAACTGGCTGAAAAAGACAAAACTTTGTTACCTGTGACATTTGGAGCAGGTTAATCATCTGCTTTGCGTTCATTCTGATCCTGAAAGCATCTGTATCCTGTCTGGATCTCACTCAAGGCCACTTGGCAAAGCAGCGAAAATCATCCAATCACATAAACACAAGAAAATAATACCTATTCTGATTGGTTCCGGAGCGCGAATAATTGCACCCTACGGTAGTTCTTTACTCCTCCAATGACAGCACCGCCTCGTGTCACCTGCTCACCAAAACATTTAGGAGCCACATACACACTCATTTGCCCGGTGCCCCACGACCAGGAAGTGAATAGATTACCACAGAAACGAAGCAAACACAGTTAAAAACAACTTAAATAAATGTTGACATGAACTACAGGACACAGGACGAGTCATTTTTTTAGGAACATTGGATAACCATAGTTAGAAAATCTATAAGTAATAAAATGTAATTTTTATTTATTTATTTTTTAATGTTTTTAACCTGTTTTTTTTAAGTTGATGTTGGTAAATATACATAAATAGAGAAATGAGACACATCTTTTGTTCAGGGTCCAATTCATATGAGTCACAAGGAATTTTTATTGAAAGTAAAAATTGAAAGTTGTGCAATTTTTATATTGTTTAGAAGCAGAAATTTTAAAAAAAAGATGAACAAGGTATGAGCAGTGTGAATTGTATGTAAACACAGCAAACCACAGATACAGATAATTTAAATATAATTTGTTTTTGATGGATCTGGGACCTTTTTTCCTCCTCAGAAGTGATTGGGATGGATTGCATCTGGGATGCATTTTTTTTAAACATCTTTGTGGAGTTTTTTTGCATTAACATCTTGCAACTAACATCTTTTTCTAATCCTATCAATTGCCATCATTGTCTAAATTCTAAACATATAAATCGATAAATATACATATGAACATAATTGCTGTTATAGTTGGTCGAAAACCGGCACGAAAATCACGTGTCTGTGGGTGAGATTTGGGTGGAATGTTGTGGAAGGGAGTAGGAAATACCACGTGTCTCACATTTGCAACGAAAGATTAAGTCTACATTTGACACCTCCGGGTCC
>JAPQRN010000006.1:11894356-11914263 GCA_037367275.1 Coranthus polyacanthus | reverse complement strand
TTTTTTTTATGTAGCATAAAGTATACGACTACAGGAGCTAACCTACCTTAAGTCAAGTTCTCCTAATTTTTAACTTTTTGTCTTGCTACCTTAGTATACTGGTGTGGCAGTGCACTGATCACATTTTTCAAGGTTAGCTCCTGTAATACCATCAAATTATACTGCTAGTGTTACTTCATATGGACAGTAGGCGGGTGGTCTGTATGATATTATATTACAAGCTACGTGACATTCTGAGATTTTGCTTCTGTTTAAGCATGCCAATTTAAATGCAAAATACGTAACATTTTCATTAAAAAGAGATACATATACTCATGCAATATTAATCTTTCTCAATCATCACTTGTGACCCTTTGTCAGCGTGTGGTGGTATATTTACTTGCAGAAACCCAGTCCTCTGCCAGTATTTTCTATTTTCCTCTTGTTTTGCCGTATTCGGAACGTTTCTGGGTGTCGAGCCTTTGGGCAGTGAGTTTGTACCTCCAGCCAATAACAGCCACGCACACGCAGAGCAATATAGAGACGAACCGACGCTGGTTCATTTTTGCTCTTTTCACTTAACTGCACTTCATTTTTCTATTTCACAGCTTCGTCTCCATTTGACTCCCTAGCTCGCTCCACCATGCTGCCTCCTTCCTTTGTTGAGGGGAGAGGAGGGGCTAAGTTTGAACAGTCTGTTTAGTCTGTTTGCAAATAACAAGGGAGAAATGTTACGTATTTTACCTTTAAGAATGTCTTACACAACTTACAGTCAACAGGTTACTGTATGTAGGGTGGTAATTGTAAGGTGCTGCATGTTCGAATTTGCAGTAATATTTCATATCAGGGTAACATAAATGGAGGCCGGTATTAAGTATTAAGACGTTTTACATACAGTAGGTGCACGCACTTGTAAGTCCGTGCACCTAACCTCTGTTTGTACATTTGTAACCAAAACACCAGTCTGCAGTGCACTTCATTCACTTCAGACATGAATGAAACCTGAAAATTAGGTTATGGAGTTTCTTTCTTTTAGAGTTGTACTATTTATAGTTAATCAGTAAACCCAAAAAAAAGGCTACGTCCAACTCACCACAAATCTGTCTACTGCACATATTAGCAATACAGTAACATGAAGTAACAATTTTACGACGTCAGGTTTCTATCAAAAGTTGAGAGAGCAAGAAAACACGCTCACGAGCAACGTATATGATTTCACGAGTGCAGATGTTAACTGCCCACTCCTCACACAACACACGTCCTATGCGCATATTCAACAAGCGAGAGCTGTATGGGCCACTGCGAGCGAGAAATAAAACACACAGAGAGGGCAAAGAACACAACTCACGCTGCATGAGCACGAAACATGCTCTCGGCCATATTACCGCAAGCTCACTGTATTTCCTCCATGTATTTGACTTGTTTTCTTTTGCAGTAAAGTTTAATTAATATTAGGCTGATTATTAGCACATATATAAATGCATTGCTACATTGTTAGATATTCTGTGTTTGACTAAGGACCTGGACCCCTCTTTTTTTCTTTTTACTAGATTTTTTTTTTTTTAAAGATTCTCTTTAGGGGGTAATTCAAAGGTAGATCATCCCAAATAACTTTTAATCTGACCCTGGCATAAAGAAAATGCACTCATATGTCCAAAAGACACATATACAGTAAATGCTGTCGGGACCAAGCTATTTACTGTGATGGGCTTTTGTAAGTGGTTACCATGGTGAAAATTAGCAAGCCAAACCGCCTGTGTTGATTACCCTTTCAGAGATATGGGGATACAAATAGCAGTAGTTAATCTTGTTTAGGGCACACAAATTCATTGTGACAGCTCGGCTGCTTCAACCCTGCAGACTGTCGCAGTGTAAATTGAATGGGCTGATTGTGAAAGAGAAAGAGAAGAAAAGAAGGCAACTACTATAAACTAAGAAAAAAAAAAGAAAAGCAAAAAATAGTTTTGGGTGGACTTTGGGCTGAATTTAAATTGATTTCTATAGTCTAAGCATCATTTCTTTAACTTAACTTCTAAACTAGAAAATAGAACTGGGGTATGTGAATATGACTTGGCCGAAACTGTGACAGTGTAGGGTGGCTTTGGGTGAATTATAGTCTCACCATTTTTCATAATTAGCCAATAAATATGCAGAGAGATATTGGACCCATTAAAAACTTTACAGCCCAAGTAGGCAAGGAGACACACATGCAGGAGGGTTTCTGCTAGGGCTTTTTTTTTCCTTTTTTTTTTTCTTGCCAATCCTCTGTCCGGAAAGCATTTATTTTACCAGACAAATTAGAAACTTCACACATTTAAATAAAAGTCTGTGTCACAAAGAAAAATATAATGTACACCTAAGCTGATGAAAGAATGACAACAGCAAAACCTCAACAATACACTAAAATGTAGGTTATTATGAAATGTCTGGGACTGTGACATCTGTAGAAAGAGAAAGAAAGGAAGAAAAGAAATGAGGCTAGTCCTACATGGCATCAAATAGAACCCACAGGCTACAGATAACATTTTCTTTTCCTTTTTTTTTCCATTGTGGCAAAGTCCTCTTCTGCAAACTTTAATCAAACATGTACAATGTGTCTTTGCGGCTTGTAGTGCACATACGCTATGTCACCCTCTCCACTCCAGGCAGATTCCCAGTCCTAACTTAATTTGATTCTGCAGGGAGAACCTCCTCTCTGCTGGCACACTTGACACAGGCAGAATATAGACGATTTTGGCCAGTGAAGGCCAGTCAGGGTAAAGCTTGCTGAACTCATAAGTAAGCACTTTGCAAGCTGCTGCAAAAGTCAAACCCCCATAACCACGGAGCGCTATCATCACTGCCATTACATCTTGGCATGCACTGTACATCACATCATGGACAGAGTGGGCAGTGACCTTTTCAATGGCATCTTTGGCATGTTCGTGAAACCCTGAGGATCAATGTATCAATGTATGTATCAATTAAAACATAATCACATTACGCATTTAATTTACTAGTTCAAATAAAGCCTGTATGGTGCCCATTTTCTCACTATTATTAACTGTAGCCTATAGTAGTGTCTGGCTGTCTGGCACCATCCATGGTGCTGAAAGGGGGACTTTATTCTGCATGTCTTCCGAATGTCAAGGGAGCTCAGTAGATTCAAAGCATCACTGGGTAATATGGCTTGTAGAGCATTGATGAGATGCTAATATAGATGTGTCGATTCCAAATCACTGTACCTTCCATCTTTGAGATGGTCTGAGAATTTCATCCCCCCTGGGCCAAGTTCATCTTTCGACTGCGTGAGATCTGTGATAGATGTTTGCAGGATTGGTCTGACGCTGCCAAGATTGGTGTCCTCCAATTGAAAAACGAATTCACATTGGTTATCACTGGAAGTACATCAGTAGGTGTGTAGGTGAGGTCAACAAAAGAGTGTGGCTGAATCTGGCTCTGGTACCTTTTGCTTGAGTTTTTCCAATCACTTTTTCATTACTCAGCTCCATTACCAGAGCAGGCCACTTGCTTCTAAGGCTTTGCACTGTCCTGCACAAGGACAGCAATGGACAGCAAGGGGCTATTTCAAACTAGTTGGGTCTTCATTGGTTAGGGTCTCTGTCAGCTCACAGACGTGATTTGTCCTACTTGGGGAATGTTAATAAAATGAATAGATTGTGTTGCATTTGTATTTGTTCACCTAACTCACTGAATTTGCTGCATAAAGTGCTCCCAGTGCAGCTCAGTGAGTTATACAATGCACTCAAGAAGAAATTCACCCTCTTCAATACAGCACAAACTCCAGCATGCCTCCTTGTCATCACTGGCCATCACAGGCCATGACCTTAGGTAACCCCACTTCTCCCCCTCTCAGTGCCTTCACCAGTTTCTCATATATGCGCTGTACCAGCAAAGATATCTCAATCTATTCAAATTTGGCATATACAATTAATTTATTTTCCACTCTAATACTGACAGTCTCATCAATGATGATTCCAGTGAATTCACTGCCCTTCAGATTTTCATCAAGCTGCCTCATAATAACACCCCCCAGTGCCTCCATATCACACTAGGATTCACTACGCTTGTAGGCGCAGCATCTGTTTCAAAATCAGGAGCCCTTTACTGCCCTCAGTAAATCAATCATTCCCCTGAAATGGTGACCTGGAATGTAATTTTTGGCCATATGAAACACAACTTGTAATTAGGAGTGTAGCTTCTGGCTGGTCTGTTCTTTGGCAATGTCGATATGACTTTTCATTTGCATTGGTTTTTGTGCCACATTGACTGAGGAAATGTGATCTTGGCACTGGCTGTGCTCTGTGAGCGCTGATGCTCTTATATTGGTTTCTTGTGAAGCCATTTTTCCTCCCTGAGCCATTACAAAAGGAGCAAAACATTTTGTCCAGTCCATCGATAGCTGCATATATATATGTGTGTGTGTGTCTGTGTGTGTATATATATATATATATATATATATATACATGTGTGTGTTTTTTTATTTTTTATTTCTGCTATTTGTGTTTAAGAAGCATGTGGGATTTCCTCATCAGTCTCAGAATCAGAGGTATTCGTAGGCTTACTGCTATCTTTGAGGAACAACTTTTCAAGGTTGGATTTATAGGTAGCTGTGATAAATTGCTTCAGAGTTGGTGGGTGCAGCCTTTTGATGGAAAAACTGTGTAGGCTTTTAATAGGCTGTTTCACTGTCAAAACACAAATGTCCTGTTTAGGTATGACCTTAGTTATAGCTACCTTTTGTATGAGCTTCATTAGCAAGTGTTTTTTTTTTTTTTTAACTTCTGCCAAAGTTGTGAGGTTATGTCAACACCCTGTTTGTCTTTCTATTTGTCTATTTGACATTATGTTTCCACAAATCTACTGAACTGATTGTTATGAAACTTAGCTGTGGCTCAGGAGGTGGGCAAGTCTTGCCCATGAACACTGACTTATCCTTGGGCAAGACACTGAACCCCAAGTTGCTCCCAGAGGCTGTGCCACTGGTGTGTGAATGTGTCTGTGCTTGTGAGTGCGAATGGGTGAATGAGACACACTGTAAAGCACTTTGAGTACCATTACGGTAGAATAGCGCTTTATAATGCAAGGCCATTCACCATGGGCCAAGGAAGAACTTCTTAAACTTTCACATCCATAATAAGAGTTCAACACAGGAGAGCCCCATGCTAACTTAGATGTTTGAATGGTAACAGTGCAATAAATAAACAAACAAATAAATAAAGAAGGACTAAGACCTATGTTGCCATGGTAACAGTTGTTAAATTAACCAGTGGCACCAAAATAAAGTAGGAAAACAGGTTATAGTTTGTGGTTTGTTTATGATTTGGTAATAATATTGTGGAACGAGTAGAAGAGTGAACTATAGGCCTTGGCGGGGGTCTGTGTTCACTTGCTGCCCCCAGGCAAAACCAGTAATTACCCACTAAAGGAACCCCTGATACACAGATACATAAGCATACACACTTTTGTTTCACTATCCCCAGTAGGAGATAGTGGGATAGTGCATTCAGCTTCAGATAAAACAGCAAGGAACACAAACATGCACACACATATGCATACACAAATTTCTGTACATTTGTAGGCTGATGCATACACAGCGGTGCAGGTACAGTTCATCAGCTTTTATAGTCATTTAGAACAATTCCTGTGGATTTAATGACGTCAACAAATAACAACAGAAAATAACATACGCTTGCTGACTTATGGCTGTAATGAGTACGCAGGTCATATGGGGTCATACATCTCTGAGTTAGATTAAAGGGAAGCAGATCAGCAGCAGTTTTCAGCGTTAAAGTGGATACTTAATCAGAAAGGTTGCAAGGAGATGATACCTTTTGAGAGTGTGCACACTGTATGTACCATGGAGAAAGAGGCCCTCTGGGGAGAGCAATAGAAAAGGGGGTAAAAATGTAGAGATCACTCATAACGCTTTAACACTTGTGTTATGAGTGTTCTACACAGAACACGACAAAAAATATGCAATTTGTTTTCTGTGTAGTATAAAATAAACTAATCTGGAAATCAATAAATAATCCTATTCTACACGCACGTTAAGAATAAAACACTGTTGTTTTTTTTTTTTGTGATTGTTCAGTATGAGTAAACTTGAATGACTTTTCTGTAGCACACAATGGTGCCGCTCTTCTTGTACAGGATGTTTGCTGAAGGAAATTCCACAAACCATTATTGTCTTGCGGCTCTAATTATGTTGTCTGTCTGAAATATGTTTTCTCCAGCAGTATACCATTGTGTCTCAGCTATTGTTTAGATTGCATTGCCTCTGTATACATTTCTTCCTATTTGGCCTCAAACCGAAATTGATTTTTGAACACTCCCTGTAATTTTCTGTAATTTCCCATTCAATAGTCTGGTCCCTTAATGCAGGGTTGTGGTTTTCCTCAAGGAACTACACATTTTACTACACACATCTACACACACAATGACACATGTTCACACACTCATGTATGCGCATACAATACATAATACATTTATTTTCCCAGGTGAAACACATGATACAAATGATGTGTCTTTGGGGGGAAAAAAAAAAAAAAAGATTAACGAGGAGATGAAGATGTGTAGAGTACAGGGGGGGCTAAACAAATGGGCTAGGCACATTAAAATGTTCCATTAAGAAGACAAAGTGCTTTAATCTACTTTTAATCCCCTGTACATCATAATCTGGTGAGCCATGTAGTGACCTATGACCTGTAACAGTCAATAATGCAATGCAGAAAAAACAGTGCAGCCTGTTTTATTTTTTTTCCAATACATACAGAAACAAAATGGATACTTCACTAATATTGTTACTGAAAATATCATGGAAAATGTAAACAATCTAAGATCAACAAAATATTTACCAAAGTCAATATTCACTATATGTACTTTAGTACCTTCTTCCTGTTTTGATTCCCTCCACATGTAACATTCAGTTATTGCTCATTGATAATCTTTTTGGACAGAACAGCTGTATTTCACAGCCTCCTTTGCTGACGTTATCTAGCACAGACTCTGACTGTTTTAGGACTTAAAAGACAAGTTTAATCTTCCTGGTAGCTCTTTCTATTCTTTTATTTACAACCTCATTCTGTTCTAAATGCCCATGGAGTTCCCTGTTGCACAGAACTGGCCACTCACCCAATCAGCTTTATTTATGTGTCTTGGACAAGTCACTGTTTTATCTTTAAATTATATCTCCTTTGTTTAAGTGCTTATATAAAACCATTCTCAATTAGTTTAGTATGGGAAAATGATCTCAGTGTCCCCTAGAAAAAAAAGCAGAAACCTGTATATTAAAAAAGCACGAACTGCACATTTAATATGTCTTCTAGCTTTGCATCAGCTCTACGCTTACGTAACTTACGTTTTTCACGTGTTTTGGACCATTTTCATGGAGTACTGTGTGAAGCCCATGTAATCCACATGTAATAACATGTGGGAGTTGTTAGCACATGTTTGCAACATGGTTTCCATGTAATCCCATGTCCATGTGCATCACATGTGGAATTCATGTGGTTTTTCTGTAAGGACAACTTGTCAATTATCACAACCTACCTACCAAGTTTCACATCAATCTGACTTGAAATAGCTGAGAAAATATTTAAACATAATGGACAGACCAACCAACGGGCTTATTGCACACACATGGACACATCTAAGAAACAGCAACTGCTTTCTTTTCCTTATAATCACTTGTTACTATTTTGATATCTATTCATTTCTGCAAAGTTAAAAGGCTCTTCAGTGCCATAAACAATGCCAAACATCAGACATTTTTTTTTATTAAAGATTGATATAATTAGATATAGAACAACAACCCTGAAATAGGAAACCTCAGAATGTTTTCATTGCCAATCAGGGCCAATGACTGCCTGTGATGGTCTATCCATGAGTGTGATGTATTTTAAGACCGTTTGTTTTCACAGCCTATAGGGGAATCATTCCAGTTAGCGCTCCCCTCCAAAACTCATTGTTATTAACCAATGGGCTTCTTTTAGTTTATAATACAAGATGGGACTGAACTGTTCTCACATTAAAAATAAACACTTGAAAGCAATCCCCAAATCTAAATCTTAAAAAACTATTCTACTTTGCATCTGTGTAATACGTTAATGCTGATGATTGACTGTAATTTCAAAGTGGAAATGATGTTGATGCTGAATGTAAAAGGACATTCTTTATAGACAATGAATTTCATGTGATTACATTGGCCCGAAAACAAATTCTGACAGTGGTGAAGTTGTGGAGTAGAATGTAATTGGAGTTGCAATTTGGCCATATGTAAACATGATTTCTGGGAGACAGGGTTGAGAAAACACTTTCCAAAAAGGATTTAGGATTCTGTCTCTCCATGCTGAAAGAATTGTGTCTTCACTGTAAACCAGCACTGACGTTTTCTTTCCCACCAACTCTATATTAGAACTTTATTCTTTACACAAATGGAGAAACTGCCCTGGTCTGTTCCAAACCAGTGGACCAGCTGACATGTTGCAAGTTCCAAACCAATTGTTCAAAGTGGCAAAAGTCTGCTAGTTGTGGCAGTAGAACCAACTTTTCATCCTAAGGTTTGCATTCCTGTTTTGAATTGGAAAAAAAGTGAGACCATTTTGTCTCCAGGGTTATTTTTCTTCTGTGTTTCTGACAGAACATCCATATTGAACATACCCCCAAAATGTTTCCTGCCAATGTTTTTGATTGTGTTCTCTGTCAATACCCTTGCTTGGTACAACGCACTGGCAATGACTGTAAGTCAATGCCGTGTGAAAGTATAATAAATGCTGTACATATATTTTTGTATTTTTACATATTTTTGTCATAATTCAGTGACTTGTGAGGGATATCTGAAGTTATGAATCCATGTTGTGCAAGAATAATATAAATGCAAGCAATTACATGCACGTGCAAACACACTCACACATATGTTACCATTCAAAACATTTAACTGACCTTTGGAAAGGTTGAGATGAACGTTCTGATGCAGTGGATGACTCACCTCACTATAATGCAGGACTGAATGTTACAGAAGATCCCTCATCTCTACTTGCAGTCAGACTGTACAACACCTTAGTCAATGCAAGGTAGACTGGAGACTAAACTGAACATAGACTGAATATTCTCTAAATAATTAATTGATTGCTGGTTTTCATTTATCTTTTTTTTTTTCTTTTCTTGAGCTGGTGGACACTGAATTTCCCCCCTGGATGAATAAAGTTATTATCGATCTGTATCTGTATCTGATGACAGAAAAGGGCTAGGTTTGTAGATGACGAATGAGTCACCGTTTTAAATGTAGTGTCGAAAAAATAGTATATGCAAATTATTGCTCCGACATAAAATCTACTTCGCCACATCTACAGGCTTGTCCTGAATAAATGGATGAGAGGCTGACAAATGCAAAAGAATAATAATGGTATCTACAAAATATGAATAAAACAGTTAAAAAGAAAGGCAATTAAGCAAGACCAGGTCTACACGGGGAACCTTCGTAAGTGCAAATGAGCTCAGGCTCTGATACAATCACTACATGCTCTTTGCATTGCATATACAGGAAGTTAAGGCCAAACAATAGTCATTAGGACCCCAACATGCATTAAATAATAAAATGCTACACACTGGATTATAATAAACACTGCACACCAAAATGAATAAAACAACACAGCACTCAATATACAATAGAACATATTTAGGGGTGTCTGACATTTACATGGAGCCTATATCCAAATGGATGAGCTGCAGCTCAAGAAAATGCACTGTTCCCATTCAAATATTACACAGTGTCCTATAATAACAAAACTAAAGGAAAACAACAAAAAGAGAAAACAAAAGAAGAAAAACAAGATTAAAAACAAAAAGGCCCTTTAACTACATTTAGGTGTGAGAACAGTCATCAGTCTTTTACAGAAGTAAAAAATATGAAAAAACATAAAATAAAATGATACTGAGCTACA
Organism: Coranthus polyacanthus; assembly: GCA_037367275.1. Lineage (NCBI taxonomy): Eukaryota > Metazoa > Chordata > Actinopteri > Kurtiformes > Apogonidae > Coranthus > Coranthus polyacanthus. The sequence continues at coordinate 11,904,340 of JAPQRN010000006.1, read as the reverse complement.
GGAAATCAGACATAATGTAAAAAAAAAAAAAATATATATATATATATATATATTTATAATTTATTTTTCATAAAATCAAACTCATCCATCATACAATTTAACCTTGTCTTGCACTCAGACCCAAAGCATACATTTACACAGATTGGCATCTATAAATATATATATATATAAAACAATTATCTACTTACACAGATAATTGTTATGCTGACACTTTAATCTGTAACACAAGTCGTTTTACTGTGATTACAGCGTTCCTATACGGCACCAGGGCCCATCTTCACTACCTCCTGCCTACCGGTATTTCCATTACATAAAATGATCAAAATGACTCAAATTATTTTTTAGCTCATTTCTTTGACCACATTTTTTACCTTTTTAAGGACATCTTGTGAACTGCTTAAAAATTCCAGCCAGGCCAGAGTTGAAAAACGGTTTTCCTAAGAGCATCTTTAGTGTCTTACCAGTAGTTTTGACATAATCAAGTAAAACAGCACACGCAAAAAAAAGTTTCTCAATTTGAGAAATTAGAATGAAATTATGACACTATGATGAGACATTTAGTTAGTCCCACAATCAAGGCTCAAATGCTTAAATTTGGAGATGATGATGTCGTAATGTCCACATTTGCAACTTTTCATTTTCATTAATTTATTATTTGTGTTAGTTTTGCTAAAGCCCCAATCTCATTTTAACATAGTGACTATAATGAGGGAGAAGAGTGAGCAGATCTTTCCTCTGTGGAGCAGCTTTGTCCTGTCTTTACCCTCAAACCTCAGATGGCCCAATCAAGCACCGGGTCTTTGAAGTGTAACTGACTGCAAGCGTTCACACTCTGCTCACTGTGTGTGAGACTAGTGTGTGTATAAGTATTTCCATATTTGCAAATACCTCCAATAGTGTGGTTCTGTGTGTGTGTATATATATATATATATATATATATATATATATTTGTTTGTCTGTGTTGTGCATAAGCATTGACCATGTGAAAAGTTTTCCCATGACAATAAGAATCAACGAAGGAATCAGATGACTGAGTCTGCTCTCCCCGAGAGAACGGCTAAGCTGTCCATGATAACTGTGTCCCTGATAATGAAAGAACAACATCAACAATAAAAAGAGGTTTCTATCTGAACAGTGTTTCCTGTGATGATGATGTGCCTCAAAGTTACATATCTGTGATTGTGATGTACCTTTTCCTAGCTGTGCCTACTCCCAGTAACATTCTTGTATCACTTAGTGAGTGTTAACACTGTAAGGCTTTTGTGACACTGGCTTCACGTTAAAACAAACATTTTTAAATTTAAATAATAAATGATATATCCCAAGGGTTTTCTTGTGCACTTAATGCTAAATCTACAAGGATGAAATATGTTCCATAAATGCGACTTTCTGTTTTTTTTTTTTTATAAAACAGTTCTTAAAGTGCAGGCTGCATTGAAAATCGTCACCGACCCTGTCTCATATAAATACTCTTCATATGCAACTACATTTCAAATTCAGGTACGTTTTGTAATAAACATAATGCAGTGTGTGTTCATTTTTGCTTGCCTTGATTTTGTCGCGAGACAACATAATCTCTCATTGAACAATATGCATTATGATATGAATTATTTTACCTTTGTGGTGTGGTGGATGGCAGATATACAACCAGAGACCACATTTCACAACCTGACTCCTGTAGCTTTTTAGGTTTCAACTAGTCCTGAAAAGTATCACAAATTCTTCAGAACAACAGAGGAATTAACAAAACCAAAGAACAAATAAACATAAACAAAACAAAAAAAAAACATTAATACATTAATAACACTGAAACATTTGAACTATAAGGTGGCCAAAATGGTCAGCAATAAATATACAGTAGAGTGTGAGTGGATCATTAACTATAATCAGGTATAAACATGTGACATACAGTGAAAAAGTAATTAATAACAAGAACCGTCCATCTCAAACTAAGAAGACAAGACATGTTTAAACACACCAAACTGTGACATGGATCTAATATCAGCAGGTAAATGATTCCAGTCCGCTGGTGCTTTAAACTCAAAGGGACTTTTAGTTTTCTGAGTACCAGTGGCAGACAAATAGGCCTGGGCAGAATGTACCTCAAAAGGTACAACATTGTGTTTTAAGCAAGAAGGATATTGAAATGAATATAAAATGTGAATTAAAGCCAGTGAATGCGTCTCTTTCCGTTTAAGAGCATCATACATTATGAGTGACAAAAGGACATCCGAGGACAAATCTGCAGAGTCTATTAAATGATGTGTTAAGTGGAACGAGGTCTGATTTTGATGCATTCTGATAAACATCACAGTAGTCGAGTTTCTCAAGAAAATGTGCAAAAGAATTTTGAGATTGCTGTAAAATGTTAATTTCTAAGTTGACCTTATGTTATGATAAATCATTTGCAGTGAATCTAGTTTGGATATCTAACAGTATCATCAGCATATAGGTGAACAGAACCGTTATTGAGAAGAATAAAATAAACATAAATAGATAAAAATGAATTTGCATTTTACGTTCTGGAGCAACATCTTTATCTCTTAAAAATGACATTAATTAAAGATGCTCTGTGGTAGATTTCTGCGTGCTCATGTACGTCTGTGAAGTTTATGTTGGAGTCTGTTTTGTGCTCAGAGCTGACTGTTTGTTGCTAACTCCATTACTAAGCTAACGACAGTCTCAGTTTCCTACATCCATGATAACGCCAAAATTCTAATGCTTGCGCTCAAGTTGTTCATTGCCTCTTCTGCTCCCCTTAAACTGCAACAGCATGTAAAGCTAGATACTATTGACTTAGAAATGCCATCAGCTAAAATCAACATATGTTACATAGAGAACCTTTAGTAATGTTTTTTTTATTATTATGTTAAAGCAGATGACATTGTATTTATAACAAAACCTATTTGGAGTTCCAATTTAGTTTCTGAGACAGGGTTGTCTTCACATTCAATTCAACATCACAGAAAAAAGTCTGACATTACTGAAGCTTATGATTGACCTTGTTCAGACTTAGCCAGTATAGGATTAAACCTTGTTGTTATTCTGGAGGCTGTGTTTGGTGTTGTTGTTGTAGTAGATTGTATAATGCAGTGTTTCTGTTTTTGTTTTTTTGCCTGACATTACTTTTAATACAATATAAAAAAAAAAATCTACTTAATAAATCAATAATCGTTCTTAAAAGAAGGCAACATTTAACTGGCAATAAACACTGTCTACGTTACAGTAGGAGGAAGATTAAATGAAGACAGTATATTTCCCTTGAGCTGCGCTGTTTAGAAACGCTCCAAGAGCTTGTGCCATTATAGACTTTTATTTTGCCATTCTGACGTCAGCTCCCAGACCAGATGTCTGCTCGACAGATTAAGAAGGGACAAGTTTGTAGTGAGAGAGAGCACTCTTAACGCTTTTGATCCTCCAGATACCACTCACACCAGGGATGTGATGTTCGAGACACAGGCTGAAGTGGTTTTCCTCAGCAGTACTCTCGAGAGCCAGCAGTCAACAACAAAAAGCCATGTCTGCTCCTGGAGAGGTTTGATCTTATCAGACAGTTGTAAAGAATTACCTAAATTATGAATTTGGGGAATATTAATTTATTATTACATATATCCAGTTCGACCTTTCATTCACCGCTAATGTGCAATATGCACTTTATCACTGGAATGAACTGCGGCGCAGTTTGTACCTAGAAACTATCATCCAAATAAGTGACTTTAAAGCTCTACTAGCCACTATTTTTATTTCTAGTAATACTACTGCGTTTACTACTGTTTTAACTAGTAATGCTATTTATCTCTCTCTCTCTCTGTGTGATTGTTGTCCTTTATGAATTGAACTGTGTTACAAATGTGTACATGTAATTATATGTTGTACTCAGGTCTCCGTTTGCAAATGAGATCTTGATCTCAATGACACATCGTGACTAAATAAAGAATCAAAGAAAGAAGGGAAAAAGAAAATGAACATGAACACTGTTCGCACTACTGAAATATTGTCATAAAACAATTAGCACAGTTCCTTAACTTGTGAATTACTCCACAGTGCTGTCTTGATCATAAGAAATGTGCTTGTTAAGAAAGCATAAAACCCTTTTGGCTGCGGCTCAGAGGTTACTGCAGCTTCGCTGGAGATGTGAGTGGAAGGCCTATTAGTTGTGGAGTGTATGCATACTATACATCTTCCTGGAGATATCTACCAGGATTTCTTCTACCTAACTTCTCTTGAATAAAGAAGTATAGTGCTGAAAAAATCATGAGGTATCCAATGTCCTTGGTTCCAAGATGGTCATGTTACTTGTTGTACATTCTTGGAGGCTTGATTGCTTTCTCTTTTCATGGTTTGGGTGTCTGGAGCCATAAACTACTGAAATGTGTCACCATTTGAGCCTCTTCGTTGAATAGTTGGAACTGAACTTCCAGTCGTGGTAAACAGCTCAGATGCCAGCAAGGAAGAGAGTGATTGGTCCACTGGGGATTTCATTTTCAATAATAACAGGATGCTATAACATTTTTCTATGGGACAGTGGAGAGCTTTTATTGCCTGTTGTCACAGTCTGATGGAGAGCGTTCTCCGGTTCTTTGGTTCGTGCTGACTTGAAGATATTGGGTTACTATGAAATAAGTCTGTTCCGAGAGCAGACCATGTAGGAGTAACCCAGGCAAATGTAATACTTTGTTAGATGCTCTTCACAAGGAGATGGTAGCAGATGCATTTTCAGACTTGAGTGACTTTATCTTCTCTCATTCAAAGCTGTAGTTCTAAAGATCTGTGATCCTGTACACACTGCTGTGTTAGAGTGAGTAGAGGGGAGAAGAATAAATGGAGTGTAAACACTTGAAGGAAAAGAGAGTTGAACACAATTACATTTGGTTCAATGATAATTCACATCATTGTTCAGCTTAGAAACATTTGTTGTAATCAACACTTCCACAACAATAAGAGTTACAATTTCCAGTTACTATACATTTTTCTCTTTTTGTCAATAATATGTTTTCGTGCTTTTGCTATGCTATATATACTCAGTCTGATGATGGTGATATACGCTCACCCCAAACACGTGGTGCCTTATTTGTTAGTGTAACTGGGAAGTCTTTTTGTGTGTTTGTTTTTTGTTATTCTTACAATTGTTACCCAATTTTGAAAGCAATGCTTGTTTTTTTCCAAAACTCTGCACACACAATACACAAAACATCACAGATGGTACGTAAAATTAGACACTACATTCATGTTGGTTGGTGTTAAACAAAACTGGGGAGGCGCAAGAGAATATGAACACAGCAGTTATGAATTTGTGTAAAGAGCCAAATGTTTGATGCGTCAGTGATCTGATAACGTGTGTGTGTGTTGTGTGTGTGTTGACCTGTCATAAGACTTTGATTTTAATCACAAAACACAAAAAACCCCCAAAACAAAACAGAAAACGAGAACCAAACCCCAGTCTCCCATGTAACAACACTGCAGCCTATGCACTGAGCCACAAACCAGCTGATATGAAGTGGCCCTACATTATGCATTACTTATGTAGCCGAATAGCCAAGTGCTGTTTGGCTTCATGCTCCATTAAACTACAGTCGCTGTGTAAAACACAGAGGTGGAGGAGACTAAACAGAAGTGTAATGGGCTGAAAAAGACTAAACTTTGTTACCTGTGATAGTTGGAGCAGGTTAATCGTCGACTTCATGTTCATTCTGGAGTCCTGAAAGCATCCGTATCTCACTCGAGGCAACTTGGCAACCCAGCAAAAACGAACCAATCACACAAGGGCAAGAAAATAAAAACAGTTCTGATTGGCTAAGGGGTGCAGTTCGATGCGTCCCGGGGTGATTCTTTAATCCTTCAATGAGAGCATAGCCTCACAGTATTAGGAGCCACATACACACTCATTTGGCCGGCGTCCCACGACCAGGAATATATTAGTGAATATATTGATACAGAAATTAAGTAACTACAGTTAGAAACAACTTCAATAAATGTTGACATGAACTGCGGGACACAGGACAAGTATTATATCATAATAATTGAAATATATGTTTTATTTCAGAGACATGTTTTCTATAATTAATATGTGTAATGTTATGTTTACATAACATTTTTCTCCAAGCAATTCAAAGTGGGGGCGGTGCCCATGCGCCCTATGGACCAGCTGCCACTGCTGCATTCGTAACTAAACAAATCTATCCAATATATAATACATGTGTCAAAACACAAAGGCATTGTTTATATGTATGCACTCTTGTATAAACCAATTAGACACTGCTGTTCACAACACAACACAAGTGTCTTTATTTGTTGGTACGGTCTCTTGCTTTTCCACAGCAGTACGGTACACGGTACAATCTGTTGAAAAACATGTACGTACATACACAAATACAGTATTGTAACAAATGTATTCATTTTTTTGGGGGGTTTTTGACCGTACATCTGTGAACAGTCACTGTCTTTCACCAGTATCCAGTCTGTAGTAGAGGTGGTTCTTTTGGAAGAAGCAAAAACATGTTACTTCAGTAAACTCTTGTCAATATTTAACTAACATTTAGAAAAAACTGACGCCGGGGAATCAAAATAGTACAAGTGGCTCAAGTTGGACTCGCTGTCCAGAATCCCTCATGGTCAACAACTGATTGACCACATGTCAACTAAAATGGCCCTGATCTCATCTGAGATCACATGTCTGGCATGTTCCCGTCTTCTTCCTTGAACGTGTTGTCCTCTTCGCCCAACTCCAGCCCTTCCTCTCCTGTTTGCTTCCATTATTGTGCAGGGCCGTGCATTTGTGGCCTTTTTTTTTAAAGTGACCAGTGTTTATGCTGGTGAGAAATGACATGTGGCCTATTGGTACATACAGAAAACATTTCAAATAGCATTACAATGAGCAAATGAGCACTTTACAGTTCACGGGATTGCATCCTAGGTAAAGAAGCGTATGCATTGTTTTTGAAAACAGTGCACAGCTGATATTGATGTTGTGTTTGTAGTTTTACAGACTTTATTAAAGGTTTCAGCTCAACAGTATGAGGTTTCAGTGAAGGACAGGTTCCAGTTTTTCACTGCTAATATTTGTAAAAACAACAAAAAAATGTGTAAAGCATTAAAACTGTACATTGAACAAATGAACTCTTTAGGTTTTTTGCCATGAAAAACATTTCGACTTCAAGTTGATCAAAACATGAGGTAAAACACAAAGCAATGAACACTGCTACTTTTAAAATATGGGACTGTAAGATAAAGGGCTCAGGTAAATGACTCATGAAAATATCAGTAATCATTACTGACTTAAAATCAATGACTAAGCTCCCCATGAGCATTTAGTGATTTGTTTCATCTTGCTCGGTCCATCTACTGCTGCATAGGAAAATTAGGCAGTACAGTCAAATGGACCTTTGGTTGATTAAGTGCTTAGAATGACAAGGTCAAAGCCAGAACACCCGAGCTTAATAAAGATAGACCCAACATCTCCCATTTGCATTTTTCATTTGTGTAACCGAGTTCAATTTATGAATATTGATAAGCACTGGGAAATGATTTTTCTCCAATTCTGGCAGTTTGTTTTCCCCCATGTCCTTAACAATATTTATTACCAACCTTCATTCATTCTTCAAAATCCCCAGATCATCTTCTTTGTCTCATACTTGTGCCTTTCTTTGTCAATGTGTTCACCGTTAATCCTTCACCATCACAGGTGGCATCTCATCGAGCTTCGGTGGTTCTTCACTTTCTCCTCATGAATTCAAAAGTTTGGTACTGTACTTTTTTGGGACGTTTTTTTTTTTTTTTTTTTTCTACCTCATTTTGCTGACTAAGCTTTTATCAAGGTGATTTACCATGTAAACAGATTAGAAATATTTATCCTTTGTTGTCTAAGGTGATGGACAGCCCCTAGGCATTAGATTTCGTTTGTTAATTTTCCTGTAAATTTTCTCGTTAATTTTCTTTCTTTTATCTATTTTCTCTGGCGCTGGATGCGTGCGTTTGTACACAAGTGTGTTGATGTGTGTGGCAGAGGCCTATCTCTCCTGAGATTGTTGGAGATGGAAGTAGTTGTTTGTTTTTATTTTCTACCCCTCTTTTTTTTCCTCTTTCACTTCCTCTTGGAAAAGACGACTGTGTACTGTACCACCCGCTAATCAGCAGTGCTGAGATTAACTCCACAGAAAACCAAACAAACAAAGAAAGGGAGAGATTTTTCTTCTCCGCCTGGACTTGGCAAACACTCCTCCCTTCCCTGGATCCCTCGTTCCTTGTCCGAACTGAGACGAGAGGGAGTGTAGAACAAAGGACTAAGCATCCCTTTGTTGGGATTAGGTGAAAAGAGAAAGGCTCTTGTCTTTGAGGCACTGGGCGCATGTTTCCCCATCTAATTTAATAACGCGCCTTTGTGCCTTTGAGATATCCTGTGTGTTTCTGTTTTTTTTGTTTTTTTTTTGGTCATGCCTCTGTGCGTGTATTTGTTTTTGAAGTGCAAACCATCACACAGCTGTGCAGATATGTTGGTATCTTATACCATGACGAGAGGCAGAGTGGTACGAAGTAATCCACTCTGACCTGTAAAATGGCAGAGAGTGCTTTGAAAACGTGTGTGGATTTGTGTGTTGTGTATCTCTGTGTCACTACAGTATACGCACGTGTGTTTGTTTGTGATAACAGAGGCTGTACAATTAATAACTAATCTGCGGCAATGTGGTACATCCGTGTGTGGTTTGATTGGATTTAAAATGCCTTTGTTAATTTTCCTCCACTTACTGCTCAGGAATTTGCACAAATATAAGCACGACATAAGTGCTGCCTGCATCGCTCTGCATTTTGGAGACTTTCCTGCACTGAAAAAGAAAATAATACCTCACTAACAGGTACCAACTGCTACTCACAAACATATATGTACGTCTGTGTGTGTCTGAGGTTATCATTTATGCAGCATATCTGCTCAAATATGTCTGTGTGTGCATATTTATGAATGGTATGAACAAGCATTTATGTACATGTAACTTCCCTTAATGGATATGGCTCCTATGTGAATCATTACAACAGTGCACGTCTGCCACAGCCATAGCTGGTGTCACGTTTAATTCCATCCTCTGTACGCTACTCTTCATCCAAGTGCCTTTTGTCTTCACAAAGCTGCTTCTGACCTGATACAACGTGACTGCTGTGATTAAAGTAATATAATTCCATCCCCTCTTTCTCAGGGTCAGTGGTCCTTTGAGAAATGGGAGTGGCTGAGAAAATTCACCACAACATATTAAGTTCTAGGGTGGGATTTCCAGATGGCTTTACAGGTGACAGGGGGGGATATTGACCTTGTGTCAACATGGAAATCACTTAGAATTAGGCTTTCAAGAGCTAAGGGTCTTCAAGAGGTTATCACAGAGATAAGAGCTCTTTGGTCTTCATGACATACTTCTGAATGAATTTTGTGGTTTTGCAGCCATCTTTTACAACACAGGAAATCAATAGAACCTTAACTAAACCCCTAAAAGTAATGTTAATTGCTATTGGCTGCCTCTAACTGACCGATTGCCCTCACTCTGAATGTTATTGGCTAGTGTTCACCTCAGTCTGTCTGAATTTCCCTTGCTGGAACCAAGAGGTGCAAGAATGATCCATTAATTTAATTTAATGTAATTTATTTTGGTTCTGCTCTGTTTGCACAGGATTTGTGTTTGGGCCCAGCGGTATGGTCAGTGAGTTTTTCCTCGCGCTGATTGACACATCGAACTGTACTTTGTAACATCAGACACCGATGTTAAAGTGCAAAATAAATATGGGGGAAGAAAGAACAACATGAAGAGTGAAAGTGAAACATTAAACATTAAAAAAAAAGTCGTCGAATGATCGTAATATGTAAAAGACTGAGTGGCTGGAGTCAAACTGCCTTTCCTGACATTACAAGGTCAATACTCACAGGACCTTTTATTTGTGTTCTGTCACCTTCTCTCTCACTCTCTCACACACACACACTCTCATGCACACAGAGAGACCTGTGCG
>JAPQRN010000006.1:11873648-11892405 GCA_037367275.1 Coranthus polyacanthus | reverse complement strand
TTTTATTTGTGTTCTGTCACCTTCTCTCTCACTCTCTCACACACACACACTCTCATGCACACAGAGAGACCTGTGCGAAGGCAAATAAACACAGTGTGACACCTCTGAACCCTCTGCAAGAGTAAATTAGTTCTCTCCTTCGGGGTAAAACTCCAGAGTGAAAAAGTGTTTACAAGTGAGTATGTACTGCTTGTATCTTGTATGGGCTTGTCTGTGTGTGTCCATGTGCGTCTCTACATATGTGTGTATTTCCGTGGCTTTCAGGCCAGGCAAACCCAGGTCTCGACCCTGTCATTGTGTGGGAGTAGCGAATAGCGGGAGGCAATGGAGCTGGAGACACAGAAAATCAGAACAAGACCTGCTAGAAGCCCCCGTGGACATTGTACAGCCAACTGGAGAACAGGCCTGCGGCACCGCGATATATGAAACAAACACACACACTACTTCCAAGTCAAGGCAATCAGAGGGGTGGAGAAGAGAAGAGAAGAGAAGAGAAGAGAAGAGAAGAGAAGAGAAGAGAAGAGAAGAGAAGAGAAGAGAAGTTATGCACATGGAGGGGAGGGGATGGTTGGGTTGGGCAAAGAAACTTGTTAATCATCTCCTGGTAGTAGGAGTAGGCTGGCCTCATTCTGTCCTGTGCGTGTGTGTGGAAATGCATGCTTGCACTATGTATGTGTGACTGGGTGTGTGAAGAGATGGTCATGTCACATGGAAGAGCTACTGAATTAAACAACACCTGTGTGGGAGTGTTTAAGTGATGTGCTAAGTGTTCACTGTATGCATCTTACTGTTCTCTGAGTGTGTGACCTCAAGTGGGTGTGTATGCAGCTTTTCCCTGCAGAAGAACGGCTATCTTATCTCCACCGCACAGCTTGACATACAGAAGTGTGGACGCAGACATAATCAGAATGCATTGAGTCGAATGTATTCATTGACATCTGGTTATAACACACTACAAAAGCCGTAAAAAAAAAAAAAAGAATGGAGAGCAGAGGCATGCATTGCGTCTTGCAAAATTTATAGATCATTCACATCAATATAAAAGACTTCAGGTGAAGATGGTATATACATTTCACCCTAAGTGCAGTCTGGTTAAAGCACCAACAGCTTACTGTATTTGATCAGATACAGTATGACATGTCTGTCTGCATGTACTATTCATTCCTTTACTTATAAGATATTTTTATGATTACATTTTTATGTCCTCAGTTGTAAAAATGTGGAATCTTGCAGCTTTCTGTGCCATAAAAATTCTACTAAACTACAGATCTGATTTGCTCCAGTAATCACTTACATACTAATGAAAAACATATGTTCTTCACATTTACGACTCACAAGATGTCATACCAATGGAAGTAGAAAGTGAACAAAAAAATGATGTTTCATGTATTAGCCATCAGTACAATAACTTGGCCTTTGGCTGGCCTTTTGACTACAGATTGGACCTTTAAATGTTTTTCACAGACACAATAGATGACTTGTTAATTAATGTCAATTCGTCTACTCAGCCATGTGGCACAGTGCACATCACAATAGCTAACATGACAACAGACTTAAATGTGTTTGCACACAAATAAAAATAAACAGCTGGACAATGGGGCAAATATGCAAACATGTATTACATACATGCAAGCAGAGCTATACTGCCCACGTATCCATGCATATGTAGCAACTGTGATTGAATTGACATAGCATAAGCAGACACACTGAAGCAACTCTTTTCTCTAGTCTGACCCTGTGAGCTTGTTGAGCCGTTTGATGTGAATGTGTTATGACATTCTCTGCAGGCATGCAAAATTAAACAGGGGCTCCCACAGGAGGAACCATACATACTTAAGCTGTGATTTCCACTGCTTCATATACGCTAGGACGTGGAAAGCTGCTACTTCACGTCACTCTCACACACACTTTTGTACACAGACACAATGTTGTACCGCTGAAAATGTAGATTTTGCATTATGTATCCTTATTTTGCCTATACTGAGCGTGCCTTGGATAATCCACGAGACCATACAGATTCTACATAGACACACACTCAGTCATGTCTTTCTCTCTTAGTGTCTCTCATGATATGTTTGTCTTTAACTCATCCTCTCTATCCAACCTTCTCTAATTCCTCCCTTTGATTTGATATCCTGTTGTGGCGCATGGCCACAATTCTGTGGATGCATTACAGCACAAATAAATGCATACATGCATACACAAATAAATACAGAACTTGGGCTTATCACAGCTAATCATTTTGGATGATTAGTTTGATGACCCTTCAGTGGTAAACAGCATCTGTAATCTGGAGCGTTTTCTCTCAATTGTATAGGGACAAAATAAATGCAAACTTAAAGTGGTTGTCATTCACAGGGTCTAAATATACTGCCGTAAAATAATAATCTACTGTCTATAAAGTATTAATAGACTTTGACATTGCCATCAGGAAAATGAAAAGGGTATGTACTGTATACAGTGTACAATAAATGAAGACTTAACTCTGTGTGCTGAACAGATTAGGGTCCTCATTTGCTTAATATAAACCTGTTATCCCTTTGCTTTGCGTTGTCTCTCACACCTCTCTGTATTCATTACCACTTTGTTATCTGTTGCTCGTCTGTTTCCTCTAAACACATGGCAAAGAGTTTAAACCCATATAAGCATGAAACGTAATCCTTTGACTAGTTCTAATTCTTGGGGACAGAACATAGAAAAATCTGTATAGCATCGTCCTTCAGACACAGAATATACCTTTTAAGGTGCTCTTAGAAAGTTTTCAACACGGATCAAGATCTGCAACATGAATCATTGCTTAAAGAGCATCAGTGTCAGGGAAGAGTCATTAAGCAACACACTAAATCTTTTCCATCTTTATATATGCTGCTCTAAAAGGAACCTCTGCTGTTGCCATTGTGTGTAGGGAGGATTGTGACAGCACTATTTTCTGGTAAGAATTACCAGTATCACATTATTACTGAGAAATATAGATTAATGTCTGTGCTAAAGCAATTAAGTTTCATTGTAATAGCATTGGGAATTCTTATTTGGGAGCAACAAATGATTAAAATAAGTGCATTACTGATGTGAGCCGTGATACATTTTGAAGACAGACCACCTCATGAAGGTGGATTTGGCAAATAGTTTAGCCATAGTTTAGTATTGTCCACCTCAGCTGTGTTCAAGTTGTTGTTCAAGTGACTCTGCAAGATAATGAGAAGACCCGCATAAAAGTGATTTAAGGTTCAACATTGTAGCAGGCAAAATGCCTTCATCATGCCTTCATCAAGTTCCCAGTATTTCCTGTCTCATGATAATAGTGCAGATAGTTCAACATGAATGCACGGACTTGTGGTTTTGCTTCCAAATATGTTCATCTTCTCTTTCACACATATGGTACATGTGTCTAATTTTCTAAATTGATGTCTTTTTCCCCAATGCGTAGAAAATGGCTCATAATGTTCAGCGTCTGAATAATGAAATACCCGAGGTTAACTCACCGGCCAGGCGAAGTGTGTGATGACGTATGTGTCTAGTTGTGCGCATTTCTGCTTGTTTTTTGGTCGTTTCTTTGTTTCTCTTTACCATGGCCAATTGCATAAATGTGTGTGCGATTGTGAGGAGAGACTGTATAAAAAGAGATGCAGATACAGAAAAGTAGTGACTACAACTGAGAAATGCATTTTCATGCGTAAAATATTATTCATTGGCAGGATGAACTTCTCACCTGCAGTGGGTTACACTCCTCTTGAAAGCACACAGGCCCAAAGCAACTTTCTGACCCATTTCACATTGGAGTAAAACAGGTTACCTGCAGTTAAAGCACCCACATGTCAAACAAGTAGTGCAGAGTCAAGGTCCAGTAAATACACTTAAGGAGTGAAAGTGTGAAAAGAAAATGTTGCATGTTTTGCTATTTATTAGGGTGGCTATGAAGCTAGAAAAAAAAGGATTCCTAAAAAAAGTTAACCAAAATTATTTCGAAATGTCGAGTGATTCAGGCCGGCTCATGGTGTATATTTTTTAAAATATTACTTTTAAGGTTTAGAAAAATCATGTTCTCAAGTGCTTGTTGAATACCTGGAGCCCTTTGTATTTTTTTTTTTCTATAACAGCTTTCTAAATCAAAGTCATCAAGTGGCGCAGAAGAAAATACATGAAGTAGATACATAAAATTATGCAGGATTTTTTGGATAATGTGTTGTAATGTTTCAACTTTGCTTTGATCTATTGGTTAAATACTCCCAGTTCAATGGTTTTACAAAGAGTGCATGTGTCATTGAAAAAAGGATCTGCACAGAGAATGGCTCATTTGTATTAGCAGCATGTCTTCTGTGTTATCTGGGAACAGAACAATGTGGAGAGAAAACACACGTGTAAAGTCCCTTTGTGTTCATAGTTGTCATTTCAACAGAAGACAGAGTGTAAATTGACATAATAACGTTCTATTCTTTATGCTCCTTGATGACTCTTTAGTTATTTAGCTTTTTCAGTTTCAGAGCTTTCTCTCCATGTATTAACTCCTGCACACACATTATGCATATGCATATTCCACTCTCAGGCAGTTTCTTCTCAAGACACTAACTCATAGATTTTTCCCAGTAGGAGGAAGGCCTCATGCAGTGGTTCTAATTTTCATACAATTCCCAAGTAATGTGCAAATACCAGTCATGAGTAATGCCATAATAATAATGCAATGAGGAAATTCTCTTTAGGCCACCTATAAACATGAGTTAAAGTGTTAACACTTTAATTTCCAGTGGAGATGTGGGTTTCCCCTACAATAAAAGATGCTGCTCATGAGAACAAAATATCTCCTCTGAAACTAAGCGTTTTCCAAACTTGATTTTCAGTTCTCACTGAACGAAGTTCATATAAGAATACCTCTGTGCTTTGGTTTGTCATGTGTTAGCAGCTGTAGCAGGTGGTCCGCCCTTCATCTCTACAGATCACAGGTGCTGGAACTCTGCTCTGCTCTCATTATCAACCCAAATTCAATTATGTAATAAGAAGCCTCAGCTCCTATGAAGTTGAATAGAATTGATCTTGATAAGGAGCAGAGACCCGTGAAATCTGCAGGGTCTGTGACCCACAGACCAAATAATAAGAAATACTGCAAAGATAGATGAGGCTGCCAGGCCTGCTGTGTGCGCATATGTGTGTGTGTGTGTGTGTGTGTTGCTCTACAGTTCAAGCCTCGGTATAATTTTGTTTATTGGCCACAATACACTTATTTGGATTACCAGTGTATTGCAGATGTACTTGTGTGTGTAAGATACTTTGTAACAGAGCAGAAGTCAGTAAATAGACAGGTGTACACCCACAGCTACTGATGTCATTCTGACAAACACCCATAAACAGTATGCGTGTACACACACAGTCTTTTCTATGTGTGTGTTTTTGTGTGTACTCTCTTCTCTTAACTAGGTCTCCGAGGCCAGCCAAAGCTGCATACTTGTCCAAAGCACTGTACTTTCATGTCAATTTGCCATTTCACAAGGGGCGGAGAACTCACTGTGCCATTCTATCCTTGACTCTGGATGAAGAGTTTCTCTGGCAAAAGCTTCTGCAAATAGATGACTATACTTGTCATCTTTACTTTGTGTTCAGAACAAAGTACTATATTATTCTTACTATTTTGGTCAAGTCTTAAAGGATATTCCTCTACATCAAATGTTGTCATTTTGTGTCAAATTTCTAAAATAATAACAGCCACAAAAGGCTGCACATTGTAATAATACCTCTCAACAACTGCTGTTCTGGGGCAAGTATGCGATATTAATTTGTCATATTGTAAGATTTTTCATTTACAAATTATCTGTCGAGATCTCTGTGTTTTATATCATCTTATCTCATAACTTTGAATATCATGCTATGCTGATAATATGGAACTGTCTTTATGAAACTAGAGCGATTATAGTTTATCTAACGTAAATCACAACACATCTCTGCACTGATTTGTCCAAATTATTTTTACATTAGTATTGTCAAAATTATGTCAAACGTTTTGACACAGGTAGTCTCAGTGTCTGAATGGGTCCCGCAGTCCATTAAAGTGCAAAAATGAATGTGCAACATATTGATCACGGTTTAATTCCTTTCTCCAGAGGTACTAGAGGGCAAAAAGTACCAAGCTTCACTTCTGTAATATATAAAAACACATCTGACATATGTAGGATTCATAAGACAAAAGAATTGCCCACGCTCTTTAGTTTTCAGTGACAGAAATAATGCCGTCCTACAAGACAGTAACTTAAGTGAACTCTGTTCATTGGGCTCATACGGCTCACAGCAGAGTACCTCAAGTGGCACAAAAGACTCCCACTGTGGGACAGATTGAAAGACTGTCGGCCTCTGTTGTCTCACTAACTATAAAATGGTTCAAAGTGAGGGTGATTCAACAATGGCCATTCAATAAAACTAACATGACAGGAGCCTTTATAAAACAGAAGAATGAAGACAGGCAATACTGGAATAATTGAACAAAACAGTAGGTCTAGGACAGGATCCAATTTCCTGTTCTGTAACGCTAACTGGCATGTCCTGCAGCAATATGGTCAAATTAGTGCTCTGAAAACCGTTGTTTTTTTTGGCAACCCTAATCAACTCCCCCTGAATGAAATTGACATCACTGAGTAAAATTGAGTGTGTGATTTAGTTTCTGATGACTGTGGTGCTGTCCTTCAACAAAGAAACAAGCAATCATAAGCTGTTAACAAAAAAAAGTGCGCATTTGTGTACATGCTTGAGTACTGACCGCATGTTTGTCTGTGTTTCTGTGAGCGTGAGTGTACTGTAACCTTCTTTATATTTGTGTGGCAACCAATGACACTAAACAAGCACTGAAAGAGTCTGTCATTTGCTCAGATTTTATTTGGATTGTCTATGTTCCCTTGGCAACTGGTGAAGGGGATTAGTAGATAGTCTGGTCTTAGAGGTCAAGGATAGTTTTCTGTCATGCTTTTTTTTTTTTTTTTCAGTCTGACACTCACTCACACACTCAGAGCATTTTCCCCTCTCTTGCCCTGGTGCTCTTGGTTTAAAATGTAAAGCAGCAGGAGATTAAAAGCCACGGTCCTGCCTGTCTGTCTCAGATCGCCGTCACCAGTGTTTGAAAACACATTTTGTGCAGTCGGTCTGAAGTCAATAAGGTTGCTTGGGGGATTAAGCAATAGGCAGACGGAGTAAAAGAAGGTAAAAAAGAAAGGGAGAAAGAAAGTAGAAAATACAGTAGGTGTGTAAGTGGGAAAGAAGTAGTGAAAATTAGAAATCAGAAAGGTCAACAACCGCAAAATACTAGGGGCCAGGTTTACTAATGCAGCCGCAATCCAGAAAAAGGGCAAAAGGGAATGACCAGTTTATTTGGGTGATCTACTAACAATATGCAAAATTAGTTGCGCTGCTCTACCAAGACCATCGCAAATTAGCACAGGGCCAGATTGTGTAGAGACACACACACACACAACAGTTCAGGTTTTACACATGTGTTTGTCTCAGAAAACAGCAACACAGACCAAGGAGAGGCAGCAGAAGTTGGAGTTTCCTGTGGAATTTTCCGGGACGATTGTAACCTAATCTCTAATAGTGGCATAAAATTCTTTAAAATCGCAACGTCTGACCAGTTTGCGAAGACATATCTGATCTCACCATTGCGAGCGAGGTCAATACAAGAGCGGGATGGCACGTTCCATAGAGGAAATGAAAGAAGATGGCACGGAGAAGAGACATATGTAGGCTGCCTTAGCACCGAATTCTGACTTCCACATTCACAACACTGAGCGGTGGATACATTCATTCTATATGGGTAGGCGCTTGGTTTATACAGAGGAAACATTGCATGCTGTCTGTATCAGGTAGAGAACCATGAAAAACACTTGGAAATTTGAATGTCACGGAGCTGAAGATTTCACTATTTCATCTAAGTTTTTTGGCACAGAGGCTTATGACATTATGTGAAAGTAAAACCCCTGCTTGACTCCTTGTTGAGCCTCCTGGAGATTTAGTAACATTATGCCAATGCACACTTTTTTCAGGACAACGCAGGTGAAAATGTGGACTGTTTTGTAGTCGATCTGCTCTGATAACGCCTTCCTCTGTCATTCCAAATAAATGAACAAGAGTGGAGAAAAATGTCTCTTTTCTACCACCTGCCCTCTGTTCTCGGCAGTGTGTTCTACCATTGATGTTCTACCATTCTAATATGTTTGAGGAGGAAAATGAGTGGTGGTACAATAATCCATCATCCACATGTCATTGCAACGTAATGATATATAACTGCACCATTTGAATTTTTCTTTCAAAGCAACAACAATACACAGATGTACAAAACAGTGCTACTCTGTACCATATATATATTTTTTTAATTCTTCTCATAGATGCTTCTATGTTAAAATGGACCATTACAGTACATCTACGCAGATTTCAGTGAACACAAAACTAGAATAAATAAAATAGAAAAAAACAAAACATTCACCTTTTTTCTCATTGCAGGTTTTTACAAAAAGAAAACAAGGGCAATATGTTACTGTAAACAAAGCAAAAATAATTACAGTAACATTACTGTGCAATGGTAAACAAAAATAATATTGTCAGCCCTCACTTCAGTGTCTCAGCACGCCTCTTTTCAAGTGTGTGTGTGGGTGTTGGCAATTTCAAATATGTTTTGCATTTTGAATAGAAGTGTTTCCCCGATGATTGCAAGAGATTTTGTTCTTGAAGGGAGTGTCTAATGTAAGAAACAGTGTGTAGTAATGAAAATGTGTTATGTAGTGCCTTTATTTAAACAGTGTATAAAAATATGAACAAACATTCACTTCAATGTGGAAGAAAAAACTGTAAAACTTGCCACTGTCACTGTTAACGACCTGTTTAACAGGAAGGTAACAAGGCAAATGTGGTGAATTCAGTCAGTCAGTTGTAAATAGTTGGAACAGTATGGAAAATGCAAATAATAAAATAATGCAGCAACATTAAAATGCACTTTGACTTGTATGTCATTGTAGACAGTATGAACTCAACATATTTCATGTTTTGTTTGGTCAACTTCATTTGTAAATTTACATTTCCATTCCTCACATTCAGGCTGCAACGCATTCAAGAAAAACTTGGAACAGGGACAATTTAGAACTAATAATGAGTTAAAATAATTAAATGTCAAAAAGTGAGTGTAGTCATGATTTGGTACAAAAGCAGCATCCAGGAAAGGTCTAGTCCTTTAGGGTGATAATGAGGGATGGGCCAAGAATCTGCAGTTTGTCAACAAATGCGTGGGAAAATTATTGAAATGTTTAAAAACAATGTTCCTCAATGAAAGATAGGAACGGATTTGGATATTTCAGCCTCTACACTGCAGATCGAAATGAACAGATTCAAAGAATCTGAATATATTTCAGTGTGTAAAGAGCAAGGGCACAAACCTAACTTGAAAACCATTATCTCTGATCCTCCCGACAACACCACATCAAGAACAGTCCTTCATCTATAGCCGATAGAACCACATGGATCTGTACCGTAAACTGCTGTCAAGCACTACAATATGGACTTACATCCACAAATGTCAGTTCAAACTTTACTCAGCCAAAAGGAAGCCTTATATTAATTGTGTCCAGAAGCGCTGGGGAGTTCTTCGTGCTCTGAGGCATCTGGGATGGACCATCACCCAGTGGACAGACCAACCAGTATTCCAGTCTTTTGGGTCACGTGCTCCGGACCAGAGATATAAATGCTGTACAACTGGCATTTGTGGATGAATCTATGTATATATTCATTCATATATCATAATGGGTGGTCTTCCTAAGGGATGTTGTGGATAAAAAAAATAAATGTAATGCCCACAGATTACTGAGAAATGTCTGATTAAAATAATAATGATGATTTGGTGAGACTAGCCTCGGATCACTGCAGTGTAGTAAAGGGGGGGTTATGCACACATGGGCTGTAGTTAAGAGCTGCTGGCACAGACAGTGTAGAGAATTGCTACAGGTCTGCACCTGCACAGCTGCCCATCTGTTGTTTTACACATATTAATCATAAGTGGGTGGAGAATATATAAAATCATTTTAGCATTGTATTCACAACCCTCAGATGGAGAAATGTGTCAATTATTTCAACATTTTCCATTTGTCATATGTTAGTTTTATACATGACTCTATACGGACTACTATATGGACAACCTGTTGTGAAATGCTTCTGCAGCTGTGCCTGATAACAGCTCTGACTTCTGGGTTTCACTAGTATAAATATTGATACTGTTTTGTGTTGAAAATCATCATATCTTACATCATCTATAGCAGTATATATAGCATGATGTGAGTTTAGTTCAATTCAATTCAGGTTTATTTATATAACGCTAGTCATAATACATGATTCCCTCAAGGCACTTCACAAATTAATGCCAAGGCCTAAAAATACTATGCAGAGGAGAACCCAACAAAACCAACGAGAGCGAGCCCATGGCAACAGTGGGGAGAAAAAAGACCTCAGAACAGAACCGGGCTCCAGGTTGGCGGCCATCTGTCTCGACTGGTTGGGGCGAGTGGAAAGGGGAGAGGGAAAAGAAAAGCATAGAGAAAGAGAAACAAACAACACAGACACCGGACAGGTTGGAGGTCAGAACCACACATCAGGAACTCCGGAGCCAGAGATACCTGCAGAAAGGAGCAGATAGATAGAGCACCGAGAGGAAAAAGTACAAACTACGGGGAGAGGGAAGACACAAAGTTAGTGACCGATAATAGTGAAATATGTAAATACATAAAGAGAGGAGCAGAGGTGCTCAGTGCATCACAGGTCCCCCAGCAACCTGGGACAATGTAACTGAACTAAAGGATGGATCAGGGTCACCCGAGCCAGCCTTAACTTTGTCAAAAATTAAAGTCTATTCTTAAAGTAGAGAGGGCGTCTGCCTCTTGGACCTTAACTGGGAGCTGGTTCCACTGGAGAGTAGCTTGATAACTGAAAGTTCTTCCTCCCAGTCATTACTTTGGGACAGGATGTTCTGAACTTTGGCAATGTCCTGTGTTCAGACTGTCCCTGACATTTGATTTATATTTGTATCAAATGATACATCCTGGTCAAAAAACAACTCCCAGGTTCCTCACAGATGTACTGGTTGCCAAATAAATGTCATCCAGATTAAGTATGACATTAGAAGGTGAAGTCCCTTGATTCTTTGGGCCAAATACAATAACTTCAGATTTGTCTGAATTTAGAAGAAGGAAATAACACCTCATCCAGGTCTTTATGTCTTTGAGTCATGCTTGGAGTTTTACAAGCTGATTTGTTTCATCTGTTTTCATAGATAAACACAGCTGCGTCATCAGCGTAACAATGAAAACGTATGCCATGTTTCCTTATGATATCGACAAATGGCAGCATGTGTAGAGTAGAAGGAATTGGTCCGAGTACAGAACTCTGTTGAATACCATGACCAACCTTAGTTTGGGTGGATGACTGATCACTGACATGTACAAATTGGGATCTTATGATCTCATCTTCTAATATGATTTAAACCAACCTAGTGCAGTTCTCTTAATCTCAATAGAATATTATAATCTCTGTTATGAATTGTTATCAATCTGAAATAAGTCCATTGTCTGACGCTTCTGGAAATCATTAGTGACTTTCATCAGTGCTGTTTCAATGCTATGGTGTTATCTAAACCCTGACTGTGTGGGTGGTAACATCACTGATTTGCAATATCTTTTTTCAAGGATTTTAGAAGAAAGAAACGGGAGATTGGAAATTAGTTAGTTAGAACACCTGGTGGCTTTTTAAGTATAGGTGTAGTTTTGTGCTGTTTTTGTGAATGGAATTATATTACTTAATTGTGATGAAATACATCAATACTGGTGATAATATACAGTGGCAAATATATAAAAATCTGCATTTTATAGGTGAAAACGGCTCAACGCGCCACTTCCTGTTTTAAAATCTTCTTCAAGCCGAGTCGAACGTTTACAATGACGGAAAATCAGATGTGAGCGCTCACCTGCCCTGAAGATGAGCTGCTGTTTCATTGCTGTATTCAGAACCACCACATTCACACGGGGGCAGGGACTTTGCCTCGTAATACCGCTGCCTCGGTCAGTTAATTTGCGGTTTGTTTGTTGTCAGTTGTTTGTTGTTGTAAAATAACATTAAAACACCAACAACACAGGCTGCAGAATTTTTCTTTTTGTCGGTGAACTCGGCAAGAACCTATTTTCAGAATCATGCAGTGGGTGGAGTTGGAGAATGGGGGTAAAGTTACCTTTTAAAAGCCTGCGCTATGTAGCCTGTTAATAAAGATAGATTTATGAGACCTGATATAGATGCGTCAATTAAGAGAAAACATCTTTTAGTAATGTAGTTGGAATAGGGTCTAACAGATATGTGGATGGTTTGGATGAGGTCAAGGAGTCTAAGTATCAAAGAGATCTAACAGGGGGTTCTGGAGCTACTGCATTTGATGATGCATCTGTAATGGTAGGGGCAAGGATGTTATGATTTTTTTTTTCTCTAACAGTTATTATCCTGTTTGTGAAAAAGTGCATTAAGTTGTTCGAGGTGAGGGCTAAAGGAACAGAGTTCAACAGAGCTGTGACTTTGTCAGTTTTGGCATTACAAAGAGCCTTTTTATATGTTATGAAACTGTCTTTCCAGGCTAGGTGAGAGCACCACTCACAGCAGTTAATGTCAAGGCCTGTCAAGGCCAGAGGACCACGCTTGTTTTTTGTAACACAATTATTAAACCACAAACTATGAACTGCAACCATGGTAACAAAGGTCTGAGTTTTCATTAGCAAAGATACTTATACCAAAGATCTTCCATTTACATTTTCCACTGGAACAGAATCATTCCCATGCAAATACTGTTTAAATAATTCACTTATAGTGATCGAGTAGTCCACTCATATGGTGTTCATTTTGGGTCTTTTCATGCGTGAAGTTGGTGCTGCCTGGCCTTAAAAATCATTTTCTCTCCATGAAAAACAGCAGAAATCAAATGTGCAGCTGTAATTGAAGATTCACTATAAGCGGTTTCCAGTGTAATACTATTAGCATACTACTACAAAGTAGAAAGGTGATTTAAATATTTGCCTTTTCTGTAATATTTTTTTGTTTTGATATCAGCTAATTTACACGTAGGTAGTAAACTGTTACAAGTATTGCAAGCCAAGCTGATGATGGGAAGATAGTGAGTGGCTAAAATGGTTAAATAGTTTAAAAACACTGCAATCGTGGCTGCAAAAGGAAACTGTTAGGAAGAGAAGTGCAGATCAGGAGGAGGATATTTTGAGCAGCCCTGTAGAAACTGAAGTGGATCACAGTGAAACGAGCTCAAGTACTAGTGGCTTTTACAGTAGCACCAGTTAGACCCGCACAGCACCCACGAAATGATATTCTTATTATGAATACATTTGTCTCCCGTGTGAATTATACATATCTGAATAGGGCAGGCTTACGTTATTATATTTTAATGATTGATCATAACGGAGGTACTTGAAGAGACAAATATTTTCCGAGGTGGTAGACGGTGTATAAAGTTTGAGAATCAATGGACGAGTATGTAGCCCTTTTTTTTTTACAAAGAAATGGTTCATAAAGGATTTTTGTTGTTAAAGCACTGATCTACAAGTAATGATTAGCTTACAGTTTGGTTTCGAGAGTTTAGCCACCTTTCTGTTTCCTGTGAGCTGCATCTTGAGCTGACAAGATGACAAGAACAGCAGACTGAATAACAGGAAAATGATGAAATAAGTTCATGAAGAAAAGATGAGGGAGAGCTTGTCAACATATATTTTGGTAGGACTAGCTTGCAGTTGCTTAGTAACTTTATCCCCTATAGCCTACTGTAGTATGTGGCTGTTCACTTACCCATATTACACAAACTCCAAGAAACTCCAGTCTTTGATTGTCTGTGACTCAGCCTTATGCCATACATGCAGTGCAGGTGTAGCCAGTAAAAAGATCCATTCTGCAGCACATCCACTCCATGAATGGTGTGTGTGTTTATGTGCGTAATCCAATCCTGCTGATGGACGGCCAGAAAGAGAGATAAACAAACAGGAGTGATCGCATAACCTCCTTGGTACAGGTAAAAATTATGACATAAAAGTGATAAAACTCAAAAGATTGATATCTATGCCCCATCTGTAGCAGTGCAGAACTCTTCCGAAAGATAATGCATAACAACCAGCATACACACGGCACCACAGCACTTCTTATATACAATGGTTGGACTCGAAAATAAACACTTGTCTTGCCAGGACAAAAAGCAAGTAGATTTCCAGCCAGACATACAACATACAACATAAGCCCAACCAGATAGAAAACAATGCCTGGGTTCATGCAAAGCCCATGGCAAGGCCCAATACACTGCTTATAAAAGTAATAATTTCCTCCAGACTTTCTGAGGTATTTACATTTACTGCAGTTTCAAAGTGTAAAAGTGTTAAGCTCCATGTTGGCCCTATTTGCCCTGTCTTTGTCTTTGTCCTATCCTAACCACATGCTGATATAAGCCCTATGCTTTACTCAGACAGCCTGTCGTTTTTTATGATGAAACCAGATGAGATTTAGAGAAGGATCTGAGGAGAGGCGGGAAGAGGGATGGATTTTTTCTCCACTGACACCCCAGTGGTGGAACTACAATGTCCGATTTTCATTTCAGAGAAAAAACCTCAAGGGAGTCTGAGTTATGGACATGACAACAAACGCCATTTTACTACCCGTGACTTGCTCTGTTTGTCTATCTACCTCCGTCTCGATGATGATTCTCTCCTTGCCTGTCATGCTGACATGTTTCGTTGACTGCTTGCGGATCGTTGTGTCTGTCTGCCTATCTATCTGTCTTATTGCGAGTTTGTTTGTCTTTCTGATCGTCCCTGTGTCATTGTGTACCTTAGTCTTTATGCCTGTCAGAAGTTGAAGAAGTGCAATGTAATTCTCTTGCATTTACCATCGACTGCCCGCCCTTATAATGGATGCAATGTTCAGTTCCCTGGCCAGTGTGAGTCATTCGCATGATCTATCTTTTATCTACCATCGTCTCTCTTTGTATTCCTGCTATGGCGGTAGTATTGAATGTACCTCTTTGTGTCTTAGAATTGACTTTACATTTGTGGTGTCATTAAAAGCCTTTGTTGGTAGATCATTTGGTTGTTCTTTATGTGGGATAGTTTTATGAGCTGTCCCCTGGCCTGTGCAATAGTCATGCTTGTGATACATGCAGATAATTATCCAGCAGCAATCATCTCTCAGATGGTCAATAATAATATGACATTAAGCTGATGGAGTGGAGGTATATACTGTGTTATTGCAACCCTGTAGGGATTTACATGGGATCACATACTGGTGTGCCTCACGAGGGAAATGTAAGGGAGGAAGGAGGTTGTGTAATATGATTTCTGCTTTAGAAGAGGAAGTAGAGGCGTATTGTTGTGGCTAACGGAGTGAACATAAAACCACATACCCATGTTATTCATGAAGGAGGGAAACGCGGAGATGCAGAGAATAAAAAGGACAGGAAATGAAAAATGTAACACATTGCACAAGCCCTAGAGATATAAACAAAACCATATGTACTATAATTTGGTTCCCATGTTATTTATTGGACACTTGATGGATAAATGGGTGGTGACAATGCTCACCCAAGGGACACCAGGAACCAAGAGGTTTCTACACAACGGTTTTGTGTTGTGCAGTATGCATGATGTACTAACAGGGCTATCAGAAAAGACAGATTTGTGCGGAAAAGCATGATAATATCACATAATGTATCTGTCCACCCTGCTTGTTACCGTGTTGCACAACAAAACGTTGCTTTAGTGTAGTCTACTACACCTAATTTCCTGAGATTTCTGATATTATCTTGCTACTTAAATATATACAGTTGAAGCATACTCCACTGATGCCACAACATCTAAGCAAGTAAAACCTTATTTAAACCTTATTTAGCACTTTTTACAACACGCAGTAGCAAAGTTCTGCACACACACGTAAAGGAGAGAAATAAACAAAAGTGCATAAATAAACAAATGAGGCAAAAATCTCAACACACACAGAGAGATGTGCATGACTTTAACAGATAGCAAAACACAGCACACATACAATTGTCCCATTACTTGCCCTTACATTTGACACCATGATGAATGACATATCACAGTGTTTTAGAAAAAGTCCGTTACAGCCTCAAATTCTTCCTCGTAGCTGCACTAGCCTGTCTGCTCAAATCTTTGATTCATCTGGCTCACTTCAGTCTCCATCTTTACATTACTCTTAATATTTAGCTGTCATTTACAACATTAGGAAAACCTGTCAGCTTGTACCTTGTTGATGGGGTTTTCTTATCAAAAAAAGCAAATAACGTTACAGTATAAACAGAAAGTTGTGAGAGGACAGAGTTTACAGAGGCCACTCATAATTGAGGACTATTAACAGCCATTTGACAATATGCCAGTGCAAGAAAGTAACTTTTTTATGACACTCGTAAAAAAAAAAGTTGAGTTGAGTTTGTGTGAGTATAACATAGAGGAGGAAAATAAATGACGAGACTGAAGATGTTTACTGCTTCACAGAGGGCTTTGACACAATTACTTCCATTGTTGTGTTTCAGCGAGAAGAGGCAGAAGACAAGGGGATGGAAGAGACCTGGGATGTGAAGACAGGAAAGAGAGAGAAAAAGGAAGGATGAGATGCGTAGGCTCAGGACAAGGAAGGAGTAAATAAGAAAACTGAAAAGGAAAAAAAAAATAGGGGAAGAGATAATTTGGTGGCCAAAGGGCAAACATGGGAAGATCAAATCTTTCAACCGCATTGATTTTGCTGTTGGACATTGTACAGGTTTTATATTGAGGCCAAAGGGCAGATGAATGGAACTGGAAAATTGCAATGTGACTGTAATGCATGCAAGACACACGTAAACAAAAGGCAGAGACATGATGTATATATGGCTCTGGCTTCTGCCTTGTACACTGCAGATACGTATGTAATGTGTTTGCTCAGTTGCATGTTTTTTTGTTTTTTTTTTACGTGTATTATAGTCCACATGGTCAGTTCTTTTCAGGCTCTTTGTCCTCGCTTTGCTCGAATTTCCCTGTCAGCAAAAAACTGCTTATATTATTGCGCGCGGTGTATCTGTGTGCGTTTTGTGATCGCAGTCTAATTTTTGTATTATATCGTGATCATTTTCCTTGGAGATCAGCAGCTGTGATTGTCACAATATGATTACATTGCACGGTAATTATCTGCTTTTGTTGTCGTTAGGGCTTATATTTCTTTTCAGTGTCAAACAAAACACAAAATGTTTCAATGTTTTGATGTTTTACTTGATTTTACTCATCCGTGTTCTAACGTTGAACAAAAATGTTATCATTCTAGTAGTTTTGAATGTTCTACCTGTAGATTTCTGAAATGTTCTGACTATAAAAAAAAAATCCACAACAAAATATCTGAGTTCTTCAACTTTCACTCAATCAGATTTTTTACCTGGAGATATATACTGATTTGACATTCATCATTATAATTATTGATACTGACTGATATAAAAAATGTTATCATGATAACATATTTGGTCATACCCCCCATCCCTACGTTAAAGGTGCATGGGACACTATATTTGCTGCTCCAATTATTGTAGAATAGTATTGGTGCTACTTCTTTGTATGTTTTCTTCTCTACCGTTACGTTTTGGGGCTTGGGGCTAAAGAGCCATCAATAAGTCATTATAACTGCCGGAGAGAAAAAAAAAAAAGAAAATCAAAAGAAAAAACTTTGGTGTTTCACTTGTTAAAGAATGCCAACCACCTGAGTCATCCAAACTATGTTTTCATTTATTTATTATGCCTTTTCAGGGCCATGGGCACAAGACACTTTTATGAGCTTCACATCAAAATTGCATGGAGGTAGCAAAACTACTGTTACTTTAATTTCATAAACGCATTTTCTTCGAATTCACTCTGTTTAACTAATATTTTCAAACAAAAGTTCCAGAAAGAGTGACGGTAAAGGTTTACCACATTCTGTCCTAATCAGATACTTTCCTTAAAAAAGAGGAATTAGTTTTACCATTTAATTATTTGAAGCTTTTAAGTAAAAAGGTTGACTGAGCAGCTTCATTTGCTGATATGTTGCCTCCAGCATTTCCTGTTCTTTTGTCTGAAATATGTGACCATTCATCTGAGTGTTTCTAAACTGAATTTTACATAAATAAAACAGCTCTAAAGCCTCATAATTCTCTGCACTAATGAAGACACGATGTGACACCACGCCTCTTGTCAGGACTAGTATATCAACACTCTGAAGCGATGCACACAAATAAACACACAGACGCATCGTGTTGCCATGTGCTTAGGGAACATTACGTTGACTTACATTTATTTCCTGGAGACATTCCCTAACTTAAATCAACTCTAAACTCAACTCTTAAAACAAGAATAAACTCTCAAGTGACTATGTAAACAGACAGACATCTCTAAAAGTACACGAATACACAAGCATGCACACGCTCACACACATCCACCCTCATCATAGTTCATTGTTTTGTTACATTTATTATGTGTTTCATACCATCGACTTTCCATCCATCAGTAGTTTCGCTAAATGAAAGCAACCTAAACCCTCATCAGCTCACAGAAATATGTATTTATTTTTATTTTTCCATTTTAAATATGTGAAGTGAAGACTTTTAAGAATATTTACATTTTTCAGAAACATGGTTTGTTTATACTCAGATCAATACTGTATATATATATATATATATATATATATATATAGAACAGAATGCCAAACAAAC
>JAPQRN010000006.1:11852951-11867303 GCA_037367275.1 Coranthus polyacanthus | reverse complement strand
CACCATCAACAAAAGCATCGCTGAGAAAACGCACACATATGCTCACACAGACACACACACACACACACACACACACAGTCTTCATCCCTCAGTGATGATGGCTTAATCAAGACCCCCCTCTACACACACACACACACACACACACACACACACAACCACATAGACAGGCATTTAAAGATGCAGAGACATGAGCAGCAGCACATCTATCTCAGTGAGGCTTCATTATGGGCAATGCGTCTACCAAGCATTGGTTTATATTTAATAGTGATAAATATAGCAGACTCTTCATCGCTGTTTTGGGACATGGTGCATATATCAGCAAGAAAAATTATGTGTATATATAGTGAGTTTATAGTCTTTATCCTGTCATCTGTGTTTCGGTTGTGTGATGAATGCCCTTTCATAGAGGCTGATTCAGATCATGACTTAAGAGCCACAGAGTGGTTAAGCAAGTGTTATTTTTAAACATTCGGATCAAATTCTGATTTTTGAATACTGAAGCGCAGATGTTTTGTTGAAGAACATGCAGGTTAGCCTGTGTCTCGACGATACAAGGGCGGCATAGGTGGAAAAATTCAATATAGGAAAGATTTTAAATTACATTGTTAAAACCATTAATTGTAATAATTCAGTTCCTTTTTGGATGCAATTGGATCGTTGCTTCTTATTTGACAATGGAATAAAGGTACAATAATAAACTATATTTGGTTTAGACATTTTCTTGTTGCTCCCCACTATAATATCTTTTTTTTCCCCTTCTCAGTGGGTACTTTCCTTGCAATCTGATCTTGGCTCAGCAGCAAAGTTTATTGATAAAAGGAAGTTTAGAAAGGTCGGGGCTTCACATTGCTTATAGATATAGACAAACCACAGGGGACCATTCTCTTCCATGGTTTAATACACCCACTGAACTAAAGTAGTTGAAAGGATGAATACAGGAGTGCACACAAATGCACACACAAAAAGTAATGTACTACCATGACAAGCAGCAGGTCTCTCTGGAGTAATTCATAGGACAGCAACATCATGCTTCTTTGTTTGCAAGGTGTCATTCACAAAGTACTCCCCACTGAAGGTCCATACTGAATGTACAGTTGGTAAAAATGGATAAAGTTGTTGCCTCTCCAGAGGAAAACAGGACATTTATCTGATAGCGCAAGTTGCTGTCCTTCTGCTTACTGTATATTTAAAACAACAGGCAAGTGTGTTTTGAAATCCTTGACACAGATCAGAGCACAATTACAAGTTACAAGAAAATACAATACAAGACATTTTGATTTTGTTTTAAATGCTGTATTTTCTCTGGTCCTCCAAACCTATGTTATTAGCAGCCAGCTTATTACATACCCCCCCCCCCCAAATCCAGAATCCTGGAAATTGCTTACATGTGTTTAGCAAAAAACTTCATCTAAATGAAAGTAAGTACATGAGCATCATGGTAAGATGTGACCTTACCCACATGGATTTGTCAAACTTTGATTTTATGGCCGGAGTTTGAGGTCTCTCTGACACGAGGCATAGTCACGAGCACAATTTACTGGAAACAAAATTGAATTTGCTTGTGTATTAAATTGACTTCTGATCCTGAGACACAGCTTTCTAAATAAAGTGGCATTTGCTCTTAATTAATCCAAGAGAAAGCAAATAAAATAAATCTGTTAGAAATAAAAAAAAAAAAATTAAAAAACATATTCAAACTGAAAAAGACGGTCTTAACCAGGCAGGATAATTAAAACCACTTCAGTTTGACAGATTTCTGCTCCTTATCCCCTTCTCTTTATCCTCTCTGTTTGTCACTATCTTTTTCAGCAAGCAGACTAACACAATTATCCCAGGTCCAGAAGGTGGTGGGCTCAACAGCTGGAAACGCAGAGATACGGAATTTTGACTGGAGGACAGGTTTGTCTCTTTTAGCAGCTCAGTCTGCTTACAAATACAACCATGGCATAATTTCCATTAGCCAATTTAATCATCCAAGTTTTGAAATAACATTTAGAAGAGTGTGTCCTCTGTATTAAGAACATGAGTGTCTGAGCTTATTTGAGTAGTTCCTCATCTGTTTGTATGAAAGACAGATATATTGTAAGAGTAGGTGGAACACGGTGATTACCTAAAGTTGAAGGCTTCCCCAGTGGCTGCGCATAGTATAAAGATAAAAGGCTAAAGAGATTTAAACTCCTTTTTTATATAGCTTATAATTAAATGCGTCATCATTGTTTGGTGAAAGACATACAATGTTCCATTTGAGGGTTTGGTATTCATCGCATGGTGGTTGCTCAGTCGGCTGGCTTGACTCGTATCCAAGCATATTGGTTCGATGCATGTGCTTTGGTTGCACTTTTACTCTGGTTTGTGATCCATGCTGGAGTTTGGACTGTTTGCTAACAGAACAGTTGGGTAGGAGGCCTGAACCAGCAAACAGATTGTGAACACTGATGAACAGCATGCTTGCCTTGAACCTGCAGAGACCTACGTCACAAGGTGTGTGTTCTGCAGTGCCTCTTGTGCGAATGTGTGTGTATGTGTGCACATGTGTTATCCTTCCCTCTCAAGACATGCCAGATGGTAGAGCTGAAGCTGAAGGGACTGCTGTCATATCGTAGGCTTCTTTTCTCAACCAGTGTCTTTCCCGATGACAGGGAAATTAATGTAGACACGAGCTTTAAGAATAATACATACAAATACATACAAAGATATTTCAACTTTGCCCTTCGCACAAAAAAAAATGTAATAAAATAATAATCACAGCATGACGTCTAGAGAATGGCTGGCTTTTTAATATATTACCATTTCCCAGTAGGAACAGATAATGATGAGGACTATTCTTTATTTTTCTCCTTAAAGTGAGTTATTAGAGTCCAATAAAATAAGTGACCATATGTAATTTGAAAGTTGTCACACATAGCTTATGTGCAGTTCCCCTCAACTCATTTAGTTTTATATTTCAGTGTCAAATTTACTGTCATCATCCATTTACTGTCACTGTGAACAGATGCTTTCACCGAAAATCTAAAAACCTGCTCAGCACAAAACAACAGACTGATAAATTCTTCTCTAAAGTTTGTAATCAACCGAAACCAGAGGTGGTAAAAGTACGCACATTCTTCAAGAAGAAATATGGGATACTTGGTTAAAAAAAAAGGTTGAAAAAGTAAAAAGTATTTCTAAGTTTCTACCGGCTGTTTCTGCACAAAGTTAACTGAGCCTAAGTACTATGGCAAATTATTTGAACTTTGTTACTTCCCACCTCTGTCCAAAACAGTTTTACAATGAGAATCAACGTGTAGTTTTCCAGACTGGCACAAACACAACTTTAAAAAGTCTAAATATTGCCTCTTGTCTGGAGGATTTGTCCAAATTGTTTGTTATTGTGATTATATGTCTGTGTTGTGTTCACAGCTTACTTTCTCTGCCAACAAGTAACCAAAATGAACTACAATTCACTAAAGAACCATGTTAAAATCATAAAACAACAGTGCAATAATACTGCAAAATGCCATACAACTAGGATTTTTATAATTGTAAAATATAATTATAGTGGCTTACTTGTCCCTTAGGGATAAGATTACCTTTAGAGAAGACAAATTGAACAATCACACACACATACATATGTACAGTGTTGAAGTATGTGTGCACACATACTGTGCATTGCAAATGGATGGGACATGCACAAACACCTGCAACCCAGTTGTGTACTCACATACATATAGATCTTCATGCAGGCATTAAAATGACTGTGTTGGCACTGAGATAAGGATTTAATGAGGCACGGTGAGAAAAACTGATTATGAGAATTCAGTGTGGATATTTCTTCAGCTTTGTGTGGAACTTCATTAGACCACTGTTAAGAAGATAAGATTCCAGATCAGCTTCCGAAAGATAAGAACAATGAGCTCTTTTACATAAATCCAATACCGCATCAGCATCCCTGTGCAGTAAGAAAAGTAAGCACAAAGAAATTAAGATAATGCAGTATTAATGACTCACAATTAACAACTATTAAGAAAGTTTCCAGATTCAAAGCGCCTATATTGTAACCTATTTGTAAAGTACAGGTACAGTTTGAGATGTGGGGAAGAAAGTAGGCTGTAGGTAAAATAAAGAGCTGCAACCAAAGTGGGGTATTACTGTAAAATAGAGGCGGAGTGAAGTGGAGTTGGGGAATGGATAGTGAGATAAAGTGAGGTGTGGACAGAGGGAGGGAGGGATGGAAAGCTAAAGAAAGGATTAGCCATGCGGCGAACCGGAGAGGTTGAATAGGTAATGAAGGAGACAGGCCAGTAATGCATGAGAATAGGATAGAGGGGCTTAGCAGGAGTCGTGCAGTGCATTGATTACCTCTATCTATCATTAGCTATAGTCCCTATACCTAGAGGAACGGAGGTGGGGCCGGTTAGACTGGAAGAAGAGAGGAGATAGGGGAATGAGTGAAAACTGCTCGTGGCCAAAGATGAAATATAAAATGGGTAACAGACACTTTTGCACAAGTTTACTTTTGTGTGACAGTGTGTGGCCTACACTCTTGACCCAATGCTGGTAAGTGTGAAACGCATTTGATGGTTTTATATTTACGAACACCTCCCGCAACATGTATCCCTTTTTCTCAGTGGATTTTATAAGATGTTGGAACAATTTAATGCTTATCATTTTTATTTTATTGGATCCATAAAGCGTAGTGTCATAGAGTAACACACTGTAACCATAAAGAGAGCAGATGTGCTGGAAACTCTGCCACACCTGCTTTGTGGGCTGGAAAATGGACCAATGAACTGCAGTGTACCAAGTGAATCATTCTGGAAAGGACAAGGCCTCATACCCCTTATCATTATGAAAAAAGACGTGCATATGGGAAGAGCCCAAAGCTTCAGTATTTGTCCATTCCTTCCACATATACAAAACAGTACTGGAGAAAAATAACAGTTATTGATTCAGCTCTAATTTACTTCACCAATTTTGTTTTATTTACTTAAATATAAATGAACTGTGAAAATGGTTAAAAACACCCTCAAATGAGTTTTTAATCGAATGCATTAAAATCGCAAATTAAGTCTTTTTTTTCATCATTGGTAGAAATTTTATGTGCAGCCAACATTCAAAGTGTAAAACTGGCTTGATTGACTTAATTTTTTAGTTACACAAAAGTTAGTGCATTAAGTGCATCAGGAACAGTGAATAAAGAGTGAGTGTTTGGCCTGTCTGTGAGTCTTATTTATACGGTACTTGGAGCGCATCTTTCACTTTATTTTCGTTTTTCCCACAGGAAAGCTGTTAAACAATTTATACACACAAGCACACGACACAGAATACTTACTGTAACTTAGACAGACAGTCCGTAAATAAGAACCCACTGGGACTGACCTCACTAATTTTTAAAACATAGACGTACCCTTTTATAACAACGAGTAGGCGGTGGCCATTTTCTGCTCTGACACTTCTGGAGAGCCAGGTTAATCTCCCAGCATGCTCTAGTGGCCCAGTGGGGGTCCTCCACTTTGCTGAGCGAGGTGGCCAGCGAGCTGCCTGTTGCCCGGTGACTTAGACACTGCGTGAACTGTCTGACTATTTGTGCTCGTGTGACGGTGTGTGTGTGTGTGTGTGTGTTTGGTGAGTCATGAGTGCCAGGACAGAATTAAACCACACAGACAGGGCTAATGAAGAATTCAAAGAGACCTGAGCTGATGCAGGGCAATCACGCACACAAACACACACAAACACACAGACACAGACAGTCTGAGCCATATACAATCCCACAGCTGGAGTCTAGCTTGGAAAGGTTGTTAAATGAATTCTCAGGGAGGGGTCTTTTTGCAGGGATGTTGTTTTGCTGCAGTAAATGAATTAGCTAAACAGCAAAGTCAGTGAGCACACAGACAGCCACTAAGCTCCCATCTGGCTAGTATTTTAGAAGGAGGTCTGACTGAACACATCCAGTCCAACCAATCAATTGGTGTCATGTGTATGTCTGTGTGTAGGTGGAAAAATTAGACAAGAGCAACGGAGAAAGGGATGGTATTCTAAAAGAAGGGGATAATCCTGAGTAATTATTAACAGAGGGGAACACAAAACAGTGACACAGTATTTGCTCATGTTTTTTGCTTAGGGTCAAACTGAATAAGTTACGCATAGTATAATCATGTATAGGAGAACCATGAAGTTACTTTGAATTTAGGAAAAAGCATTTTTGCTGCTGTATATTGTGAGAGCGAATGCTCTACAACAACAACGCTAAATACATGAATGAAAACTACAAATGTGTAGTTTTAAAAAGAAGTTTGCTCCTCATGCTAATTTGCATTGAAGGCTGCCCAGTAAGCCCATGCTGTCACCATTTCTTTTTATTATTACTTGTCGTTCCTCCAAGGAGGTTATGTGATCGCTCACCTTTGTCTGTCTGACTTTCAGCAGGATTGCACAAAAACTACTGCACCTGTGTCCGTGAAACCTGGTGGCAGGGTAGGACATGGGCTAAGGATGAACCCCTTAAATTCTGGAGCAGATCCATGAAAAAGGGTGGAGGCTGAATATCACGTTACTTTCTTTTATATTGCACAGTGGTTTGTTTCCAGTCTGACTTAGAACTAAGACCTCATGGTAACAGTCATGTAAACTAACCAGTAGCAACAACTGAAACAAAGGAGGGTGATAAAATAGGTCATAACTTGTGGTTTGTTTGTGGTTTAATAATATTGTGGAGCAAGTAGATGAGTGGACTATTGGCCTTGGCTTGCACTCTCCAAGTCCCCTTCTGCTTTGATATACAGTGTGTTGGCAGTTTTTACTGTCCATACTATATGTTAATCAAACTTTAACTTTTATTTAGTTTATGTCTTGTTTTAATTAATTTAATTAATGTTTTAATTAATGAAACTTCACTGACAAGTTTTACGGTACAGCAGTATCTGGCTGATATCCACATAATACTTGTAAATACCTTACATAAGCAATCTTGTGCCTATTTTTTCCAGTGCCTCTAGACTAATTTGTCTGTCATGCTAGCGCTCTTTATAGGTGCTTCTTTTTCTTTGATACTTTCTACCACCCGATCCAGCCCACTCTCTCTCCTTCTCTGTCTGCCTCACTTGTTTTTCATTCCGTCTCAAATTGTCAGGTTTGCCAAATGAGATTTAATCCAAGAGCTGTCAGGCAGTCGACTGATACCGATCAATCTCCAGAAAGCTGGGAAGCGTGACGGGACAGAGTCTGGTTCCTGCAGAGAATCAACTGGAATGCTTATCCACAGCATCTCGTCTGGGTCCAAATGGATGTAAGAGTCTCTGAGCGAAAAACAATATGATACACTTGAGTTAAAACATAGGAGAAGCGAATTCTTACAGCCTCGTCAAGGATTGAATGTTTCGAGAAAAATCTGATTCCAGTAATTTACTGTATCAGCTCTTTGCATATCTTTGAAACTCAGAAGGTATATTGCCATGGCCTCACAAATTCAATAAACCCAAAGAGACCAGGAGTGCATGCAGACACATAATATCAATATCACAGTGAATCTCAGTGATGAATGGTGCAATTTACATACAGTGCTTATTATCTTGTAGTGATAAATAAACGAAGTCCTTGTTGAATGATATCACCAGACATACATCACTTGACGTATGAAATGCATATAGTGTTTATATGTCACTGTACCTCTCAGTAATGTGATTAATGTCACCACTTACAGCTTGATTCACCTCATGACATGAGCCTCACATAGAGTTGATTGAGAATAACCATGGCGTAAAATGAGAAACAGAGAAAGAGAACATATTTGTATGCTTACTGATATGTTAATGATGATGGCAGCATAAAAAGAGCAGTTATCTGGGAGCTAGGAGAACTTTTTTTTTTTTTTTTTTTTTAAATAAATTCTGGAGGGACATACTTGCTTTTACATAAGCAGAAATGATGACATTAAGAATTATACTACTTAGGTACAAAAAACAAAGTCACTTTGTTTGTATCTGGTGCTTCATGGTGGATTGGACCCAGACAAGTGTCCATGGCCAATCCAGCATGCAAAATCAGTCTGTAACTTTATGCGGTTTTGAGCCTTCAGTGAGATTATACTCAGGAGGACTGATTAGTCATGTTGCCTTGGTCTCAACAAGGCTTTGTTTAATCAGTCAGTTCACTTTATATTCACATATTCACAGCTGTGCACAGACACACACATACCTGCACACATAGACACACATTTGTTTTCCTACATTTTCAATACAGGCCCTGGTTTTTATATTATTATCACATCCATTGCCTTTGCCAACAGACAATTGTTAAAGGTATTTGCTGGGTAGCCAGGCATAGATGCAAGACGCGACCAAATGTGTTCAAATTTTGCATAAATGCGAAGACAGTGCTGGGTACAGGAGTGAGCATGGTTTTTATGTATGCAAATTAGCTGCTAAAAAAGAGAAAATAAAGTTTTCTTCAAGTGAAAGGCAGTGTCTGCATCATAATAGTAATACAACACCAGGTGACAACATGTTTCATTGTATTTGTCAAGTTTTATTTATTTAGTATTTATTTTTCCACATACTGTAACAGTGGCAATTGTGGACCAATATGGAGAAAACAACACACATGAGGCTAAAAGACAAACATGTATGAAATACCACATACAGTATACTGTATATCTACCCCATTGGGACTATAAAAAGTCAGTCTTGCAAACTAGGTATTGATTGCACATTAATTACAGAAACTAATGTCTATCTGAAGGTGCCAGTCTAATCTTTAATGTATACATCATGCATAGATTATCTGTTCATTAAAGTGACAGAGGGTCTGGCAAGAGCCCCAGAGGAGCAGCTCTTCCTTTCTCACTCTCTTGTCCCT
The DNA here is from genome assembly GCA_037367275.1 of Coranthus polyacanthus. Taxonomy (NCBI): domain Eukaryota; kingdom Metazoa; phylum Chordata; class Actinopteri; order Kurtiformes; family Apogonidae; genus Coranthus; species Coranthus polyacanthus. Next base: position 11,858,471 of record JAPQRN010000006.1, on the reverse strand, counting down.
CTCAGTGTGTTGGCATGTAAATAGACTTTTGGTTGCGTTGCTAACGCATGACTGTTGCATGTAATCAACAAGATTAATTAGAAACAGGAGACACTTTAATATCTCATTAATGGGAGCATTTCATTTTCTTTCCCTCTCACTCAGTGTGTTTCTGCAGAAGAGCGAGAGAGAGAGAGAGAGAGGGAGAGCAAGAAGGAACTCACCAAGGGCATTTGTTCTTATTAAAATGATTTCAGAGCTGCAATTAACCAGACTGGCGACACTATCGCCATTCCCAACCAATCAAATGGCCACACTGCTGGGCCAATAAAATAATCTTTATTCGTGGTTACACAAGAGGGAGTTATTAAGCAAGCTGGGAAATAATTACTGAGGATTCTGGGTAATTATGAAGAGGATATGGTCCAAGTCTCCATACTGATTAAAGGCACAATCAGTTAAGTTTCACACAAATAGGTACTAAATATATATATATAAAAACTACAGATAATAAGTGTGACTCACAGACTGAAAAGGCATCATGTTTCTGTACTGATCAAAAAAAACTGTTAAAGATATTAAATTACAAAAAAGAACAAATAATGGAAAAAACACCCCTAACAACAGCCCAAGTGATGCTGATCTTTGTGCAATAGGAGAAAAACATGTTATTTACATCCATAAGAGTTTTGAATATGTTATAAATATATTCATGAAAAAATAAATAAACAAATATTAACTCAATATGTGTTTTTTCACGCTTGATGCTGCTTCTCCATCAATAGCAGGATTTGATAAATCACTGGTCACTGATGCTTATTTTGGAGTTTACTAAACCAAATGTTGGTTGATCAGAATTTGACTTCAGTCAAAATATTATTCTTCCCCAGTAAGAAGAATCCAATATTTCAGTACTTCCAATTTGTTATATTTTAAGTAGTGTTTTCCTGAGAAATAATTTATGAGAAGAAGAGTTGCTTGAATATATCTTCACTTTTTACAGACGCATTTTACAGGCGTCTTCTCTCGTCGATTTGTTCATTTGCCATTGTTTTTGTCAGGCCTCCTTCTTTCCACGTCCTCAGAGACATATTTTGCCACCCCTTTCCTTTCCTCTTTTTTCCAATTCTCATGTAAACCAAACAGCCTGATAACTGCAGCGGCTGAAATTGATGTGACACGTTTCAAATTTTCTCCAGGCCTTTAATACAGCATCTCCCCTCCCCGTCCCCACCCTCTCTCTTTTCAATATCCCACTCTCTCACTCCTTCTCACTGTCTTTCAGGGAGGTGAGCAATTCTAAAGCAAGCAAAGTGATTCCATTCTGCAGGCTAGTTATTAAATTTGTTTGCAAATCTCTGCCCCTCATGCCACCCACCCACCGCCCCTTCCTTGATCTCTCCCTCCTCTTCTCCATCTCTTCATCCCTTCCTGCTCTTGGCCCACCGCCACAGTCCTAACTGTCATCAACATTCAAACCCATAAGGGCCGGCAATGAGACATAGAGAGAGGCAGGCCAATGGAGAGACAAAGAGAAGGAGTGTAGGCCAAATGAGAGAGCAGAATAACAGATTATTTCCAAGAAAAAAAAAATAGCCCACTGCCCTGTTCTAAAACATGGGGCACTCTTTAATAGTCTCTTTTATTTTACAATTTGTTACCACGGTCCTTCTCAGCAATGGGTGAAAGGGACACTGGATGGGCAAAGAGAACAGAGTAGAGAATTGACTGTTGAAAGCCTGGTGTGATAACACTAATGAAGACGACTGGCCGTGTCCAGCCCATCTCAAACATCTAATACAGTAGATAGACTTTTAGATGAATATTTATTCTGACAAAAAGAGCGAAAGTCAGAGGAGTGAGGGATTTATGCACACAAAGTTTCACAATGTGTCACAAGTGCCGCACATATATTGGCAAAGAGTATAGATACACACAAATGGCACAACAATTTCATCAAAAGAACCAGAATTCCCAATGCCTGGTTGGAGTACTGTATTTCAACTGCACGAGACACATTTTCATGCATTTATGTTATTTGATACATCATAATGGTTCATCTAACAATGTCTCCATGTCTGGGTTTTGAGCAGGGATGACAAAACAAATTCTAACAAAAGTTGATAGACATAAACTTTCCACACAATGTGGAGGGTACGACACAGCATCATCTTGTTTATCAAGTCGACTGTTGCAGGATGCTGAAAAACAAAATCTACACATCAGAGGGTAAGACATATCATCTACTATTATATCACCACATCTATAGGATCTTTGATAAAGAGCTTTTATATGGTATAATCCAATGTGAAAATGTGTGACAGGCCTGTCTTTTAATTTCCACAGGGTAAAGAGTAATGTATTTTCATGCATATAAAAGGTTGCGGTGGAAGATTGTAAGTGTAGAATTTCATTTAAATGGCTTTCAACCCATCTGTTAGAGTTATTGCTGTGATTTTGGTGTGCAAAGGCGAATGGCTTGATGGGGTTGTTGACAAATAGAGCCAGTACTTAAATATCTTCAAATTGCACCTGTTCACCTTTCTTCTTTCTAGAATGCATCATGTTGGCTAGATTATATCGCATTATTAAGATACATTAGTTGGGAGGAAGAGTTTGGGGCTTTTAAGCGTAAAGGTGCCTGCTGTTGTGGTTCATGGCAAAAGCATCTATGATGCCCTGCTCTTGCACATTCTGTAGTGATGACAACATAGCCAAATTGCTATACAGAATGTCCCTGCTGTTGCTCCTCATGCAGCTTTTGACACGCCAAGAACAAGAAAAGTTTCCCTCATAGGTTGCAGATGTGACAGTCAATGTGAGCAATATACACAAAAGTCTGTGCAAATCAATGAATGCATTCTTGTATGGCCAGAGAATGGAGAGAAATTCTCATGTGAGAAATTCACAGCTTGTCTCTACTATGTTTTTGGTTTAAGAAGCCATCTTGGTGCTCCTTAATGGGTAACAACTGACAGACTGTTGTTGCTGGGCAAAGGATGATAGCTGTTCCATCTCGAGAAATTATTTATATTTTGGTTTCAAGGCAGACATGCCCTGTAGCACACCACAAGATTTAAGTGAAAACTGCTCTTTCAGTGCATTGAGAAATCTATCAGGGTAGTAGCTGTGCTCATTGGTGCAGTTGCGAGGTGGACATTCAACTGTCTGACCTTCATCTATGAGTCCCTCTCGGTAGCATGAGGAGCCTGAGGCTGTTGTCTCTCGTCTCAACTGGACAAAGGTGCCAGTCTTTGTGAATAGGGCCTGTGCTTTGTCCCAAATTTCATTCAATGACTTTAAGACTTTGACTTTATGTAATCATAAACTCAACAAGATCCATAGCTGATGTTATAGTCTCAGACATGGGGACTGTAAACGTTTGAATGAGAATTTGGTGATGGGAATCTATATCCTCAAATAAAGTGAGCTGCATAAACTGGCTGTCTATCACTGCCTTTACTGCCCTCGCTTCTGTCTTCCATCAAGTGTTGGATTGCTTGATTAGATAAGCATTGCGTAGATTGTGTTTTCTGAATGGCTGACAGTGCTGAATACTGATAAGTACATCCATGTTTTTATTTCAACCAACTTTTCTGTTAGTCAAGTTCCTTTTGATTCTTAAGAGAAATGTTACGCATGACAGATCCAGAAAAAAAGAAAATGCAGCATCTGTACTATCTTGAAAAAGTGTCCCGCTGGTCCTACATTATTGACACCGTCAACTAAACTAAATTTAGATGACGGGCATGGCGACACCTCCTTCTGAAATCTCTCCAGCACACTATTATTACACCCTGACATGACATCGTCGTAGCACTGGCTAACAACAGGTGTTGTATCTACACTGAGAGGCAATGAAAACGCAACACTGTTTCTTCCTCATCTAATATCCAGACCAACTTTCATGCGCCCAGGACAAGGTCGATCATTCACAGAGCCCAGTTGGTCATGTTGTTGACGCAACCTCGCGACAGAGGATGCATTACAGCCCAAACTGTCGGCAACTTCACGAGCAGTCACAAGACCTAAGGCGCGGTTCCTGTTGGCAGTCGATGAGCGCGACATTGGTCCACTGCAGCATTTCCATTACAGTGTTTTTTTTCTTGCCTTTATATAGAGACAATAACCACTCCTTAATTTAAGTAATTGTCTTTACTGTTATGCTCATTCTGTACAGTATACTCAAAACAACAGAGGCCCTATACTGTCCTGAGTAAACCTCATGATGACGACTGGAGCACGACATCCAGTCTTAAGGGTCAGTTTCACTCATGTATTCACAAAAAAAAATAACTACACACTTCATGAACCTAAATAAACACAAAACAAAAGTGTTGCATTTTCATTGCCTATATATATATATATTATGTATATGTTGGATTTACTGTGTTTTTTTATCATTGTAAAAGGTGAATTAGCATCTAAACCATCAGCTGGGCTCAAGTGAAGAAACCCCATATGCCATTGTTATACAAGTACCACACTACCACAGATATCTGCCTCTTTTTACTCAAATCCAACATCATGCTTCCTGTACCTCTCCACTGATCTGGTCCTTGACTATATTTGCCATTTGGTCAGTTATATGTCATGCTGCATGTTCTTAGCATTTCTTGGATTATTGGATTTTTTTTTTTTTGTCACAGTTTTGTCAAACTTACAAATGATGTGTAACAAATCAATGAATTTGACACCCTCCATTGTTTGCAATGGTTTGACACACATTGTAACCTGTCCTTGAAGTGAACAAAATAAAGTGCTGGTACTCCCCTTATTCACATGACGGTGTGTGCATACCTACTATTACTTTCTGAATTTCTACAGCGAACAAAAGATGCTAAGAGATATTGATGATGTTCACAACATACTTTATTTTATTAAGGGGACAACCATTTCGATTATTAGATTAAAAGATAATGCATGTACAATTGAATTAATTTGAAATCAGTGGATACTTCTCTCTAATGGAGTTCATTTAGGGCCATTACAAATCACAGTGTTGGGAAACCTACTTGGATAATGTACTGAGCTGAAGATACCAGCTGCTCAACATTAAACGGAGCTTCACTACACTGAAGCTACCACCTGAGAAATAAAGCAAGCTAATCTACACTAACGCAACAAAGTTTTTATTTTTAAATTGAACCAATTTCTTGCCAAGACAATGCAACTTCAGTGATAGATATAATTATCAGCTAAATACTCGGGTAACATTTTCCAGTTTAATTGTTATTATTGAGTTAGTTAATTTAGTTATGGTATTATGTATGGTATATAATTTAGCCTTTAACTGCATTTGTTCCTTCCAAGGGGCAAGGACTTCGGCTCCAAAATGAAGCCAATGCAGAAAAACCATAAAACTGCTGACGGCCACTCGATGTTGGCTTCAAAAAGCCCCGGGTTCCATAGACTTACATTGAACTTCTCTCTAAAAATACTAAGTCAGTCATTTTTTTCCATCAGTCACTCTGGTCTCATTAGTTTTTATTTGGACCCTCGAATAAGTGATCTGGTGGTCCATCTTTAAATGTTTCCTCC
>JAPQRN010000006.1:11825693-11849025 GCA_037367275.1 Coranthus polyacanthus | reverse complement strand
ATGAAAAAGGAGGGGAAGAAGTATGTTCAAGTTGTTGTTGTTGTATCATATATCTTCCTTCCTTCCTTCCTTCCTTCCTTCCTTCCTTCCTTCAAAGTGACACACACTTTTATTGTTTTGGTAAAAGTATCTAAGCGGTTAGACCCTGCATGACAGAAGTGGTTGTGTTTATTTACTAAAAGTCATTAAACACTTTGAATAAAAATGAGTAAAATAAGAAGTAAAGATTAAAATAAAAATAAGTCGACTGAAAATATTTTTTCTCAACTATATCCATTCATCCTTGTCACTGAGAGAGCTGACTGCTACTGACAAAATTACGATCTGATTGATGGTTTAGTTTAGCGCCACTTCCCAAAGCTGATACTATTCTTTCTTTTATTTTTAATTTTGCATTTTTTTTTTTTTGCATTTTGTTTATCCTTTACCAAATGTCAAATCAAAGTTTGAACATTTCAGTAGTTAACCTTTTCTTGATTTCTAACTTTAAGCACAAAATTGTTTGCAAACATTACAGTACCTGAATGAAATGTAATCAAAAAATAGCAGTAGCATGCTAGACAGTATTCCTGGAAAAACAGTTTGAGCTGTGGGGTAGAGGACAGGAATAGAGAGATGATATTCAAACAGTCCACAGCAGGGTGCTGCTTTATCCGACCTTACAGTTCAGGGATTTCTCAAAGGCAAGGATTTAGTTAAATGGGTTGGGAGGATACAGATATGTAAAGCAAAATTAATAAGAGTGAAAGAATACAAGAGAACGAGAGGGAAACCATGGGGGGAAAAGGGAGAGTAGTAATTTTGTAAAGGAACAAGGATGAAAACAATGAGATGATTTAGATAAAAATGTTAGGCAGAAGAAAAGCTGATAGACATACTGATATCCAGGAAAGAGTGGAGGATGTCGAGCAAAGAAAAGAGTGAGACGTGAGAGGACATAGATGAGGTGTGAAGGATAGAATGAAAGAAGGCAATGTGGAACAAGAGTAAAAGAGAGAGAAGTCAGCAAGTGATAAGAAGGTGGGAGGCAGTGCAGCCAGGCGTGGCTCAGGGGCCAGGAATTGGTAGTAAACATTTAGTGAGGCGGAGATGAGAGGACAAGGGACTTTTGAACAGTATATTGTCTCCCCTCTCTCCTTTGGAGCTGTGCGCTGATCTGCCCTCCGCCTTTTTAGGGAGTCATCTGCCAAATTGGATCGATAAGTAATTAACACTTAGGCTCTTTCCTGGCAAGTTCTTCTCTCCCTTCACTGTTGCTCGGTCTTCCTGCACTGCCTTGCAGACAAACACAGCTGCTTACACAACCTCTAATACACACAAAAAACAGACTGAGAGATAGAGAGAGAGATTCACCCATGCACACATTTACACACACTTTAATTCGTGGGCCTCTACTGTGCTCATGGGGGTTGTGAGTGCAGGCAGCGTGGGTATCGATCCCCACTGTCCTGGAAAAGGCTCTCTGTTCCATTTGAATACCCACTGACTCAGCTTCTCTTGCTCTCTTTGTCTGTCAGTTTTTCCTGACACCACCGTGACACAAACACAAGTACAGTCTCACCTCCACCCCTTTTCTGTTGCTCCCGCTGATCTTCTGGCCAGGATGGCATTTGCCACCTGTTGATGACACTAGGTGTTTCGGAGGACGAAATGCTTGGCAGTTACGCGTGTATCACTAGCTTGCAAAACATGCAAAGTCGCTCAAGCGAGTGTGCAATGTGCAAGGAAGGAAAATAAACAAAGAAAAGATTTTTTTTTTTTTTAATCTGAGAAACAGAAAGACATGCCAGAGCAACAGAGAGAATGGCAGAAACAACGAAAGAAAAGGGAGAAGGACATGGGAGTGAGAGATAACAACATTCTTGGGCCAAGTTGAGGATTGATGTGTGAGGATTCAGTGCAGAACCTCATCATCAATCCTATTGGCTAATCAGATGTATGGCTGAATTATTGATAAGTGAGCCTCATCAATAATTGCAGTGCTGCGTTTGGCCACAGACAAGTGAATCAGTGCTAGTTACTTAGCAAGAACAAACACACAGTCATAACACAAATAACCAAATGCATGTACTACGTAAAAACTGCAACTGCAATTTGTATGAATCGGTCCGTACAGGTTAAAACACGAAGACACAAATGGACACGTTAAGGAAGCGCATTTGTGATTCATTCATTCACATTTAATCCACTAATTTCACCTTATCTTCAGTTCAATAACAACTCCACTTTTCTTTAGCAGACTGTGCTATTGATACTTATACTACTTATCATTTTGTGTGTTTTTTTATTATTTATTTTGAAATAAAACTCATCGGTCTTACAGACTTTAAGTAGAAAAATAAATGAGAGGACTTAAAACACCAGGTGCAGTAGTTTGGAGAGAGAAAAACTCTTCATATTAACCAGAAGATATGGTCAGCTTCAGTCTTGGGTTGTGCTAAGAAGTAGATAAAGAAAGCTGTTCAAATGCTAAAGCTCTTTCTGAACACTGTTATGTAATCAAATTTAAAGATAATCGATGCAATAGTTTCACCAAAATAATTAATAACCATTTTTGCAGCTCATTAATGGCAGTCCAGTAATGATGCAATTTTCTTCCAAGCTACTGTGACCAACCAACTGACTAACATATACACTGCCATGCTGGAAGTGCCCCCAGCAAAGCTAAAAATAATGAGTCACCCCCAAGACCGGATATGCTGATTTTCTTAAGTGGCATATTTTCAGTCAGTACTAGCCTTGCCACAAGCTTTGCATCAGTTTATCTCCCACAACACCTCTGCTTGGGCATTTGGACCAAGTGAAACTAAGGGTTATGCTAATCCATTCCAAAGAACAATATACAAGAACATTAGCTACCATTAAAAGCATGGATTGCCATAATTTAATATATTTTCTTTTTCATCGAGTATCTTAAGTGATTCCAAGGGTCTCTTTGTGTTTCTAAGTTCTCTCTAATTATTCTATTTCTGAGAATGAATAAACTTGAATGAATGCCTGGAGAGGCAAAGGAGATAATTACATGGTTTTCCCATTTATTGTAAACAAAGAACACAATAACATAAACGCTATATAAAAATTGCATTGATTAAAAAATGCACAGATGGTAATAATGTTGGCTATTAAATCTAAAATGAGATCCAAGCTAACACTAACATGCCCTGCCCTCTGCTGCTGAATCAGTGTGAAACAGTTTTAACAGTACTGTCAAAATGCAAAAGACTTGGGAATACACCCAATACTTCCACATGAACGTAATACAACACATTTATATCTGAAAGTTAAATAAACACTTGGTCCAAGGTGAAGGAGTTGTTCAGACACTTGTGTTGTGTTGTCTTTTTGAGTTGTTATACTGAATATTCATAATGACACCTGGACCAGACTTTGTCTAACATAACTCTCCCCAGTAAAACAAGGATTATTTGAGTTCTCTTTAACTGGCTTTTGCAAAGCTTTTCTCTCTGGCTGATATACCTGCAGGGCAGATTCTAATGAGGACTCATGAATTTGACTTACCTTTAGTCCCTTAAGTATGGCTGCAGTTGATTTTCAGTATTTAAAAATGCTTTTTCTAATGTATGGAGTACTATCCAGCATACTTACGACTTATAACAAAGCTTATGACCCCTTAGATTTACTCATGTGCTTTAAGATCTCTGCAGAGAAACCTCCTTGCTATCTATGGAACTAAGACAACATATTCAGGAAATAGATGCTTCTCCTACTGGTTCCTCTTTCTTTAGCTCCCAGCTGCTGCAAGGTAAACATTCTCTCTGGAGGATTTTAAATCGAGGCCCATATGACTTTAGGTATTTACACTCCAACAGCTTTGAGAATAAACATTATGAAATGGTGAATCTTTTCAGAGGAGAAGCACCACAGACATTTCCATCAAACGCAATGTAATTATATGAGTACAGGCATGTGCAGGTTCTAAAAATTTGCTGGATGAAAAAAATGGAGTCGGTATGAAGTACCCATAACTTGACATTGGTTTTTAAAGTTGCAGGAGCTGAAATCAGGTGAAAAGACTTTGAAAATACACACCTTCCTTCTACAGCTCTCTCATCTCGTTTCAAATCAAAAGACTGAATAAAAATATAGATATGTAGAGGTATAAATATAGACCTGACGCTGTTTCGAGACACTTTTCCCAGCGTTTGTGTCGAGCAACGGAGTACAGCAGTACAGTCATATCTGACTGAATCTAAACAGTGATCGGTAATTACAGTGGTCAGTCTCGTATTTAACCCCCCTACCTGCCTGAAAACGCGCCTGATTAGCCAAAGACTGAGTCATGGGGTAGATATTTTACAGCCTGAAACTGAGTCCAGAGAGTGTTTCCTGTCAGACAACTTGAATTACAATATGCTGAAAGGTAAGTCATTTTGTCACGAATGCTATTGGTTACGTGACATACAAAGGCCATGACATACTGTATGTTTCACATCATTTTTTAAAGTCATTAAACCATTTGGTGAACCCTTGTGCCCTGTGAATGGGCCATTGTCACCTTAGAAGACACCACTCTCACCAGGTTTTTCCTTCATCAACAATTGTCATGATTGGTTGAAGGTTTCGTGTGTAATATTTAGTGACTTCAATTGGTGAAGTTGCAGACTGCAACTGTCAGCAAAATCTACTATGTATCTCCTCTGTTGCATCCTGCTGATGTCTTCACTAAAGATTCCTCTGAAGTACATGTGTTGATTTATATATTAACCTCATTCCCAGGTCAGCCGGTACCACATAATCGGTTGTCAAGATCCTGCAGATAAACAGGACTCTCACTGCAAAACATGTCCTTTCTCCTCACTTAGTGTGTATAGAAAATCCGGTGCCTAAGCTGAGCCTCCAATATTACAGCATTTCTCCTTTGAATGGATGTATGGGAGAAATGGTTAATTCTGGATTGAGGGAAGGAAGTGCAGAGGTATTACTGTTGAACTAATGTATGTTTTAAGCATTTTGTGTTTTCATCAACCGATGTCCATGGAAACTTCTTCCTGAGCGTTCAGTATATTAAAGAATCCATTTAGTAAGTCACTGGAGCCTGGAGAGTCATCCATTCGAGTTCTGTTCATTTTCTTCCACATTCTGTTGGAAATATGAGAACACATCTTTCTTGTCAATTACGGGTTTAACAAATATACATGAATTATATATATGAAGGTTTGCTCCTATTTTTCTTCTTTCCTGGTAATAAATATCTATTGGCACAAGTTTCAGTGATGACCACATTAAATGCAACTCAATCATGGAAACTTATTTTTGAGCATTTAACAATCATAACACAGATGTATATGACGCATGCACTGCAGCTGGCTGTCCCCGGAGAACTAAGTAACAATTAACTTAATTAAGATCTGCAGCAAGAGCAAGTGGAGTGTGTGTGGTTTGAAATAAGCATAAGGAAATAAGTGAGAAAGTCTGTTCAGAACATAAGGGCCATAAGTTACATTTATGCCCTTAACACACATATCAGGGGCATATAGACACTAGGTTACAGATTATTGGCCACTGTGTAACACTGTGTCTTATAATCTTCACATGCCGCGTCAGCCCATAGTTTACATTATAGCTCTGTTAAGTCTGTTTTTAGACAGAAAACAGTTACAGTAAAACCACAAACCAGCTTTTTTTCCATACAATTTTTGTTGTCAATAGTTGCACTATAGATCTGTTTTGAATTGTCCAGACAAGGTCAGAACTGTCACAGTTTAGTTTGAATCGTGTCTCAACAAACAGCAAACACAGCAAACATAACAACATAACATTGTAACTTTATATCTTCGTAAGCTTCAGAATCAAACTCACCAGTGTAGAAGAAATGTGATTTCAGCATCAAACGTCATTCTTTTACTTTAGATCTGTGTCCAAAGTGATAAAAAAATAGCTGTGTTCTATTTATTATCACTTTGTCTCTTTATTTTACTCTGTGTTGTTTCTTACTGTTTCTCATCCTCATCTCGTCACTTTCTGACACTTTGGGCGAAGACCCCTTGGCGTTAGTTTTGAATACCCTGGGAGACCGGCAGACTACTCAGTCTAGTGGTCACATATATTCACAGTGACAAGTCGGGCTGTGGTTGTGAATAAATTCAGTGCATATCTCTACAATACAATACATTGACTTCTTCAGCATAACGTCAGAACTCATTATTCTGACCTAAAATGATCATTATAGTGATCATTTTAGGTCATTTTTAAAAATATTTTAAAGTAGAAATATGACATATAGTTACTTAATTTAACTGATTATGCCTTTTACCTTTTCCCCAGTTATTCCTTATCAAAAAGAAGGACCCAGATATGGGTATATATATATGTGTGTGTGTGTGTGTGTGTGTGTGTGTGTGTGTGTGTGTGTGTGTGTGTGTGTGTGCAAACTTGTAATATGGATGCCTTATGCATCAAGGGCAAACTTGTCTGGCATTAAAATGTCGAACATGAATCTTTTTGACATTGTGATGAAGAAAGATTTAGGGGGGAATGTTGGGTACTTGGTACAAAACCTCCAGAACCAAGACCTTGTTTATCAGGCTAAATGTAGTGTATCTGTTATGTCCCTCGCTATTCATATGAAATATGTTCCATAAATATTCAACAACCATTTAAAAAAAAAAAAAGTTGAAATGTGCATTTTATATGTGCTTTGACTTTAATCTTACCGATACCCACACACCGCAGAGCTACACTTTTTGTCATATCTCAAAGGTACTATTATTCCACTTTTTTATGACTTTGTCATTCAAGTTGTTTCTAATGAATTCATATCATTGTTTTCTGTTTCTGCTTTAATTTGGCCTTAAAAATATCAGGGAATTTTGTATGCAATGTGCAAATTAATGGTGTATTTTTAATAAAATAAATAGTTGCTATGCCTTGTTAAATAAGTTGGATATGGGTTAAGGAGTTACAGCAACATACCAATTTCCAATTTGTCATTTTCATTTTCTTTAAAGTATTCATACTACCAATGTGTGGTTGCATACATACACCTGGACTTTAAAAAAAAAAAAAATGACCCAACCTTACAAAACCCAAGATGCAAAGGATCAGGCTTCAGGTTGTATTATTAAAGTGGCTTTGGCAAGTGCCACTTTGCTAAAACTTTTCCTGGGCGATGGGAGATAATTTTATTTAATTAGCTAAGGTCCAGGCTGAGAAGAAGCCCTGCCAACTGTTCTCTAGGGTGATGAGCACCATATGCTGTCTGTGTCAGTGACTGAATACTGATACTGAATGAACGAATGAATACTGACAGTGGAATTTCTAACAGAGATTAGGCAGCTGCAATTTTTCTGCAACAAATACTATCAAGCACCCTCCCAATTAGGACACATTTGAGAGTGTGGAAAATACTAAACTTCTGTTTGTGTGAATATATATATATATACACAGTATATGAGTGTGTGTATGTGTCTGTGTGTGATCTCTGTGCAGTAGCTGGCCCAGAGAAACTCACAGCCTTACCTTCTGTGTACAGATATGTCAGTTTTGGATGATCTGCTGTAGTAGCTGTGCAGATACTGGACACACATAGAAATGCTTTATCTTTGAAAGTCAGAGTGCGGAAAGATGGAAGCCATACATTTTTCAAAGTAAAATACTGAAAAAATAAAATAAATCATTCATCTGTCATCTATTCCACACAGTGTGTTTTAACACCTCTGATACCGTCTTTCTGTTGCACAAGGTAAAGAATTCTACTTTCCCAACAGAGGAAGTTGAACTACCAAAAACTCTGTTGCAGAGTGTGCAGTTGATCGACTCCCTTTGCAGTATTTACTCTTCTCGTCTGAATTCTGTGACTCCATCTTAACTTTATGACCCCAAACTAAAACCTCCATTTCCCAGTCTTCTGAATCTTATATCCAATGACTCTCTCTCCTTTTTCACCCTCACTCTGTCTGCAGATGGAAGTTGAAATGAATCTAAATTAATGAATATCATTACAGGCTCTTAAATAGCTGTGCTGTATTACTAACCCTTCTCGGCTTTATCTCCCTCTGCACATATGGGTCCCAGACAACCAAACCTTTCTGGGAGATACAGATAGAAAAGGCTAACTACTGTTTTTTTTTTTTTTCTTCTCAATGCAAGGAAACGCTCACTCTTTCTTTCAGCAGGGGAGCGAGGCATGCCATAATGAGTTTTGTGCTTAACGAGGGCAGTCTAATGCCTGCCGACATGTTTTACTGCAGATATCAGTGTCCTACAGTCTGTTCACTTTTAGGCAACATGAGCCACCCAATGAACAACATTTTACATTGTTTTTAAACTGACACTATTATTGTGAAGTGTTTTTTTAATTCTTTTTTTTTTCCCTACGGGGATAGTTAAATTATGAATTAAATGCCCTTTCGTTGAAGATTTATTTGCCACTTGGTTTCCTGCAGAGTATCAAACAGCCATGTTTTCTCCTTCTTCTCCTTCTTAAAAAAAAACAAAACAAACACTTTTCTAAATAAGATTGAAGAGTGGACTGCCAAGATTGGAGTGACAATAATGTTAATTAAGAGAGTTATTAAGGGACAAACCGATTACATCTGTGTATTCAAGGATGGGAACGATGGGGCATATTGGTTTCTTAGTCAAAATTGATACTTATTTGAATGTTTAAAATGGTACAGAATATTTCTATTTGCATTCGTGGTACAGTAAGTGGATGACCTCTGATGACATCGGCATCGTGTTTTTCTTTATTTTTCCCCTTGATCATCCACACACAGAACAAAATGTCCTCATTCCAAATCTGCCATTGTTGCTTTTGTTAACTTAGGTTATTTCAAGATTTTGCTTATGACCACAAGCTACACTATTTTACACACCAGATCCTCTGACATGGGTTGAAGCTTCAGGTCTTCCAACAGAGACTGCATTTTTGCCAATAAAAGTCTTGAGGCTTTCAAACACTCCTCCTGAGGAGCTCAGGTCAAATCAATAATCAATCAATAGTATTTTCAAATAAATAAGCTTTGAAGATTATTTTTGCCTTGCCTTGGTGCAAAGATATCACCTTTTCTCTGTTATTATTCTTCTAACACTTTATTTTTATATGGTGATTTCTCCCTTTGTGTCTTCCTGACTGAATGATCATATATCATTTGTCTCTACCTTCTGAGGAGCAGCACTTTCCTATGTTTCCTATGCTAGTCTAAAGCCTTGAGAGGTCACCAGACACCGACCTCTCTTCATAACTACTAATCATCTAACTTGCTCCAAATGTAAAAAAAAACATGATGATTTGGGTGGTGCTTCCTAGATGTAGTCAAACTACATGTATCTACAGGTTGGAGTTACATTACATCAAACAGTCGTGGGTCATTTAAGCAGGCTACTCAAATGACCATATTTTTAGCAAGAGGACAGGCACTGATAATGATTTTTGCTCTAATAATGTCGGTGCATATAATATGAAAGAAGTGTACAGCTGTACTGCAGCTGTCACGTTACACATTATTTCATTATTTGAATGGAAAACTAGTGAGGTGTGAAGCTCCACCTGTATTAAACTGTGATGAAGTGGAAACCTGTCGGAGGTGTAAGCCAAATGCATGCTATAAATGCTTCATAAGATGAGCAGAGTAAGTGGGATCAATGAATGTTAATTGAATTCTTCTCACATTGAAATTTAGGGTCAGCAAGTGTTAGGTTCTTATAATTTTAAAGAAAAATAGATTTTGGTACATCTTTAACATGCACACACACCTTTTTCAGTCCATTTGGCTGAGAAAACAGCCAGTGTTGGTGTCGTTCCCAGTGTTCTGAGTTTCCTCACATGGAGTTCAGTGACGTGTCAGAAAATTGGGCTGTAAATCAGCACTCCATTATTCATTTTTTCCACTCCCTGTCTCCACTGTCTAGTTAAAGCAGTAGGACTCAAAAACACACAGTGGTTGTATGTGCATGTATAAACGGTCAACATCTTTTTCCACAAATTCTAATAAACTGCTTGAATCACTTAATATATTGTTTATTGAAAAAAAAAAAGTAAAAATGTAATTAAAATTGTGCATAGTTTGATTGTGAAAATAATGTTGACATTATAAATGAAAAGGTTTATCATAGATTATCTTAAGATGAACCTGGTGAAATCAGTGTCAGAAATGTATACAATATGATACTAAAACACAAATATTACATTGCCTTTTGGACATGAACATGTTCTATGTCTTGGAGTATTTTAGTAACTTGTAGATGTGTGTGCATGTGTGTACTGATGTTTTTTTGTGTGTGTGTGTGTTTGTGTTTGAGAGTGTGCTTGTGTGTTTTTTGTCCTTGCTCCTGATCAATGGCTCCTGCCTGTGCTTCAGCTGTCTTGTAATTACACCACTGTCTGTGACGTCTGAATATTTAAAAGATCAAACACTGTCTCAATTGTCTCACAAGCCACAGAGAAGAGACGGTCATTGCTATGAAAGGTCACTTGCTGCGTTGATGCGTCACAATAGTCTTTCTTTTTTTTTTGTCCGTGTGTCTTTGTTTTTCTGCTCCACAGCTTACCTTCATGTATGGAGAAAAATGTAAAATGTCACTGGCACTCAAAAGTGATTATTGAGCACAAGACAGCAGGTGGAATAAATCGAAGTGTTGGGGTAAGCAAAGCATGTAAACAAATAAGAACGGGAGAAAGGATGAGCGAAAAAAAAGACATAGGGTCTAAAGAAAGTGAAAAGAAACGTGTAACACTGAAGAGCATTTAGGGATGACAGAAATGAGTTAATTTAAAAGGATCAATTGACAAGTAATTGTTAGAAATCAGTTCACCAACATACAGTATGGATGGAAAAGATGTACACAGAGCTTATGTTTTGCAGTCAACTAAAACTCCAAAAGTTCATCCGGTTTACTCTGGGTTAGGTGTTTGCTTCAGTGTGGTCTCAGTGGTGTGAAAAGGTCTTCTCATAAGGCTGGTTGTGACTGTGGTAGAAATGATTCAAATATACAAAAGAAAATAGCGATGCGAAACTTGATTAAATCATAAAGAAGGAAATCAGGTTTACGCTACCTCGTCACTCACTGCCTTTTTAACATGAGGCAGTGAGTAGCGATGCATTGGGCAAGTGCAGCTGTTCATGCTTCAAATGCATTTTTAACAAGTTAAAGGCAAAGTATGTAATATTTCTCCCTCGCATTTCTAAACAGACCTGTTCAAACTTGGCCCCTCCTCTCCATTCAGCGAACGAGGGAGTGGTCTGTAATGCTCTAGAGACAACATACAGGTCTTTTAGAGGCTGAATGGTCTGTGCGCATGTCTGTGCTGCGCCCAGAGTTTTGTCTCCAGACAGAATTGTGCATTAAGTGAGACGAGCTGAAACAGGAGAGAGCTGTATAGTCTCTTTGTTTTTATATTGTTCCGCCCACGCAGGTGCAGGATGCTGTTATTGGCCGGAGATACAAACTCACTGTCCAAAGGTTGAAGACCAGAAACGTCCAAACACAGTAAAAAAAAAGAGAGGAAAATAGAAAATACAGGCCGAGGTCAGGGTCTGGATGGATCCCAGTTTGACATGAGATGAACCCATGCAAGCACATAATCAGATAAGTTTGCAAATGATTTTGACAAAAGCAATTTTCTAAATTCTATGGATGCATAAAATGCTGGCGAACCACTGAATAGACAGAAACATTTAGTGCACCTCTGTACCGCCCTGATATCGCAGGATCAAATGGAAGAGGAAGGGTTATTTTGTGTTTCTTTCAGTTTTCTGAAGGGAGGAAGCTCTACTTCTGGAAGAGCTCCACCCCCCTCAATAAGAATAGACGAATACATAGGTTCCAGCACTGTGCCCCAAGACATGTGTAATCCAGCATCATGTGTCACTATAAACCTATTTGTAATGCACAACGCTATCACATGCTGCCACTCATTCATAGGAACAGTAACTACCGCCTTCCTACACAAACACAAATGAGGCCAGAGCATAAAAATAAATTCACACTGGAATACAGTTTCACTTCTTACATCAAACTGCCTTGCAATATGTACAAAATCACTGTACCAAAGTCACCATGACTTGATAAGTTGATTTGGTTTGTCAAGGTTATGCTTTCAAGTATGCACTTAATCTGTTAAGAATATACAGTTTATGTGTATGTGTGTGTGCACTGGTATCTTGATTAAAATCTTCCCACAAACTAATCTCACAACTTCCTTTTTTAGGCTTCTGGCAGCTGTCCTAGTCCATGTCAGATTGCCTATTTTTCGACTTTTCTTTATTTACTTCTCCACACACACCCCATCGTATCCATCTTGCTCCTGTTATTTTCTGCACTCCTTTCCTGTTCTTTCTTCAGTCAATAATAAGTGGAGCAGAAATTTGGTTAGTGGCATGAGGCTGGATGTAATCCAATAACAGGAAAACACCCACATGTGCATTAGACTCTGTTCACTCTCCTTCTCTCTCCCTCTCTCTTACACAACAAGCACACAAATACACAACACTTTTACTTTCGACTGTACTTGTATTTTCCAAGACACACCTCTGACTTAGTTAGGTCCCAAAGGCAGTTAAGTTTCGTTATATTGGCTCTCAACCATCAATTTAACTTCTTGTACATTTGATTATTCTGTTGCTAAGTAACTGTTCATGCACTCAGCTAGAGTGTTGTAAAAACACCTTAAGGCGGCCATCCTCCAGTTATTCTAAGAACTGAATTTTACTGAATACATTTCTTCATTTACATATGAAGACAGATCATAAATACATTCATGAATCAAAAACACAAGTTTGTGACGTTCTTTACATTGACATTTAAAGCAAAGTGAAACGAAGAACGAAGACAAACCTGTATAGTATCGTGAGTGGAACAGTAGCGATGTGTGCAATTAATGTTCTCCTCATCTTGAAAAACTGGCCTGTTTTTTTTGTGTTATTGCTCTTGTATTTATGCTAGTCTGTGATTTATCATGGTTCTTAAGCCCATGTCTGAATTTTGGAAGACAGTCTCAGATTCTAAACACTCCACAAATCAGGGCTTCGCACTGAAAAAGATCTCCATTACTTTGTGACCCATGCAGGCACATGAGTCATATGGAGGACAACTGAGCAGCAATGAGATGAGATCCAAGCAAGCTGTTCACACTGTAGGATTACTTTCGTGGAGAGTCATTCATCACTCCAGATCATTTGCTATGATCTGTTTATGAAGCACATCTGCTCAGCTGACTGTTGGAGGCATGCATGAAAGAGCATGCTCACACACAGGGAGGCCAGCCAAACCTTGAGTAAATTGGTTCATTTCCAGTGATACTGTCCGCAATATTTCGGAAAGGTAGGCACAATGAGAACAACTTTAAAATCAATGCATCTTTGTACATGTGCGTGTTCACAGTTATAATGTAATGATAAAAAACAGTACATTTGGAGAAAATTCTAAGAAATATTTCAAAGTCTCTTTCTCATTATTTCTTACTCTAAGAAATATTAGACATTCATGCAAAGGAAAGCAAGGATTTCTGACTTTCCCCACCTTCAGCTTTAACCGTGAGCCTATTATTTAAGTTTGTAAAGGATAGAGATATAAAGATAAACCAGCAGCTCCGTGAACAGATTTAGTATAATTTATGCTCTGAGACATAACATAAACCAATGGGTTGAATGTATAGTGTTGGCTTTTATTGTGTTATTACAGGATATAAAGGGGATGCACAATATGTTTTCTCTAAAAAACAAACAAAACAGTATAGTACTCTACATGTATACACAAAACAAAGGCCGCGCAGTTCCATGCTCTAGATTACTTATATTTGATGAAACGTGTGCCTTTGCTTAAGCACATCTTATCAATCTCTCTCCGCCCCTCTTCCTCGTGAACACAAAGCATAGCAGTTATGTATTGTGAGGCACTTCATTACCAGGATCATGAAGCTGTTCTTGTTTTCTCAGTTCTAACTTACCTCTGCTGTTGGCATACAGAGAATGGAAAGCAGGGAATAATGAAAGCAACGTATCAAGGTAGAACAAAGGGAGAAGAGGACAGATGAGAGACAAAAGACAAGAGGTGAGGACTCCAGTATGAGAAACAGACGTGAAAGTCACAGTGAGGGAGAAAGAAAGAAATGCAGAGGGCCAGAGGGAGAGGGTAAGCGGGAAACCCAATCTGTGAGTTGATGGGGCTCCTCAGCACAGCGGCAAAATCAATTTGACTGGTGCTGCTTCTGCTCTGAATGAGAGGCAAGGATGATGGAGCAAGAGAGGGAAGAAGGGAGAGGAGATGGAAAGCAGGACGGCTAGACAAGGATGGAGTTTGGCAATAAAAAGAGAGAAATGGATAGAAGGAATAAGAAGGAGGAGAGAAGAAGGTCAGAGCGGGGACAGCATTCAGAGACTGTAGAGGTAACAGATGTACATTTTACTTTAAAAGGTATTGATATCAATAAACATTAGGCAACTCTGAGATATACAGTCATCAAAACAAAAGCAAAAGTATAAATGTGCCTCATATTCAGTAATGTGCACCTATCAAGGTGCTGACAAATGCGGGGGAATAAAGAGAATACATATTAAAGTGGGTTTAAAGTGGATGCTCCATTTACTGTCAAACTTAAATGAGCTACTGCAAAAAATATGTAGTTCAAGCCATTGCTCTTGCTCTTGGTGAATTTTATATAAAAGAAATGAAATGAATGGATCTGTGCTACTTAAACTCAATGAAAAGCAATTCTGAGCTTGCAACCACTCAATGCATTATCCTGTTCAATCTAATAAAACCTATAATGTTAAAAATGTCCTTTGACTTGAATTAATATGTATTAAAGCTGTCTGCTGACAAGTGTAGTACTTCAATACTGTAAGACACTGGCAATGTTTTTTTGGGGGGGGTTTACACCTTATCAATGGCACAACAAACTGATCTCACTACGAGTTTTTCTCAAGCTAATGAAACAATATAGCTGACTACCATTACTTTTCCCCCTCTTTGCCTAAATATAATGGATTTACTGGAGCAGCACTTGAGCTAATTAGCTGTATAGCTAATTAGCTAATTGCCAAGAGAGGGACAAGGATGACCCTCATTTTGCTATCAACAGGTACCAGAATGGCTGGCAGCCAGCCACCCTCATCATGCTGGCTTCTGCTTGAATAGCATTGTGATCAATGTAACTTTTTATATTACAGGTGGCCTGTATAACTATCAATGATGCTTCCACAGACCTGGAATGGGTTCTGCTCTGTAATCTTACAGCTCAGTAGTATATGATTTTAAGGTAAGTTGTACTTAATGGCGCATGAGATAAAGGGGCAGCATTGCAACTGTAGCATGAACATGTGTGTGAGTGAGTGTCTATACGAAAATGAGGTAAAAAGTCGTGAGAAAATGCAGAACATTTTTAATACGGATCCTCAAGGAAAGTCTTACAGACTTAGAATACTGTCACCTAGGGAACACTGGTAAAGGATATCTTCTCTGAAAACATGAAATACAGTACTGAGCTGAAAACTTCTGGAATAATAAAGTATTGTGCAAGTCATGTTCTATACTTCTACCAAACTGCAAAAACCAACCAGACTTCACACTAATCTCATCTCCCTTTTCTGTTCTTTCTTTACCAGAATTCCAGATTGGGATCAGCTACTTAACATGACAGGAAAGGAGTTACAGAGATAAAGGAAAGCGAGTGGCTTGGCTGAAAGAGTGTCGAGGATACTTCTTATTTTTAATTATCGAGAATCACTTGAAAGAAATCTATAACTTAAAAAGGAATCATAGCAGAAAAAAAAGCTCTTTTTAAGGACACATTTCAATGGATCTGATTTTCTGAGTACTTGTATTTGTTATATTAATTCTTTTATAAATCTCACATGAGCATTTACAGTAAGTACATTCATTTTGTGTGTGTGTGTCTCGGTGTGTTCCTTTAGCCACCCTGTCTTTATTGTATCATGAAGGCTGCTACCTCCAGAATGGAACTCCTTATTTTCTCATTGCTGCTGACAGCCTCAGCCAAGAGGCTGCTATTTTTAAAAAGGAGTGGGTGAATGTGTGAGCTAATAAACGAGCACACACACAAAGCACACACACACAAACACGCACACAGACACACACAACATACTATGAGCAAGCAAACGTTAATTTGCATAGAAACAGAGATATATGCTCACCTAGTCAGTCATGCAACAACAGGCACATTTATTAAAAAAAAAGCACCTTTGACATATGTATACTCACACTTTTATGCAACAAAGTGGTACCCACACTAAAGGACACATACACACACACACACACACGAGCATTCACATTCACATAAGCTCACGACTCAGAGAAACTGCATTACCATTTCCCTGCATCAAGTTCTCGTCTTGGATTGAACAACTGATCTCCTTTTATTTAAAGCTGCCTATGAATAGTGTTACTGTCTGACACGAGCGCACGGCTAGAAATCATTCCTGATCTAATGTAGCAGAAGATGTTACCACATCTGTTCTTGCACATTAAGAGGCAGAGACTGACGGACTGACAAGAGACTGATAGAAAGTCAGGGATGGAATGAGACACTGCTGAGTTTTAAGTGCATCGCAACCGTCCTCTCTTTCAGTGGGTCTCTTTTTCTGTCCTGCTTACAGTGTAATATTTCCCTTTTGTTCCTCCTTCAACATTTTTTCTTGTTTTTCTCTCTGTATTTATTCATGTGTTCTCGTCTTTGTTAGTTGCCCTCCCTCTGTCTCACTCATCTTCTCTACTGCCACCATATCTGATCTGATTATCTCTCATTGGTATAAAGGGGCCTATGTAGTGACACACACACTGTTTCATGTAAGTCAGAAATTGCTGTCTCTCTTTTGTCTAGCTACTCTTCACCCTACCTTGTTACAGATAAAATAGCTATATTTTGTCTGTGATAGTGTAGCCTAATTAGACTCTCCAGCTAGCATTAGTCTAACATATATCTATTGACCAGCAGAGTCAAATGCATTAGTTATTGTGTTGAAATCCAAAGTTGTATAATACTTCTAAATGAAGAGCAATTAGGCAGATTAAGGTTTCTGACCGGTCACTAATGACTGTCTTGGGGTTGAATCGAGGGAGTTATTTTAAGCTACTGCTGCCAGTTTCTTACACTTTGGAAATAATTATTGGACCACAGTGACAAAGTAGTGAAGAGTCATCATTCATCAGCTGTGACTAGTAAAGCCATCAGGATTTTCTTGTGCTCAAATATGAGGCAAAAATTAATGACAGCAAAAATCCAATTTTCTCAATAACAAGTAACATATAAATTAAGAACAGGATGCTCTTAAAAAGCAATCCATTAATATTCCAAGAACAGAATTATCAAAAGGTCATGCTGAAGCAGTTTTATGTTGGATTCTCCAGAAAATCACTGGTAGTCCAACGATTATTTCCAAAGCTGTACATGATAGATTTGTGAAGGTTTGGCGTTCTGAGTAATATCGTTGAACTTACTAAAAGTGTGTCATTTGATATGTCTCCCATCTAAGCAAAAGAAACCAGGTTATACTGTTGGCACATGTGTATGCGGCTGATGAAGCCTGGTCATAAACCCTGGTGTATATGTCAGTAGAATAATGCATATATTTATGTAAGAGTATTGGCTACTCTTATTGACTAGTTGGTGCAATAAACAAATGAATTGATATCCCATACATTTAGGGTTTATTGCATATTTCTAAAACTGCATTTAGGCAAAGTCACTGATTTTTTATGTTTTTTATGTTTTCTATCTGAACCAGCTACTTGAAGTGTCGACAAAAAGTGCAGTCTGTACATACACTGTGTATGTGTATACACTGTTTTACTCACTTTCCATGGTGACTCTACTTGGTCCACTGTCGGGATGCTCATCTGACTGGGAGGTTGACCTGCTGATCTCAGTTCATTTAAATGAACCTCAAATTTTCAAGTAAAAACAAATGACAACCATCATAATTGTAATTCACATAATTTTTCCGCTCATTTTTACCTTCTCCTTTGTGTTGCAAGTTTTTTGCAGAGACAGGGCCAGGCCCCAGGAGAAGTGTCATTCTAATGTCAGAATGTTCAGAAGGTACATGGCTTGTGAAAAAAAATTGGTCCAATTTTACTTGGGAAACAAAAGAAAATCGGTCAAAATATGTAAATCACATACACTTTTCCCATTGAAATGAATGGGAGAAGACCTGCTGCTAGTTTCCTAAAGGAGCGGGACAGTGGAGAAACCGTCTTGTTCTTAAGGGTCTAGTTTTCACTTCTAGCATCACACTCTAGTAATGCACACCTGGGGGCAAAACAAGGCTTTCTTCCAGTGTCTGTGAGTTATTTTACCAGGTTTATTTTTGCTAAAATACCAGATGGTTGTTGTTCAGTCGGACGCATTTGCCTGTGCTGTGTTTCTACATAGTCCAGTCTGAGAAATAAAGCTCAGACACACAGACATATATTTATAATTCTCCTAAAGCTGCCATACAAGTGCATACAAATCACACCAATCCCCCCTCCACAGCTGCCCAGGTTGTCAATGGAGGCTCATTCAAACTGTAGAAACTGTTTACCTGACAACAGTTTGGAATGGCCACACTGGCTGCGTGTCAGGCGTGTGTCCAGCGTCACAGAGCAGCACATCATTTATAAAATAGAACCAGACACCTATTTTTCATGCGCGAGGTGAGCAGCTGGCAGCAAAAAGCCCTATTGATAGTCAAATTAACAGCATTATCAGCAATATTTAACATAACTGGCACCTTTTACTATCATTTCAAAGTCTAGAAAACATCTGAATGTGTCACAGACACAATCTTTCCCTCTTTCTATCTCTTTTTGTGTCACTCCGTTGCTCTGAGTTTGAATGAAAATCACTGCTTGACCTCTTCACTTTTCATAAAAACTAAATTTATGGCAAAATGAAATCATATCGATAGCATATCAATGGGAAATTCATTGTAAAAAAGTAGGGCAACGCAGCAGCAGTAAACATACAACCAGTGTTAACAAATGCACTAGAGCAACACGCACAGGTGACGCAGCCAGGGGCAAGAGAAGATCTATGTTGTACAATATTGTGTTAACCTGACCAGAGTACATCCGTTTTATCACTACTGTCCTAGCACGCTGAAATTGATGATCTATTGTTAGAGGGCGATTGTTAGCTACCAAGCTAACGTTAGCTAATCAGCCTTACTTTTGACAATGAAGAATTTATAGTCGTTCACCTCCCAAAGAGCAGTGGCAGAAACATTATTATCCCATCCATATGTGAGAACCGAACATCCATGAAGTGGAGTTCTGACAGGGATTTCACTAGCTTTAATGATCGAAACACTGCAGTGAGTCCTGTATATGGATCGCAAGCACTCAAAACATAACACTTACCTTTGTTTTAATTATTTTTAGAGGTGATTTGTGGCTTGAGATGTTAAATTGATGGCGCTTAGTGTCCAGTGTTGGCTGTCAAGAAAACAGTGCTTTTGCCCTCCTGGACTCTGTGCCGTCACATGACTGAAAACTATGAATAGAGATGTGTGAACAAAAGTTATTTGCAAAGCAAACTGAAATACATATAATTATATGTCACTTTCTCCTCATGTACATAATTGGACTTCTATTTAACAGTTAAGGCATTTTGTTGTTTAATCTTATTGTAATTTATTTGAACTGATGTTGTATTTCCCACAAGTAAAAAAATACATTGCACACAACTGAAATGTGTTATGTAATACACAATACTACAATATTGCCTGGACCAATTAGGATCAATTAGGAAGTCATGTTATAAGTCAAAGTGTAATTTACACTTGGTGACATTGAAACACAATGTGTGGGTCATTTGTAATATGTTCTGTTTCTGTGATGGGGCTCCCTGTCCAGCTCCCCTTTCTCTTTGTTGGCGTGACATTGAAACAGGCTGCTTATCCCTTGATCACCACCGGCTTCATTTGTCTCAATTAACTACGACAGCTTTTGCTTTTCTCATGTCCACTTCAATTAGCTGGTTCTGCAACATTGCACATGCGTCTGTGTCAAAGACCGTGTGTGTACGTGTGCATACGAATGTTAGCATGTGAATGTAGGGCAGAAAAAAGGAAGGAAAACACAAGTAAACTATTTTAGATGTCACACGTTTCCAGTCTTTTAAACCTACCTGCTCACTGATGCATACATACTAAGAAAACACAAATTAATATGAACATGCAAAGAGGAGTCACAACCTGGTTAATGAATGAGAAAACCCCTTTACAATATGCTTAAAACTATAGCTCTCTGCACAGTTTATATACATGTATTTAATTGGAAATTTTACTGCAAAGAGACAGAGAGAAAGATGTTTAACACCTTTTCTCGTGGCAGTAACAGGTGGAAATTGACCTAAACACAACATATGGTCCTTCACTAACAACATCATCCATTTTTCACACTTGAAATGTGCTTTATTTTCTTGGTAAGATTTTTTTTCTTTTGAGGTGTTACTCTCAAGTGTGACTTTCTTTGCCATAAATACAGCAAGCTACACTTTACCCCTCCGTATACATGATGATGAAGTTTATTTTTATTTTGTCAGGTTCTATTTTCAAATTCATACCAGGTCTCCAGATTCCCACACATGCATACATATACACATATACATGTGGCATCAAGCCCATTCAAAGGGTGGGGTGGGGGGGCATGTACCCCACCAGATTTTTGATACCTGGACTTTTTAGACTTGTATTTTAGCCTACTTTGCTTTGTTGCTATTATTATTGTATTTAGTATATATTAGCATATTACTTACTTATTACTTTCTTTTCCAATAAGAAATGGAATATATCTATAGTGTAGCGGGAACTTTTACAGTAGCACATGTCATCTGCCTTTTTGCAGAAGTATTTACATTCTAATAGCTTTGATCAACAATTAACGAAATTCTATACAGCTTAAATACAAGTGTAATTTACAACAGGGACATCGACTGGTCCCTTGCCTGTAGCAGTAGGGTAAAGACAAAGATCATAAGGCTAGACGTACCTTGGGGAACCGAGGAGAGGGATTTTCCACTAAGCAACAGGAGTTTACTAGTATTCCTGCAGGCACTGAACAAAAGGCATTGATCGAGCTTGGTACAGAGAATGCAAGCATACACAATAATAGCTAAGGACTCCAGGTTATATTCTGTTATAGTATGGAGTCATTGTTGGGGACGGAGAGTGATGAAACGTCATTCTATTATTTATGGTTGCTTGATGTATTTTGACACAGTATCTCTCCTTAGGTCTGTCTCTTATTTCTTTTTGTCTATTCCCGCTCTCCTCCTCTCGCTAGTCGTGGGGGGGCAGTGTTCTCTTTTGTTGGCCCTCCTCCTTGATTCGCTCGCTAGATGTTACCATGGAAACTACAAGACACTACATCACCTCAAGTAGAAGTTTCTCAGACTGCATGTCTGTGTGTGTGTGTGTGTGTGTGTGGGTGCAGCTCTGTGTCACAATGCTGATGCTGGATTTCAAATTTACTGACACCGAACTGCATAAGTAGAGGGATGTCCTCCTCTGAAACTGTAACACACACACTCACACACATACAGTCTCTCAACCAGTAATATTAGTGCAGAGATGCTCAGTAACAGTTGAAGAAGCAGAGGGATGGAGATTATTAAATGTAAAGGGGATAATAGTGACAAAGGAAGACACAGGACTATCCTAGATCTGGAAACAGTTACCATGGTAACAATAGACATGGTTTTAAGAAAATATGCCTTTTCCGTCATTATCCTATGTCAGAGCAAAGGCACTTGTACCTCATCTGTGGTCATGTCGAAAAAGCCAACTACAGATACTCGCAAACACACACTGAACATGGACACAAACACAAACATCCACAAATCCAAGCGGTGGAGCTAGTTTACTCCTTAAATGGAAATGTTGCAAATATCAGCCAGCATGATCAAGTAAAGAGAGGTTAGGAAGAGAAGTGGGATGGAAAGAAAGGATGAAACTAGATTAGAGAGTGCAGAAACTTCTCTCCTTTTATTGAAGAATAATGCCCTGTCCGCACTAATATGGATATAAAGCAAAATGGACATTTTTGTCTACGTTTGGGTGTCTCATCCGCACGAACGGTGCTTTAGGTCACGCCTTCCGAAACGAAGATTTTTTAAAATTCTGATTAATGTGTGTTCGTGTAGACAGGGAAAACGAAGAGATTATAAAATGATAACGTCACACCCCAATTCACACATGCCTGTTGTTGGTTTGTGTAATGAACATGCACCTGTATATGTCTATGCCTAAAAACAACAATAACCATGGCAATATATATATATATATATATATATATATAGGATATATAGGTCATGTAAGCGTATAAATCAGTGTATTACCTGCAGTAGATCGTGGTCATCACAGACACATTTGGGAGTCCTACACATGTACCGATGTTATGGCAAAATTTATATAATATAAAGAATATAAAACCAACTTAAGGTTATAACATCACTTATCGTTTCTGCTCAACATCATGACAGAATAAAGCCTCTGCACCTACTGCGTCCAATATTTTCTGGAGGTCAGCAGTGTTGCCCAACAGACACAATGGTATGTCAGAGCATTTGTTGCGGTTTGTAGTTGTTTTTGCATTCTAGCTTGTACAGAGATATTTTGTAAAACAAAGGTCATGTGGTCAGAATTTTTATTTTTAAAATAGAAGGGGAAAATACCTCTTTAGAAAATATCCGAATTAGTGTAGACAGGGCATACACCTGACTCTAGACTCTGACAGAAGCAGAGTACCACAGTATACACAAAGTAAAAGACATATGTTTTGTTGTTTTTTTTTTCCTTTTTCTTTTACTTTCCAAGGTCTACATGACATTTCAAAAAATTTTTCATTGAATGAACTGACTGAATTGTACTCTTCTGAATAACAAAGACTATGGAAAACCTTGATATAATAATGTAGATATAGCACATGTGACGCCACCCAAAGGATGCTTTTAAGCTTGGAGTTGACTTTACTGTTCACTGCCCCCTTAGGAGTTGTGTTTGACAAGTGTGGTGGAGTCTGTGGGAAACTGGGGTAGGAAAGTAAACAGCAATGAGTCAAGAGGCTTAATTGGAATCAGGCTGATCTTAATGGAAGTTTATTTTTTAAATTTCCACAATATATGCTTTTAAATTAAAATATGTTATTAGCTATTGAAAGACTAACATGTTGACTTCATTTATTGTGACGCTTCAGTTTGTACCATTAAGAATATTTTCAAGGCAAGTATGAGTCATCATCTTAAAGGAATTCTCCACTGTCTCAAATTGTTTTTTTAATCACTTCAGGTTCCAGTTTTCATTCATTATGTAAAATAAACAACTATGAGGATGTAATTGATGTAATATACTATATATATGTATATATATAT
>JAPQRN010000006.1:11771961-11792213 GCA_037367275.1 Coranthus polyacanthus | reverse complement strand
AAAAAGTATTTTACAAGAAGTTAGGGCAGAAACAGTAAATTCCTACACATAATCTTAAATATTTCAATCATGTTTCAAAATGTTTGATTGGCTAAAAGTGTGCAATTCATGCAGCGTCATTTTGTGCATGGACATTTCCTGTGTGTGAGGGTATGTGTGTGTATTATGCGGCGACCTCTGTTGCTATGTAGTGTACATGAGTGGTTAAGCGCTGATGGTAAGACGGGGCTGCAATCAGGGCTGACCGATGACACCTGGGCCCGGTGTCCTCAATGTATAAAACTGGTCAGTTCATTCATTCTCTCTCTCTCTCTCTCTCTCTCTCTCTCTCTCTGATTCCCAGCAGACATCCTCTCTATTCGGCGCCGTTGGTTTCCTCAGTTCTCCTTCTGATTATTTAGTGCGCTTACAACATTCACACACATCGCTACACCTCATGCACACCATACACCACTGATATACTGACGTTCACACCCCATACATTTAATTATCTTTTGTTATGTATATATTTGGTTACCTTTTGTTGAATAAATTTGTTACATTTGTTTTGGAACACGTGGCGTAGCAGTTGTTTTGTCATGGCCCAGAGCCAGGTCGTGACAATTATTATTGATATTATATGAATACCTGTGCATATGTCACATTGTCAAACCTGTTTTCTTACTGTGGCTGATGGTGTGCATTATGATTCTGTTGGTGAGGAGCAGCAGCGATGCACAAGATGGGATATGGGACAGAAATTGAAGACTTAAAGCGAAGGCCTGACTACGTGACATAAACCACTAAGCAACACGCCAACATGACACCCTTGCCCTCAATAGACAGTGTGTGTGTGAGTGGTGGGCGGTGTTTAGTCTCCTATCATGACTCTTAACATCCTTTATACACTTCCTGCTAATCCAACAAGATGGGGAGGGAAACATGAGAAAACAAACTTTGGCGTGGAAAGAGCAAAGAGTGTAGGACTGACATAAATCACTTTTGTTATGTGTGAGACTTACAAATCCAAGGCAGACAAAGACCAAGGGAGAAGAAGGAATGCTATAAAGGAGAGGGAGCAATGATTAGAGGAGATGGGGAGTGGTGCTAAAAGCTCACTGAAGTGAGCTCGATCAAGTGAGGATTAGATATAGATCATTTTCTCCACTCTAAACTTGAACTTTATAAATGTTAAATGCAAATGTTGGTAGCGTCATTCCCATTAATCAACAGTAGTGGCATACCTGAATGATACCAACAAACTTTACCCACCTTCTCCCTATTCCAGAAAGAGGTCTCAGATCAGACGAATTTATACATCCTCATTACTGAGCTGTAATTTACATCAGAGACTCTCCCTGGAGTCTGCTGAGGATCCAGGTAGAATGTGCAGCCACACTAACAGCAAAACAGGAAATGCAAGTGCGATTTAAAAATTGGAGAACAAAAAATAAACTGTAATATAGAACAACATGAGCAGCAAGAAATGCAAACTCGACTAATACACATTTAACATGTAACTGTATTAGTTATTTGTATGACATTTACTGCACCTAACACATGATACATGGAAATGATTGGCATGAGTGATTCAAATATATATGTCGGGTTAAATTCTATTGTGATCACAGGATGCCTCAGGGAAATGTTTTTTTTTTTTTTTACTTAACAGCTTCAAATGAAGTCAGAAAAAGGAAGAAAGGGTTCGGAGAACAATTCTAGACTGAGATTCACATGAACATGATAAATAAGTCTGTTTTTAAATAAAGTCAGGCCAACAGTGCTCACTTAAGTAAAAACACTACACAGAATCTCACACAGTTAATGTGGATATGTGGATGTGTTTCTGGTGCTATTTTATTCCTATATCCAAAACTGTGTCGGCACCTACAATGAACTGATACAAACAATTACAGAAACAGAACACGTAAAAGAAATGTGGAGGAAGAAGTGAATAGTGAAAGAGGTAAAAAGAACGGTGAAGAAAAAAGTGTATAATATTTTTTTATATTTTCACTTTAGGCACATTAGAGTTTAATGTTGTGGGACAATAGTTGAATACCTAAGCCTTATCATAATCTTTTTTTATACTCTCATCTGTTTTGCACAAACCTTTTTTCCCTTTATAAAACAACCACCCTTTTTTGTTTTTATATGCACCTTTGTCCGTTAAACCATCTGTCTCATCTCCCTCTTTTCAACAACTCCCATTGTTTTCATTTCTCTTGTGTACACTTTTGCATACTGCGTATACTTTGTGGCTTAGATGTGGCAGCCAGAATGAAACTGACGTAATCACGAAATATTGTTCCTCTCGCTCTTTATCATATACTGTGTGTGTGTGTGTGTTTCCCTAGTGATGACGCTTTTCTCATTAGCTTTTCCCCTTCATTCTCTTCCCATCTGTGCACCTTTCGCTCCCCTTTGTCTCCACCTGCTTACTGCTTCTGTCACTCTTTTCTACTCCTGTTTACTCAGAAGGGATTCAAAAGAGCCAGAGGGAGGAAAGGGGGATGGAGAGGGGCTTTTGGTGGGTTGATTTGTCTCATTGGTGCTGATTGGAATCAATTAAGGTCTGCTACTCATTAGAGCCAGACTTAAATCTTAATGAAGACAACACCTACAGCTGGGGCACACATATTGACAAACTATATCACACTAAACTACATCAGTGTCAGAGATCAGTGCCAACTTAAGAGAATCCAAAACAGGCAAAATGTTGCCATTCATGCAAACCATTGGTATTTGTAACATCTATGTTTCTGATACATGTGTCTCATCAACATTTCTTGAAACATGTAACATATATTCACATTATAGTGTTTTAACTGACCCAGTAGATAGAATCTTTATTCGATACGCTGCAATCAATCGGTTGTTGCAATCATCGGTTTGGATGAAGGATATACAAAATCCATGATTTTGCTCCAAGTACCTCCAGGGCTGTAAAGTGAAGCATCAAAAACTGCATTTCCTCGAATGGCCACTTGAGGCTGGCACCAAAAGTGAGTCAATTCCCAATAGAGCCCCAGGTTACAATGTCAAACTTTATAGCAGAAATAAACATGTTTACAGCCCACTACAGCCCCCACTATCCCCCCCCCTCGTGACAACTGTACAAGGGGGGGGTGAATTTTTATATAATGCCACAGATTTGTAGCAGAGAGGGACCCCAGACACAGACATATTAATAAAAACTAAACTTACAAGTCCAACTTAAGAGAATCCAAAACAGGCAAAACAAACAAAAAAGAAAAATAGAAGGAGGACAAGGGAAACACAAAGGGAAACACAAAAAGTAGAGGCATGAACATGAACATAGACACTGACATCGACAAACTGACAAGGAACAAATGGAAGGTGGTTGTTGTATAGAGTGTACGATTATTGAATTTGAAACATGTGACTATAGGTAGAAACAGGGCCAAAGGAGGGAGACTGCAGGTGAGAGGAGGAGCTGCTGGAAGAGTGGAAAACTGCTGAGGGGAAGACGGCAGACAAGGGAACTAGGAAAAAAGACAGCAATGGAATGACAAATTCAAAAGGGAAAGGACTAGGATAAACAGACACAGGGCCAATCATTAACATGAAAAAGACACAAAGACAGGAAGTAGAACAAGTGAGGACACATGAGGAAGGTGATATGCAAAGCACAACAGGAAAACAACAACAGACCATGACATGTAACTCGTCCGTTTAAATATATATAATAGGACAAAGGTTATGTGTAATGAAGGCCGTGGCATTGAAATTATAAGGAAAAACATGCCATAGCAGCGTTTTATTCTGCCGATTGGGTTGGTCCGTCATAACAAGCCCGTCATAGAGTTGGCATCAGATGTGCAAACAGAGAAATGAGGTGTGTTCGGCTTTTGACTACAGGTGCTAAATTTATGGTTCTTGTAGAACATTGCAAGTTCCGTTTTATGATATCCACTTTTTTTATTACGGTGGTGGAAGTGTACTCCTCTCTACACTCACTCTTCAGTGAGCACCATGCAATAAATTTGATAAATACTCTTTTTATTTCCTTACACTACCCATCACACTGCCCATACACAAAAAAAAAAAAACACACAATTTTCTGCTCGGTCTGTGTCCGGCCACACACAGAGTAATGCTGTATATTGCAGCTTAGGTGCACACAGGCAGCCAATGCTTAACAATGATATGCTGCCCATTCAAGGTCATATTTGACGCACACAAATACACAGACAAATGTTTTCAGTTATGGAATCAACTCACAGATAAAATACACACATACACATACTAAAGCAACAATGGGTTAAAGCCCCAACTCATAAATCATGGAGGCTGGACTACAGACATTTAAAAGGCCCTGTTCACATACTGTAAATATGTGCAGCCTTCGTGAGAACCACTGTTCCACAGGTCAGAGAGGAGACGCAGGCTGAGACTGTACATCTCCCTCTCTCTAGAGCTCATTTTACATTTACGCCTCTATCCGTGTCTTTTGCCGTTTCTCCGGGTTCTTCATTTAGTTTCTGTCACCGTTATCACTGTAACTAAATAATAAATTTGAATAGAAGTCAAAATAGGATATTTAAAGAGAAACAGTTGATACACAAAAGGGAGGAAAAGAGATGAGAAATGAGAATCAGTGCATGGCTCAGAGGAAAAGCCTTTTTTGATTTCCAATTATTGGCTTGAATTGTTCAATAAATAACAACAAAACAGTGTCTGAATTGAATTCAACCTAACTCTGTCAAAATAAAGTTTGCCTGCCTTGCGCTCTGGTCCACAGTGGAATATATTTATCAAGTTTTGCAATAGAATGAGGTACAGATGCCTGTGGCTCCCAAAGAGAGAATTCAAATGACTTTGACTTGTCCAGCACTTCATTTTACTTTCATTAAAGTCTGTTAATAGTTTGCATGACTTGCTAAAAAAGTATCTAGGTTGAGCACAATAGGCAACAAATTTTATGTCTATGCAACACTTTTGGTGGTTTAATTAGCACCACATAGTTGCTAAAACCACAATTACTATAGACATGTACAGTGGAAACCACTCATTGTAATCACATCTGGCGGTTAAATTTATCAGGATGTAATTGCAAAAATGGAATATAAAATTCATAATTATGTTTTCATTCGTGAAAGTACAGGTGAAGTGGTTGCAATGTTGATTATGTCGTTTCAATGGCACCTGTCAGTGGATGGGATATATTAGGCAGCGCCCGGATCTGAGATCGGTCTGTCCTTCCTGAGACCTCTTTTGGTACTAACCACTGCACACTGGGAACACTCAACAAGTGTTCCAGTTTTGGAAATACCCTGTCATCTCACCATCACAGTTTGGTCCATGTCAAAGTTGCTCAGATCCTTACACTGCCCATTTTGCTGCTTCCAACAGTTTGAGGATTAAATGTTCACATGCTGCCTAATATATCCCACCTACTTTTTTTCCGTTTTATAGCAGGTGGTATCCAGTGTTAAGGTGCGTTACGGTCACCTTCTATGTTCATGTGTGGAACAGCATTAATATCCCCTTATCTAAAAAGCGTAGAATGGACATAATGGTGGGAGGGTATTCAGTTGTTGACAATTTGCAACATTGTCACTTAATATCACACACTGAACCTTTAAGGGGTTACACCTTCCCTCTTCCAACACACCTGATTCAAATGATCAGGATCAGCTCATCATCAAGCTCTGCAGAAGCCTGAGAACGATCCTGATCATGTGAATCAGGTGTGTTGGAAGAGGGAAACATCTAAAACATGCTGGATTGTGGCCCTCGAGACCAATTAACAAAAAGGAGGAAAACAAGAGTCATAATTTGTAACTTGTTTGTGGTTGAATGATATTATGAGATAAGAAGAAGTGTGGTCTATTGGCCTTGGCAGAGGTCTGCATTCTCCGAGGGCACTTCTGTTCTGACTCTGAATCAAGTTGCACAGAGAAGATGAGACCGACAGGAAGTCAGATACACAAAACTGACTTTTCTGTCATCATTTCCATCATTTTCTCGTTCCTTTACACCACCTGATCACCCTGTTGGTCTCTGCCCAGTACTTTGACCCCGTGCTCTGACCAGGACCAAACATGTGCAGTACATGTTATCTCACGTCTGTCAGTACACTGGCATGAACGCATGTTGTGTCCAACACCTATTACATAGCTAGATGCTTTCATAAAAATATACAACACTCTCTCCTTATTCTCACTATCTCTCTCTCGGTCTTCATGAGTATGTGTGTGTGTGTCTACTGACCACACAGTAATAGTCCTCAAGGTTAATTGACCGCAAGCACATCACTTGTTCCTCCAAATAGACATTCAGGGTTAGGGTCTCCCTCCCACTTTCTCCCTTGACCTACGTAAGGTATCATTATCAGCTCTCTCTGTCTTTCTAGCTCTCTCCTTCCTTGGCTGTCTCTAAACAGAGACACACAGAGACCGACACTACCCCAGAGATCCCCCTTGCTCCCTTATTAACCCAACACTGTGTCTCTTCATAGCAGAGTTATAAATTCAGTTGTTTCTCTCTACCAGTACTGAGAAAAAGAGACTCAAAGGACAATGCCTTTGGTATCCTTTAAGCTATACAGGACAAATCAGTTTTTTGAGCGCAAGCACAGTATCATAGACAAGTGGGGGTTGTAAGAGTCAAAATTATGAAACAGTAATTCATATTGTTAATTTGTCAATTTAGTATTTAATATAAATCATACCATTTATTTATAACTCTTTTATCCTGAAAATACTAAATGCAAAAGGTTCTTCCGGTCAAAAAAGACAGACACATCCAAAGGTCACTTTCACTATTGGCTTTTCATGGTTCAATAATGTATGGTTACATCCTCTGCAAGTGCTAAATGTCTACCCCAGTAAAAGTTTGGGTTGTCCGTGTGCACTAGTAGTTTGATTATGCCTATATTTAATGCATGAATAAGAAATACACATGGTTCGACTGGATGTGACATTAATTGTACTTTTAGTAAATCAAAGTGACACATATAACTCTACCCGTGTCCTTTACAACACCATAAAATAATGCATGACTGAGTAATTAGAAGCAATGACAAGAGCACTGAGGTACATTTTAAAAGCAGCACATGCTTTTCGCTCACTTTGTGTGCCTGGAAATGTTAATATAATTAATGATTTTCAATCCTTGGGCACTTTGTTACCTTGAAATTGTGTCAATATTTGTGCGGAATTTATAATAGCCCATTGTTGTTTTGTTGTACCAGTTGTTAGAGCTGTCCATCTTTACCTGCTCTCCTTGGTTTGTTTTCCTTTTGTAGTCAGACATTGTGTTGAGTTTTGGAATCACTGTCCATGTGGGTACTTCAGGGAATCTGAAGGCAAAGCTGAGTCTGTGCATGCTCTCCAAATTATTATTACTAATTATGCATTATGCAAAACAAAAAAACAACAAAAAAAAAACTTTTACTTTTTGGTTCAACTTTTGCTACAGTTATAGTTGTTGAATACCACCTGAATACAAATAAATAGTACCATCACTAATTAGACAAATGATCTTCAGACATCAGTACATTCAGAGCACTTTTCAACAAGCAAAGATTATGACTGCAACCTCAGAGAAATTTTGCATGTGTGCTTGTTTGCCTTGATGTGTCTCCCACCGTTTTTCTCAGTTAGCTTCAGTGGCTAATCATGGCAAATGAGAGCTAGCAGGGAGGCTAGATTGGCATAAGTTGGCATTAACTGGTGCATTAGCAAGTGTTGGGCAATTACTTTAATGATGTAAATTGGACTGAGATATCCCCCTGCACAGGAAGTGAACGAGAGAAATGTAACAATGATTATGATTAGGCGGCTAATTATACTATCAGCTCAATGCAGCACATAGCCTAGACAGGCAGGGATGCTTGGTGTGTTTTCTGATTGCAGTGTTTTAGTATGTGTGTGTGTGCATGCGTGTGTGCACATATTACTATAATTTTGACAACTATTTCATTGAATGTGCTCTTTTAGACATGGAGTGATTTTGACATGTTTTGATCCAGCATATCATGTCTGACTTGTGAAGAATTAATAGACATACAGTAATGGAAATATGCATATGCATGCTGAGGCATACAGTATGTCCCATAATCTGTATTAATTTGATATTAATGCATTTTCTGCTCTAGGTTTTTATATAGATGATATGAATAATAATGTCACAGCATGAGGGAAGCACTCTTAGCTCCCAGCAAATAGGGCCTGGGCTTTGAATCTATCTGCCAGCTGGGGCTTTTCTATGTAGAGTTTCCATGTAGCCCAGAGGTCTGTGTCGGTTTACTCTGGGTGCTCTACTTTTCACCCACAGTCCATGACATGCATATGAACTGACTCTGAGACTCTTTTAACTGCTTATAAGAGTGAAATGCTGCCTGTATGTGTTATTCATGTGACTGACAAGACCTGTCCAGTTCATACCCTGCCCGCAGTCCAGTGTGTGCTCTGCATAGAAAAAGAAGGTATGGAGAATAGATAGATGGATGAGGAAATACGGAATGAATACACGTTGATCTGGTGACAAACAAGAGTGTGTAAGTTAAAAGCTCTCTTGAAGCAGACACATTGCATTGTATCCCAAAGTCACACTTTCTCTTAATAACTCAATTTTTACCAAAAAATATACCAAAGTAATACAGCAGTTAGAGGGAGAGGTAGTTACTCCCTCTGTGTATCAGAGAGACTACTGGAGGGTCACATAGTCAATTACATTCTGGTACACTGAGTTTGCCTGGAAGAAAATGTTGGCAAGGAAACACACTTGTTTTTAAATAAAAAAAGGACAAAATGCATTCCCCTTCATGTGGGCACATGGCTGCAGGCGATCTTTTTATTTTATTATTTTATTTTTTTCAAAATAGTTCTAACCTTGTTGGGAAGTGAGGGACAAATGGCGTGTGATTGCCTTGTTGTTCTGCATGTTTCTATGTTTGGCTCGCAGTGCCTCGGGGCCTCAGCAGGCCACTGCTTTAGGCCTGCTGGTTGGCCCAAAGTGACGTTGAACAGCAAAGGCAGACAGCAACAAACAAAAGCAAACACACCCACAAACAGATTGAGAAGTGCAAACAGTCAGACAGTACAGCACATACACAATGATAAGCAGGCTGACATACTACATAATCCCAGAGACTGTATCCTCCCCCTCCCTGAACTATTTGTCTTTTCCCATTTGTCCCTTGTCCATTTTTCCCATGTTTCCACTGGAAAAAAAAGAGATGAAGGAAGGTGAACAAGGAGGCAGAGGAGAACACGGAGGACAACATGAACAGGAAGAAAGAAAAAGGGACAGAAAAATTAGTGGGAGGCAGGAAAAAGGTGAGTGATGGAAAGCGGGGGGGGGGGGAGAGGGGATTATTGGGGAGGACGTCGCTGAAGGACACTAGGCAGTGGTAAAGTTAAAGATTGATTTAGTATGCTGCTCACATAGACCTATGTGTGTGTACATGTGTGTAAGACCGGTAGAGAAAGATAGACAGGGCAAATATACTGAGATATATATATTGGATTTCACCTTGTTTTTTGCATGTTGTGTAAATTCTTCACGGTAGTCTTTGCGTGTTCCTGTATTGTGGTTTGTCATGTTTTAATGTGCACGTTGGGATCATGTCTATTAATGTGCACAAGCACACAAACCTATCCATTTAGCTTATTTACCCTTTTAAATGAATAACTAGAATCATATATCCACATGTGTGTTTGTGTGTGGTGGCTTTAGGTGTGTTGGCATGGCCTTGGCTACCTCTAAAGCAGATTAAGAGGACAGGGCGTCTGACCTTGTTGTTGCACACTGGGCTTCAGTGACAGAACAAGGGTGCAAAGAGCACCTCTATGTAGCCCATGGTGTGCGCCAAGCCTGGGTTAGCCCACCACCCTGTGACCCATCTGCTGGGGGATCAGGCTTAAAGTGCCACTTAAGGGTAATTGGCTTGTCTGTCTCCCAGTCGCCACACACATAAAAATCTAACATAACAGACACAGCGCTCTACTGGGCCATGTGTGTATGCATGGAAAGGATAATTTACTGTATGTGTGTGTATATGTGTGTGTGTGTGTGTGTGTGTGTGTTTGTTTGTTTGTTTACAATCATTATCTTTAAATGTAATTAATTGTAACAAAAAGAATATATAAAAAACTAAAAAGGAAGTGCAATAGCATGAAGTCAACTAAAACAAGTCTAGTCTGGGACATTTACCCTAAGTTGAATGCACCTCACATATCAGATATTGTCTGATCAGCATTTAATGTCAACAAGTGACCCAGTGACTTCACAAGAAATAACTTGGTCTTCTGTGACCTCCTTTTTATTCTCTCTCTTCCTCCAGTTTTACACAAGCTAGGCATGGGATAATTGCTCATTTCAAAATGTGCCAGATTAGCTGACCCCATAAAACAATAGTGCCACAGAGCGCCTGGAAAAGAATTAGGCTTTCCAAATGAGTTTTTATTTTGGGTTATTTCCATTAGTAATGAAGTCAGTCATATGCCATCGGTAACTGTGCCTGGGCTACGGCATCAGGTCATGCTGAGGTCAAATCTGACTATATGTCAAAGGGCAAAAAAGGAGAAGACGCAGGAGGCGTATTGATGCCGTGGGTCAGTTCGAGGACAAATGAGTCAACACTGCAGCAATAACAAAGACAGACAGACAGGAAAGATGACCAATGTGAGCTATGTGACTGAGTAATTACAGGTCAAGAACTAGAGTTTCATCTTCCACCATGAAATGTAGCTATATATCATATGTACCTTTATAAACTGGAAATGGATGGAAATGGATGGTCAGGGCTAAAATAAGAGAAAAAAGAGAAAATGAAACAAAAATAAACAGAAAACACTGCTTTCCTGTCTCCACAAAGCTGGTTGTAATGATGTCAGTTGGCCAGCTGGCGGTCTTATTTATATAAGACAGTAACAACAAAGACACCCATGTGTAAATACGTGGTAGATACTAGGGGTCTACCAGTTCACCCTGAATCAATCTAAATGGACCATGGCCCGGTCGATGGCCTTGTTTTAAGTTATGAATTGCTTTACTGAAGCTTTGTTGCTTCAGTGTCTCACGTCAACTCGCATTGACCTTTGGCTTTTTATGAAAGTAATGCAGTGTAGGTAAACAACAGTTCGGACAACGCAGACGTGGTGTACAGAGGACCATCAATTCTAAAATCCAGAGTTTGGAAGAAAACATCTGGGATTCACTGGTCTTTTATGAATTATATCTATATGAAGGAAATGAATGACACTTTCTCAAGAAATGGGTTATTTTAATTCATAATGGAATGTGTTACTGTAACAGATTGCATCACACCACATTGAATCAAACTGAAGCGAACCGAATCGTTCTGTATTAAAACGTATCGTTCCTGAGTTGTATACATGCAGCCCCATGTATCTAGATGTGTATCGCATCGTCTTACAAGGCAGTAATACACACCCCTGTAAACATTAGTTTATACAGGGGCACCTTTGGATGTACTTGTTATTCCAGTTTTGAAAACATGTCAGAGCATATGAACATACACATGTGCACTTACAATGGAAAAGCTGTTCCAACGTTAGTTACACATCTTCACTAAGAAAATATGAGGTGGTTTGAATATTTAATTTATACACCTATGATATATTTAGCCTGTATAACACATATAATAGTAGGTCTAATGTAATTGCTTCTATTGCAATTCTTTACATATAGGTGAAAAAATCCCTCAAACCTGCCACCAAAAAAACATGTGGTGGCCCTTACACAGCTGGAGGATGCCAGCTGGATCCCAGCTGGATCCCAGCCGGATCCCAGCTGGATCCCAGCCGGATCCCAGCTGGATCCCAGCCGGATCCCAGCTGGATCCCAGCCGGATCCCAGCTGGATCCTAGCCTTATAGATGCAGACTGAGGAGGTCTGTCTGGTTATGGCCTGTCTGCTTCAGTTTCAGGCAGGGTTGACACAGACGCACTGCTGTGTCCTAACCGAATAATGGTAAAAACTTCAAAGCTGAGGCTACTAGAACTTTTTGTATCTCGAGAGTTTATTGTTCATTCTCCATTTTAATGATGTTCCAGATGAATCAGGAGTCAGGCACCAGTGTTCAGCCTTGAGCTATACAAACTGGCCTGGAGCAGGTCCCACAGAGTCAGGAAACCGTGAGCTGCAGACGGTGCTGGACCACCTTGACCCTGGATTCTGACAGCAGAAATTCTGGAGAAACAAACTAAGATGTGACTGTGAAAGATGGAGATAAAGTGTTCATTTCCATCCTTTAATGACACTTCAAAAGAAACAATGTAAAACCTGAATCATGCATCACATAAGTAAAATGTCTAAACATTGTGCATTGTCTGTTTTTCAGCAAGGAACACTGGACAAAGATTTAACACTTAAGAAGCGATGAATGAAATCCTATCTCCTTTGTGAAGTCCCAAGTTGTGGCTGTGCTGGACAATACGCATATGCTAAAATTTGTGTGGAAATGAACAGTGCGCCCATTTTTTGTCTTACATTTGTTTTATAAATGGGGGCCAGTGTGTCCACGCTTATTTCACTTATGCTACTTTTACATAGTCTTGCACTTATGTGACTATTTCTGCTTCAACATGTAACACATGACGTACATGTGTTACATGTCATGTCATGTGTCATGTAACTTGACACATTAAGATTCATTAAAGATTCATTAAACAGAACAGTGTCTGCTGAAACAAGGGAAAAATAAACATGAAATGTGAAACTTATCGAAATGGTGACCTAAAGGGCTACACAGATAGAAGCAGAATGATAACCTTGTGTAAGAATCATTAAAATGCTCTTATTATCTATACCCAGACATGTTTTTTTTTGCCAGTGGAAACACGTTCAAGTTGTTGATTGCAGGCCACGACCATCCAATAAATTGTATTCGACAGTATATAATAGTACACCATCTCCTTGTCTTTTGCGGTGAGTGCATCCCTTACTCCCAAATCATTTAACAGAACTAGGTACCAGTCAGTATGTCATTGAGTTGAACAGTGTCTTGGCAATGGACAGCGGTCCTTGCCTCCACTCAAGTGAAGTTTGCAAACCCCCAATATGGGTTATGACACAGAAAGGCTCTATGCCACTACGTCTCAACACCCTCCCAGAGCTTGTTAAGTTTGGGCAGTGGAGACTGGCACAAAGTCTGTAGGCACTGTCTAAAATACATTTTTTTGTGGTTTCTGGCGAGGAGGTATAAGCTCAACACCAGATTCCCTTATTTGGGGGAGTTCTGCTTCACCAAAAAGTGGGATGTTGTTTGAAAAAAAACTAGACACAAAGACTGCATGATGTAATCTGGATCCTTTGACAATGTATTGTGCAAAACCAAATGCATTGTACGCCTACATCCTCCTACAAATACAGACTCTATCTAGATATTAAATACTGCTAGCTTCTTCATAAGGAAAGACAATTCCTGACTACGGTAAGGTGTGTTTGAGTCTATAATCAACTCAAATAGACCTTGCATTGATGTCTAAATTTCTTTCTGTTTCATTTTAGTAGTATATGTAATAACAATAATAATAATGTACTGTTAAATATGAGAACATATATTTAGCTACTTCATTAAATCACTGCCTTATTATTTTTACAACTGTAACTTAAGTCCAGAAGCCCACACTGCTCAATATCTAACTAAATTGTATAGGTCTTTGTTATCAGCTAATTGCTTTGGTGTGAATTTACCATGGGCCTAGTGGGCAATGGACGGTGCTGTCTGTGCCCCTAGATGGAATGCATGTAGGAATGGAAAGTAGTTTTGTGGTGGTTTCCCTGTGTCTTTTACTGTATGTGTTTCAGAGTGTTTTCATTTCACACATCTATGCACAATAGAAGTTGCATGCCTACTGCCAGTAACTTGATACTGTATATCATCTGTCATACTTGCTTTAAATATAATTCTAGTGGCTGGTGGCCAATTACAACAGAAACAAAGCACCTGGATACAAATTGTTGAATATATTATGTAATTTTTGATCTAGGTAGTGGCTGAAAATGACTGCCTGGGTGAGATCTAAATCCCTGTAGCAGAGGGTGTTGCCATTTTGGAAAGTCAAACCAGCTGGTGAGGCCAACTGCACAGTGATTAAGAATGAAACCTTTCAAGATGACTGGGTACATTTTAAAATCTGGTAAGGCAGACATAAGTATTAATGTGGCACAACCAGGTTTTCTTTCAAGAGAGGAAAATATGGCATTCCTACACTGTACAGTCAATTGGGATGGTCTGCACAGTTGGAACAGCTGATATGAACAAGTATTGTGTGTACTATTTTTGTGTTTTGAGTGGTGAGTCTTGAAGATTTAATTGGACCTTTGGATAAATAATAACATCAGGAACAATGAAGGTTTGATATTTACCACTTTAAAAATGTTCCAATTATTTGCTTTTAATAACTTAATAAAGAAAAAAAATGTGACACTCCCGGAAAAACACAATGGAAAAAACGGCTGAACAGCACAATCCATATTTCCCCTAGGAAGGTTCAATAAATAAATAACAGAAATGTGCAAACATGTAGAAAAACAACAATTATTAATGTACATGTCCAAACAAATTACACTCTCCCACATTCACACAGGTCACATATACACAGTCACACTCGCACTTAGTTGTATTGATTTATACTCCTGTTTTGTTTTGGGGAAAATAAATAAATTATCTTTGTCTCCCAAGGGACTGTTCAACTGTAGCCACAGCAGCATATGATTGTGAAATCAAAGGAAGACTCAGAAGAATAAGAAAAAAAGAGGACAATGTTGAAACATAACTGTTTCTCAAGGTGATATCAACAGAACTGAAGGTAGAGGAGAGAACGGAAGAGGTTAAGGGATTTAAAGGCGTATTGTAAAGGGGCTTGAGGATGGATGGATGGAGAATTGACAGCTGAGATGATAAGATGTGTAAAGAAAAGGCCTTACTCACAAAGCAGCTTGAGTGGCTGCGTGTTTGGGGTCACAGGGCTCAAAGCGCTTGAGTGTGTCTGTTCTTATGTACGTAAGAGAAAGAATTGTGGCTACAGGTTAGTGGGAAATTCTTGTGTACCGCTGCCACTGATACATCCTTTATTCACACACACAGCCACATGCACACACACTGGAGGTCTTTTCCACAACATTTTCCAAATGCAAATATTTCACTGGTGCTGTCATGCCTTCCATTGTATTGCCAGAACTTAAAGCAGTTTTGTATTTTTTCCTCTGTGCGAACCAGCACTTCAGCTTCTCCTCGCCTGTGTCGCGAGGCAGCTCGGACAACCAGACCGATGTTTCAATTCAGTTTTGTATTATAAGAACTCCTATGTATTTTAGACTATAAACTTATAGGTGCTGAGTCAAGACAGATCCATAGTAGAATAAGTACTGCTATATTGTGCTTTTGCCACTGTGTAAAATGCAGTACTGTTGTGATTATTTAGTTCTCAAACCACATTTGGGTGCAGTTATTTGAGTGGCATATAAAGACACAATAAACATAATATGCTTGAGGATTTATGCTCTGTAAAGAAAATGGATTTATCATTTT
This sequence comes from Coranthus polyacanthus, assembly GCA_037367275.1. NCBI lineage: Eukaryota > Metazoa > Chordata > Actinopteri > Kurtiformes > Apogonidae > Coranthus > Coranthus polyacanthus. Next base: position 11,776,702 of record JAPQRN010000006.1, on the reverse strand, counting down.
CAACATTATATCAATAAAGGTAGTTTATAGGGAATAAGACATAAAATCAACTTTATATTATTATTGTCATATTGTCACAATCAGCAATGTACATATGTTTATATACTCAGTAAGTAAATATTATTGCACAATGTAAATTGGTGCCTGTTATCTTCAGCAACAGTATCCAACATATTAGGATGTGGTCTGGACCACATATGGCCACATCCTTTTAAAAGTGTGAGCATGAATGTGTCCTTGGCTTGAACACTCACCTGATGTCTTCTGTGCAAACAGAAGTACATACAGTGTTATATTAAAGTGCAACAACAGGCAACAACAATTAGAAATTTGGAAAAGCCCATAGAGATATATTAAAGTACCTCAAACAGCTTGTGCAATCTGGTTGTGGGACACCAAGGAATAGACGATAGTCTGCATCATTTTGGGTGGAGGTGAGATCAACAAACCTACTGAGCTTCAATATTCTTATTTTACACATTACCACAATCTTTTCCTAACCCTTACTAATTTTGTTTTTGTGTCTAAACCTAACCAACGGAACAATTAAATTCGGAAAAATTAATTTTAACAATGTATGTATAATACATTTTTCTGTGCAATTTATCTTGCTGCCTGTAGAGGCGCTAATACATCATAGGCTGATATTGTTGTATGTTAAGGTATGGGTAAACAACTTATTTAGTCGATGAGGTTGGAGAACTTATTGGCTCAGCCGTCTCTGGACATACTTGGGAATCCTCCATAGGGTACTATCCTAATTACTATTTCAGAACAACTCAACTGGCTGCTTACGACACAAATAATCAGCTGTTCGGCTCTGAGTTCCCACTCAATATTTAAACTTTTCATTTTGTTCCTAATGGTAGGCTCAGACACACTACTTTGAAATGATCATTTCTGCTACTTGTATCCTTGTTCTCACTGTTTGGAACTCTACCCACAAACCGTGACAAAAATAAATGTTTGAACATAAAGTTAATTTACACATTATTTGACACCATTAGTCAGTGGCAAGCTTCCAGTTCACCATGACGTACGAAGCTGCATTTACAGCACACTGCATGAATCAGCAGGCGACACTCACCCTTAATTCTCTCATGCTGCTTGGAGCAAGATTATGCTTCTTCAGCCACGCTGGTGGCACTGTGAGTTTGTAATGCTCATTGTAAAGATGTCTAGTCCCTCACCCATCACAGAGCTTTTGTCCTCAAAACTGAGCACCAAGGGAGGAAAGGACACGTAAACTTCATTTCAATAAAGAAGTGATTTTCTTAGAGGGAAATGTCGACAATGTAAATTAATTTGAACAGAAACAATGAGCCCGTTCTTTGTCTTGAAGACAGACTCTGTTACCTTCAATGTGGCTTGATCTGGTAATGCATAATTCTCTTTAATGTATCAAAAGGATCACTTTTTCAAAGATTCACATTGATTTAGACAGAGTTCATATTTGGAGAAAGTGAGAATATCAAGGTCACTGTATTGCTAGTTTTATTTGCAAGCCGTTTGTAAAACCCAACATAATTACGTCGATTGAGTGAATTCAGTTTTGATCTAATGCCTCTCAGAGTTTACTCAAGCAAACAGAGAATAAAGAATTAGCTCAAACTTCATTAATTATAAATTCAAAATGGATTCATCAAGTGTGTGGACACGGTGTATGTGTGTGTTAACGCTTTTGTTTTGTTTTTTTACGCCATTCACACGTAAGAAAGAACATATTAATTTATAAAACATACAGTTCTTCAATCAAGTTCTCGGGTAATGTTTCTGTGTCCTGTTAGTTTGATTTGTTGTTGTGTGTGTGTGTGTGTGTGTGTGTGTGTACTCAATTATAGAGCAATAATTTGAAGGTAACAAAATAAGAGACATAATAGAAGGAAGGAACAAGTCAGTGAATTTAATTAAAGCCACGTTTGTGCAGAAATGCATGGTGCCATCTTTCTTCCAAAGGGATAAAAAATAAATAAATAAATAGAAATCCTCATTTGCACCAGAAAGACATTCCTCTACCATATTACCATTCTTTATATACATTTCTCTCCAGCTGAAAATGAAGACACATTATATGCAGCTAGGCATTTTGGCATCTTGTACAGAGCTTGCATTGTGTTTAAAAGTGCTGTCACTGCAAGACAGGCTTCCCATCCCTGTGATTCTCACTCCACATGTCCTCGCTAATACAGGAGGAGTTAAAAATACACACAAAAAATACATAATGTTCAGTAGAGGCGGTAGCATGTGTCTGAAATAATCTATTTTTGCATATTGCATTTGGTGTGTATGATACTTATTTATTTTGTCTGTAGCACAACATCCCTTTCATTTCCTTTTTCTCATCTTTTTCTTCATCTTCACCAGAAACACAAAATTGATTGCGCTTAATACATTCTGATTAGCCTTCTCCTTTCAATAAAATTGACTGTGTTTGAAAATGGATGTTGTTTGATATAATCATTTTACTTTGTAAAAATAACCTAATGTCTGGAATGCACCTTGGCTTTCCATAAGGAGACCCACTGACAGAGAGAGTCGCTGTCGCTACTCGGAGTGATGTTTATAGATTCCCTCAACTTCTGTAAATGTCTAATGTTTTAATAGAGCCCGTATTTTTTTTTACATGTGGCTCTGGTGGCTACTTGATATTTTACAACCCTTTCATTAGTCAGCATTTTACTTCTCCATTAGCTATTACGCTGTTTTACAAACTCAGACTTAAAAAGAAAGATTATATCTGCACTGAAACCTGCATGTATAACACATCTCTATCTCTAAGCCCACATCTGTAATTTATACACACAGTGCAATATGCATCATCTTTATCTCAGTCAATATAATTTTGAGGTAAGCCTTAATTGGGTTTCCAGTTTTGACTTTTACATTAAATTCTCCCAAAGTTACAGTTGTTTGAGTGTCATGTATTAGCATCCAAACACATACTGTACAGTATTATAACAGTACACTACAGTATGTACACTTGCTACGGTTTGTGCTTACTGTTTTTCTGTTTTGTTTCCATATCCTCAGATCCATTTATCTTCTATATCTCTCTATCACTTCTTTCTACACCACCTACCATGAAACCCTTTGTGTCTCCCATCATCCCATGCTTGACCCCAACTCCCCATATACCCGCCTCATCATCCTCTCTCTCCTGGCCTCCCTTTTATTTTTCATCATTCGCTCTTTCCCTCACACCCTTTTCCCCGTTATTTGCCTCCATATAGCTGACCTTTTAGCTTCTGCTGCTGAGCCTCAGTGTTTAATGAATGGAGTCCTGCTGAGTGACCAGTAGCTTTAACCAACTACATAACTGTGCCAGCAGGCTAGTTATGTTCACAGGAATGCGATACATGCATCCGCACGTATTACGCAGCGTTAAACTTTGCTTTGAATTGTCTATGTGATTCATAATCATATATATTTTAGTTAAGTTCAAAGAAGTTGTGAAGATGTGTTTTAGAGCTGCTGATGGATTGCCCATCTTTCATGCTGCCTTTGGATGTAATGTCTATGTAATTAGCTTCACTTTAGGCTGATTTCCTTGTTTTCACCGGTGAGTTGCTGAGCAGGGCAAATTGCATTAAAATATTGAAGAGCAAATAGATGCAAAAGATGCAGACTTTGCACAAAACACACTCACACATAATCACCCACACACACACAAGCCAAACACAGCTAACTGTGCTTGGCATGTCAAGAGCATGTGACAATTTGTGGCTTCAGTGGTTTCCATTAGGACTTGGTAAGATTGGAAAGGAATACAGCATCAGTTTAATTTCACAAGTGCAGTTTGATTTGCATTCATCTGCTGTGTGTTCTCTGTGATGTCTAGTTCCAAATAGGGATGTATGTTGTTTTAAATTGGTTTCATGATTTGAATAAATGAATTACGCACATACACAAGCAAACACAGAATCACACATATGCACAAATACACAATCTGTGTGGAAATGAGCATCTTCTGTGTCAGAGGCCAAAGCATTAAAAAAAAAAAAATAGGTTTTATACTGCAAGAAACTGAAAGACCCATGCAAGACGAATCATGCTTATGTTTGTGGACAGGCAGTGTGCGTGCATATGCGCAGCTTTGTGTTTGTGTGATTTTTTTTTTTTTTTCGTTTAACAAAATCAATCAACAGTCAATGTGTCACCTATAAAATGAATCAAATTGAATATAATCTGCTCAATTTCTCTCTTGCTTTCACACTCATGTGGACATAATCTGTTTCGAGTGAGTTGCCATTCGTTACAGCACTAAAGTCACATTAAACATTTTTGAATTTTGTGATGCAATAGCAGGAAAGCAAATAAATAGTTGAGGAAAGAGTAATTTCTTACATTCTGCCTAACTCAACTTAAGTAGTGTAATGAAGGGCAGTGAATAAAAGACCTTTAATGAAATACACATGTTAAAATACCCAGAAGAGATACTGTAAACCACTTCATTATTCATCTGTTTCAACCTGATTTTTTTTACATTTTTTAATTTAACTTAGTACTCCCTTCTGAAAGAACACACTTTGCCACTATTGCTCCTTTGCATCATGTCATTCCTCAATTCACCTGTGAGTCCTAACAGCAATAAATGCACCTCGCATGGCAACACATTCTCAGGCAGAGGCCAAAAAAAAAAAGAAAAAAAGAAAGAGAGCGATTCTAAGGGCAGGTGAAAGACAGGGGTAAAGAGAGCGAAACTGGAGGAAACACAAAAACGGTAGCACATCTAAGAAAATGA
>JAPQRN010000006.1:11751188-11763862 GCA_037367275.1 Coranthus polyacanthus | reverse complement strand
ATGCAAACTTAGGACCTCAACTGTGTTGCCACAAACAAACACACACATACACATACAGTTTTAGTAAGTGCAGTAAGTAACTGTTTGCCTTGGTTGTGTAGTAATAATCACAACCTTATTGGCATGTATGACACAAATCAGACTTAAAAGGAGTTTAATGCGACGTTGTGGCTCCTGTCACACTGGGTTGACCCAAGTGCACCAAGGAACTAAAGAGGTCCATGTATGTCCGTGTGTGAATGAAACATGACCTTGAAAGGCCACTGCACTGGCCTTTCGCTGGGGGGGGGTTATGACTATTTGTCGTGACTCCATGCCACACATATACACACATTAACACACTGGCACGAGTGTAGGAATTGCTGAATGATTTATCGTGGTATTGTAGACACTAATGAATGTAACAGTTATGTTTTTAGGCTTTTTATGCTATCTCAACTATCACAATATCTATGCTCATATTGATATATAAATGCACACATACACAAATTGGCACAGACATCCACATGGTAAAATGTGGACACACCTTCCAAAAGCATGGTGTTATTAAAACATTTGGGCAGAGTCATGGATACACTGCTATTTATAGACACGGCCACCTGTCAAGGTTTGCTTGAAAGCTGTCTACAACTGGCGGCAGTCATATGTCCAGAATAAATGCCCAAAATCATTTCCAAATATAGAAATGACAGCACAAATAAATATGGACAGAAGATCGCTGTTACTGCTTTAGACAGAGCTGTGCTTATTAAGATGAAATGAAACTTGGGATTGATTTATTTATCACTGTCTCTGTAACTGTTTTCAAACTGTGATTATAAACAAAGCAACTCACATTTACTTTAAACAGCTGCTCACGATAAAGGTTCATATAAATCAAGTTTAACTTTAATTTATCTCTTATTTGAAAGTCATGCAAAACTGGTGTAAGCAGCAAGCCATTCAGCAATACATTTGTGTCAGTGTTGATTAATAAGGACTATTCTTTCTAGGGTTCAAAGGTGCAGAGATGTGGAACCCAAACACTCCTCTTAGTGAAGACTGCCTGTACCTAAATGTTTGGACCCCACAGCTCAACAAAACCCAGTCACAAACTCCACCTTTGGCCCCTGTCCTTGTCTGGATATATGGGGGTGGGTTCACATCAGGAACATCGAGTCTGGACATTTATAATGGTTGCTTTCTGAGTAAATCTGAAGGTGTTGTTGTGGTATCAATGAATTACAGGTAAGAACTTTAAACTCATAAATACAAAATAAAGTATAATAATAATGATTTCATATAAATGACAGTAAACCAAGAACAGTTAAGTACTATCAGAGCCGACCGCTATCCGTGCATCATAATCTGTTCATGCAGATGTCTCCGTTACTAGCAATGTACAGTTAGTGACAAACTTTTTAGTTAGGGATACCTGGCTATTTTGGCCATTGTAATATCATTACTTGGCACTTTTTCAACATTTGTTCTTGTATAGGAAAATATTATCACGCCCAGAAGAATGGTGAGAAAGAAAAAAGGGGAAAAAAGACAACACGATGATATCAAGCACAGAAATAAAATGAGAAACATGCAGTCCGTTTTTACAGAGAGTATGGTTTTGAATAATGGAGAGAAAAAGTGTGTTTACAAACATTATAATGTCACAGTGAAGTAGACCTTTGACCTTCTGGATATGAAATGTCATCATTTTAATGTGTATTGAGATATCACATTTTCAGTCGGAACGGGGATGGACTGAAGGACAAAATGTCTTGTGTAAAAACTGTAATTAGGATGTAATGAGTAGAGTAAATGGACACAAGTGTCCTTATCACTACGTACAACTCTCCTCTTCTTCCTTGCTTACATTATCATGTCTCAACATCTATTTTTGTCCTCATCAATGACAGACTTGGAGCTTTTGGCTTCCTGTCTCTTCCTGACAACAAAAATATCCGGGGAAACGCAGGCCTGCTGGACCAGCGCTTGGCCCTGCAGTGGGTCGCCCATAATATTGCTGCCTTTGGAGGGGACCCGTCAAAGGTAAAAGGTATTCTGTTCTTCATTATGTAACTGAAGCAGATAAAAACATTCTGAAACGAACTTCTGTACAAACAGTAAAACAATGTGTTGCTGTTTCCAGGTGACTCTGTTTGGGGAAAGTGCAGGCTCAGCATCTGTGGGCTTCCACCTGCTCTCTCCAGGCAGCAAGGATCTTTTCCAGAGGGCTGTGATGCAGAGTGGCTCTCCTAATGCACCCTGGGCCTCGATCAGCAAGGCTGAGGCCTGGGATAGGTGTGTAAATGTATATTGTCCACCTCATGTATTCACATATTTTTGTTAATCCACACCCACATCTCCTCCTTGCCTTTATATCCCCTGGCTCACTGTTGTGTCATGCACCGTCCTCCCTTTCATCCTTCATATTGCTATTATTATTCTTTCTCTTTCTTCCTCCTGCCTTTTTTCCATTCTCCCTTGTTTGTTCTCCTTATATATTATTTTTAGTTCTTTTTTTTTTGTTTCACCCCTACAGCCTGACTACACCCAGTCCTCTTTGTAACTTATTTTGTTGATTGTCTTACACCCTGTCTGTGTAAATATCTAGGTCCACTACACTGGCGAAGATACTGGGGTGTCCCGTGTCCCCTGTAGCTGATGTGGAAGCTTGTCTAGAGAAGGCTGATCCTGAAGAAATCACATCCAAGCAGTATGAAATTAACACAAAGCCTTCACTTCTAAGCTTTCCCTTTGCTCCTCATGTTGATGGAGACTTCCTACCAGACACACTCGAAGTAGGTGTGCATGTGTGTGTGTGTCTCTGTGTGTGTGCGTTGGTATGGACTTTAACATGTAAACCGTTTATATGTATTTATCTTACCTCATTTATTCACCCTAAAGTGAGTTCAGTTTTGCTGGGTCTGGTTGCCTGCTGTTTCAACAGTATTTCAGCTATTGAATTTTTTAGTTGCTACACTTTGAAACCTGTAACGCAGAAGTCTCTTGATAGTCTGCTGAGATAATAATTTATATGATGTAACCTGGATACAAGTAAATATGAAGTAAATGGCCTTGTTTCACCCAGTCATCAAAACAGTGCCCTTGGGTATTTACTGCAGTGTTCATTGGCTTAGAACAAAATCCACCCCCTATCTTAAAAATTCACAAGAATATACAAATTATTATTTTATTTAGTCTTTCATTTGAAAAGAAAATCATGGATTGAAAAAACTGAAGTGCCTTTCCTTTTCTTTCAGGTGCTGTTGCGTACCAGTAACCCAAAAAAAGAGGTGCTAATAGGCTTAAACAAAGATGAAGGGACCTATTTTCTACTTTATAAAATGCCTGGATTCAACATTAACGGTCTGAGTCTAATTACAAGAAATGAGTACCTGCAAGGAATACCCCTTGCAATGGCTGATGCTGGTGATATCACAAGACAAACAGCCATTTTCCAATACACTGATTGGATGGATGTGAATAATGGGATGAAAAACCGTGACTTGCTGGGTAGTCTGGTTGGAGACCAAATGTTTGTTTGTCCCGTGCTTGAGTTTGCCCATAGGTAAATATACATTCTGGATCTGATTTGTCTGATTAATGTCTGTGCTCCCAGAACTGGAAAGCTAAAAGGAAGATTTTGGTTTTCTTACCTTGTTAGCAAAGTAAAACAAACAAGGCGACAACCACAGTCGACCATGATAGAAGATTCTATCTATTATAGGAGGAAAAGTAAAGGATAATTTTAGGAATTGTCCAAAACGTGGTGTTGGGACACATCATCAAGAAGTAGACTAGAAAGAGTAAGTACAGGTGAGACGCTGCAATTAAGATGTAAGTCCACTTTGTAATAGATTAACGATTCTGAAGGTTAATCAGATCAGCTTATCATCAAAACACTGGTTTATTATATTGTATTATGACACAGGAATTTACAGCTGAAGTTATCTTTGGGATTTTCCTGGCAGCAGTCATTTTAGATTTATTTAAGAGAAGAGATACAGCATTACAAATACACCACCAATCTGTGCTTGCTTGCATTTGACTAACAGTAGCGTGTGACATTTATTGGGTTTGATTTCCAAGGACTCTGTGCTCTTTTGACAGAGTCTTAAGATTGATGTATTTTTCAGTGATCATGTCTGCCTGCAATCTGTGTTGTCTAAATTAATATGCGGTGTGTAATGTTAATGTTTGACCAAAAATCTACAACATCCCAATTAAGTAGCAACAGGGCAACAGGTACATTTCCATGTCCTTGTTCCTGTTCCTGTTCTGTTTCATATATATATATATTCTGTATGTTTCTGCCACTTTTTTCTGTTGACCAAGTTCAGTGCATATGTTTATCAGTACTGTCTTTCTTTTTCCAGGTACTCACAACATGGCGGTAAAACCTTCCTCTATTTATTTGACCACCGGTCATCTGTCAACCCGTGGCCAGCATGGATGGGCGTTATGCATGGCTATGAGATAGAATTTGTCTTTGGGATGCCACTCAATGTATCCCTTGGGTACACAAAGAATGAAGTGAACATGACCAAGAAGTTTATGAAACACTGGGCCAACTTTGCCAGGACGGGGTACGCATAATCCATTGGTCAACAAATCTTGCACAGTAAATTTTATATCGCAGTGTTGAATTTTCTTGATTGGATTTTGTCTTTGTCAGGAACCCGGGCCTCGATGGAGCTAAATGGCCCGTCTTCATGGCTGAACAGCAGGAGTATGTTACTCTTAACTACAACCATCCAGAACAAAAGAGGATGTTGAGAGCTACAGAGTGTCGTTTATGGAACCAGCTAATACCACAAGTACAGAGAGTTTCAGGTAAGAATATCCATCCGTCCACACTTAGACACACACTCTGCATAGTTACGTGTAGTAGGTGGTATTGCATCAGGCTCTGTCAGGGAGGCGTGTTGCCTTGTTTAGCCTGTGGAGGAGATGTGTATCCTGGCTTTCTCCCCCTCCGCTTTTCCAGTTCTCGAGGTCTGAGTGGGAGGAGATGACGGTCAGTCATCACTTCACTTAACACTGATCACACACAGGGTGAAAAATACTAATACACCACTCCACTGAGCTCATTACTCATGCACACAGTGAGCATTTACAGGTCTGTGCTTATTTATTTTTAGTTGGTTTTTCTTTCCTTTGTCATACAAGTACTGTGTATATGCAAATGCATTTATGTATAATATCTCCCCAAGAACTGTAGCTAAAATTACACCTTCTTTTTTCCTCCACAGATGACTTGCTGACTTGTCTTCCTGCAAGTGGGATTAAACTACATTGTAATTGCATGTTCTTCCTTATTTTCCTGGTAATAACTTTAACTGTTTAACAGCGAGAAGAGAAACGTCTTCCATAAAGCAGGGCTGTTAAATTCACAGTGGACAGAAAAAGTTAAAGGTGACATTTGTTTCTGTTGCATTAGTTACCAGAAACCAGGTAAAAAGAGGCAAATGATTATGTTTTGGTTACTATTGTAAACCTTTTATGTGATTACTGGATTTTTTTGCATTTTCAAAGGAACATATTTTTAGCGCACAAAATAATGGTCCACAATGATAGCTAAACCAACTTTTTTTTTTATATACTTTTTTTTTATAGTATTTACATTTGGGGAAACAAAAGTCATTCAAATGCACCAGTGGCATAAAAGATGAATAATGTTTGATTTTATCATTATAATTCAGTTTGTTTCAGTTGTTCTTTTTGCCAGTATTTTAATTATAAAACGCAAACAAAATTATTTGTCTGTAAAAGTGTGCAAATGGTGTTCAGAGTTCTGCTTGAATGGAAATTAGAAGACACTTTTACAGAGAAAAAGATCATTTAAATGGAACAATTTTAGAATTCAGTGTCCACTACAGTAATTCATTTGTTACACCAGGTATGCTCTGTTTTTTTACTAACATACTGTTTATTCTATTGAGCATTATTAACCACTAAATACATTATTATAAAGCTGATGAACAGAGTGCACCTTCAAATAAATAAATGTATATTTATGTACTATGTTGACTGTTTATGTGTTTGTCTGATACTCGCATATAGACACGTGTTCATCCTCACTTCATAACATCATTGTTAATTGTTCTTAACATCCTCCTTGTGTGTGTTTATTTGAAGTATTAAATATGAATGAAGCTCAGTAAAACACACACTGGCAGTTTAATTAAAGACACATAATGTTCATAATGCTCATTCTTTTGTGAGAGGCTATTTTTAGACATGCAGTGGTTAATATCTACATACAAAATGACAACTTTACATGTAGGTTTAGGTACACTTGTAAAATTCACTGATCAGCATGCATCACACTAAACAGATTGTTAGCAGCAAGAGGCAAAAACAAATTACGTCAACGCTTATAACTGCTCTTGGTACAAAATGTATTATTTATGTATTACTCTTGGTAATGGGTGTGCTCTACAGAGTAGCACTGTGTTACTGTTTCTCATTCTGTCTCTGGGGACAGTAACGTAATAATAAACTGTCAGCAAACAAAGGTCAGAGTGTTGGTACAAAAAGCTGAAAAGATGTTTTGATTGAAAGTAACTGCTTTGGTTGAATGACTGAATAAAACAAAAGTTATTCTACTTGGTACAAAGTGTGCACGTGGGGGTGGGTCTGTGAGTGGTATTTTGAAGTATTTTGAAAAGATTGCAAATACTGGCATTATACTGCTCTGTATTGCTTTTTTTTTTTTTCCAAAATGAAGTTTTTGTTTTAAATGCTTGATTTATTTTTGTCCTTCCCCACCAAAAACATACCTTTACAAACTTACACACAATAAGTTTGTAAATTTATTATTTCCATAATACCTTTTAAAGTGATTGCTGAAAGACACAACTTATAAAAAAAGGAGGTAAAGCGTTATGCAGTGGGGGTCAGTATATTTGGCAATGGTGGTCTGTTGAAACATGACCATTGGCATTAGCAGTATCCCTATCTCTGAAAAGGTTTGGTGTTTTCCAAAGAGAATTAGGTTGTCTTCGGTGTTCCTCATCCATTATGGATGAAGATAAAGACAGCGAAAAAAGTATATGATTGGGAATTTCCAAAGAAATCTGGCAATGTCATATTAAATGTTTCAGAATGGTGTTGGCCTGGTAATGTCGTTTTGCAAGAACAAACTAATGGGAGGAGGTTGAGGATCGAAATAATGGAATAATAGACCTTTAGACTTAAACACGGGGGACCAGGGTTCGTGCCCAGTTTCAAACCAAAAGTACATTTTGTTACCTTTAAACCATGTCCATATGTTTGCTATCGTTAGCCCTAACCATAACCTTTTCCTAACCCTAAATAAGTTCTTTTGTCGTAACAGCCTAAATGCCATTTTGTGAGCTACTTGCAACAAATCTGCAAACTCTCATATATATTGTTTTGGGAGTCACAAGTGACCTATGCTGTCTAGGTATATGGATGTGTTGGGTATGTCACTGGAAGGTCTGCTGTACAGCGAGCTCTACAATCAAATAATAATAATAATGATATAATTTATGGAATGACTAATAGATGCTTCACAGGAGGTAAGTTGTTGTGACTCATGTCAGTGCCATAGTTTAGATCCCAGACATCCAGACATGACACTTTGAGACAGATGTCAGGGGTGAACTGTGATTAATGCACATGACAGTGACAGCTTCATTAATTAAGAGGACAACGCCTCCCACTGAGTGTCATATGAAATTACTGTTACCAACCCCCGGGCGTAGTGAAGGAGGAGCACATCATTAAAAGCATGACAATAGTTGATATCATGAAGTAACAACAGGCAGAAACAAGGGGAGTCGTTATGTAAAATGTTCTCACACCCATGTGTTTCCAAATATATATTAGGTTAATATTCTATTCAAAAATTGTGTACATTAACCTATTTATTAACCTGATTTTCAGATGACATCTAGACATCGTTGTGAAACAAAATCATGCCCATAAAATACAAATGATTCTTTAATGTCCATTCATCACTTCCTCTGTTGTCTATCTCGGTCTGGTCCTGAATATAAGTTGTGGAGTCCACACGTCCTTTTTCTGACAAACTTTTTCAGCCCTCTACCTGACACATATCCATATCCAGGCCAACTGAGAGATGTCCTGGTTCCTGTTTGCCCTGGTGTACCAATCCGTCAGATGTTGCTAGTTTACCGTCCAAATGAAGGCACCCACTTGGCACCCCTTTCAGCCACCTAATCCACTGCAAGTGGCTGCAGAAAGGTGAGTATCCTTGACTGATGGAAATGATCCCTGTTCCCTGGGTCATACTAAAAAAAATATCTTATGAAACTGATTTTTGCTCTTTCTCTCCTGCATATACTGAGGGGAGAGGGAAGGCTGTGGTGTTTGGACATAGCATACTTTGGCTGATATATGTGCGTGCAATTAAGCATATCTGGTCCAAGAAAATAAAATGATGACAGGAGAATGACAGATACAGACAGGACAATGGAAATACATCCCTGAAAAGATTGGAGAAGGAGGTATCAGTTCCATGGTCAAGTATAAGACAGTGTGCGTAGAACATATTTTCAACGAGTACAACAAGCAGTTGCTAAACAGCTGATTTATTCTAAGATGTTGAATCTAATCTAATATAAAGATATTTTAAACAGAATTTATATCTTCTAAGAAAATCCCAAACCACCTTCAAGAGTTAGGACATGTAACCACACCCATGACTGACAGGTTGCTCAACTGGTTAATCCCAGGCATTTCACACATCCCCAGGAGTTATCCAGAAAACACTATTTAACACAATGGCAATGTGACAATGAGTCTGACCTCGGCTGTCAGTTGAGACAGAGAAACCCATCATTCAAATGAGACAGGCGATTAGGCGAAGGACAAATTCCAACAGCTAAAGGAAAACGCAGAAAGAAAGAGGGCAGTTCAGGAAAAGATGTGCATATTCGCAGCGATGTGGGAGAGCAGAACAATGACTGCCGATGGAGCAGAGACTGGGGAAATGGAAAAGGGTTCAGAAGGGGTGAGAAACAGGCTGAGATAGTTAAGGTAGTTGTGGTTGGTGAGGACAGAGGAAAGAGTATGCTCGGGATAAAGAAAGGGAGGATGAATCGTTTTTTATGCAGACCAAGGAAAATAAACACAGAACTCTGGGAATGGAGAGAAAGAAAGGAAAAAAACAGATGATAAAGGGACACACGGAGAGGGTAATGAAAGACTGAAGACTTTCAAAATGAGAAGGGATTTTGTGACACTGAATGATACAAGGAGAGGCAGCCAGCTTTCATCAGGCTACTGATGAGTGGAAGCGGGGAAAATATAATAGCATCATTCCATGGAAATTGAAAAAGGTCCCAGAAATGTTTTTTGAAATCTTTTTTTTTTTATGCACACTGTGTGGTTTATCATAGGGCATGTGGATCATTTTTAGGCATGAAGAAGCACAATAAACACGACCTTGTCTGAAAGCAGACAACAACCATCTCATTTACTTGATTTCAACTTATTTTGCTTCATTTTCTTCTGCTGCAATGATAACGTTATATAATATGTCTTCTCAAGGACATACATTTCCATGAAAAACTGAATATTGTAGTTCTGCCGTTGGTTGCATTCATTCTCAGTATAATTGCGATAATTGTAACACTTTGTATTGTAAGTATTCTTTTGTATCATTTATGAACACCACAGGTATACAAACCTGCCATATAAGCTTTATTTTCCCCTTCTTTCTTTCTTTCCCTCTCTATAGCGTAATAATTAATCATTTTTTTTCCATCTTGGAATATTCTAGTCTTTTATACCCTTAGTCACATTCTGTTTGTGTGTATGTAAGTGGTCTGCTGTGCTGTGTATTATGCGTATGCTATGAGATCTAATTTGTCAAGATGACTTGCAAACTAATAACATCGTTTGTGTTACCAAACAAAGTCACAAGAGCTGCCCTATTTGAAATACTAATACACCAATACTTTTTTTTAGGATCTAGATACAGGATGGAGAACTATTGTCACTATTATAAGACCATTATAATTACTGTAACAGAGTCTGATTAGTTAGTTTTTTTTTAATTAAATAAACCACATGTATGATTTGTGACTGTACTTGTGTAACCACAGCATCCCGAGTTTATTAACAGGAAGGTCGTCAAACACTTATCTGGTTGCACCATGGGACGTACGTGAAAGGTGCCACGGCAAACCAGCTGAAGACGAAGATGATGATGTGAAGATGATGTGACAGCAGTTCTAGAGACTCAATAATGTCAGAGAATAGTGGTCTGCAAAGTGCTGTAGTGGCATCAAATTGTTTTGAAACACCTCTGAAGGGGGAACAGAGATAAACCGAGGGTACAGCAAAATACTTGTCTTGCAGTGTATTGTTTGTCTATGTTTTAACACAAAGACTTCTGCCTTGACTTTGTTCATTGGAGGAGGGAAAGATGTGACTGTAAGATGATGATGGGGTGAGTCAGATCCAGAATAGTACTTGCATGTGACATCCAAAATAGGTTTCCTTTGTACAATTTGTATTTCCTTGTTCCTACACTGAATGAAACTAGACTTACTCTCCCCCTCTTCTTCAAAACCTTGCCTTAATTAGAGATGAAGGTGCGTGTTACTACCGCTGAAGAGATGAACAGAATATTAAAAAACGTAACACCAGGAGACTTCCAGGGATGATCTGTCCTTGACTATCGCAGCTGAATGACAAGCGAAGGTGAGCAAGAAATAATTATCGTGTATTTGATGAAGTGGTGAATTAAAAAAAGTGATCATGTAGTAGTGTGTAGGATAATTGAGGTCAGCTTTACAACCACAAGCCCCATAATCAGGGACTCAACATTAAACGGATCTATCTGGACTTCTTTTTCCCTGTTTTGTTAAATTGCGGAGAAAATTGTTAACTGAGAAATGTTCTTGATTCAACCCACATTGATTTACAACACTGCATAAATCCATAGAAATAGGTTCACGGTGGTGATTGTATTCGTGCATGTACCATCATAAGATCTGCCATCAGAAAAATATAATGTAATATCAGTGTTACATTCCTACATTCTATACATCTTAGCATCGTGCTTTATACTGTACCTCTACATGGTTATGTAAAACACCTTTCTCCTATTGTTTTACAAAGCTTGATGACACAATGTTCAAAATGCACTGCTGTCTTTTCAGTCGGTTGTATAAGTGATTCCTTCCCGTAAGTGAAGTCCTATAATATTCAGCTACCCAATAAATAATTTTTCTTTTGATTATATTTCTCCCAGCAATGCATTTTCATTAGCTCTGTGATCTTTTCGAAACATTACCATATCTAACCTCATACAAGGTAATTCAATCAGGTCCTTAGTTCTTTTCTGCTACACCTGCTAAGTCACTTCATTTTCTCTTTAGATAATTAATGAATTCCCTTCTTTATCACACAAGTCTTGAAGGTTCACAGTGAGAAAAGGAAGAATGAAAAATAGGAAAAAAACACATGACTTAGAAAAAAAAAAAAGAAAAGGTTTGGTGTTTTCCAAAGAAAAATACAAACAAAAAATGACAAAAATGTATATTACTAATTCATTAAGATTTCACATGATAGTTCTTATCATTGTGATTCATTGCTGTGTGGAAACTATGGCAGGACTCCCACTCGATGTAAGCATAAACATCATTCTAATCCTTTCTCTGTCTAAGACAAAAGAGTGTATGTTGTTACATGAAATACTGTTTATTTCCAAGTAACATGCAGTCAGTCCCAACGTGATAGGATACAGAACTCATATTTATTTTTAATGTTAATATTACGTAGTCTCTAGAAGAATCTGAATTATTTTACTTTTAGTTTAGTTTTAGTTTCAATCTTACAACTGTAATTGAACCAGCCTTTTTACTGTCTATGTCTGAAAGAGGGAGGCACTCTCTGCACATTTTATGACATAAATATCAGCATAAGTATAGATAGCTTTTGTGCTTTTGTGCAAAATACTGAAAACTGACATCCAGGTATGCATTGCGAAATTAGAGGAAAGCTTATTTTTCATTTATGCAAAAGGGCATACCCCTTCAGTTTCTGCTGAATTTATTTGCTTTAAGGACATATTTTTTCAATATTAGATTATATTTCTTATAAATGTATTTTATTGGGAAAAAAAATCCACAACAAAATCTAGATGAAATGTGCTACTGTGCTACTGTGTTCGCTTTTAGGTTCAAAAAACAAGTTACCATGTTTTAAATCATCTCACCTGGGGAATGGGAAAGGGATTATAAAACCAAAGTAAACAACCAGTTTGCTCTCCCTCTTGTCTTTAAGAGCAGCTTATAACTAATTCGCTCTCTTTTTTTCTTTGTTAATGCATCTATACACAAATCTGTGCCTCCATGCATGGCACTACGGTACCTGATTTACCACTTACAGTTTTAATTCAAGGTGAATAGGTGTGATAAGAGATTGAAGCGTCATTCCACAGTCTCTTTTCTTCATGAAAACAAATTTGTGTCCTTGTTTCCCTTCTACCTAAATTGTTACAAAGAGCAGTGATGCAAAGCTCAAATTTTCTAGAGATGTTTCCATTTGATTCTCTTGTAAAGGGATGAGAAAAAAAAACACTCTTATCTCCTTCTCCTCTTCCTCTCCTCTCCTCTCCTCCTCTCCTCTCCTCTCCTCTCCTCTCCTCTCCTCTCCTCTTCCTCTCCTCTCCTCTCCTCTCCTCTCCTCTCCTC
>JAPQRN010000006.1:11728297-11740904 GCA_037367275.1 Coranthus polyacanthus | reverse complement strand
TTTCTCTTTCTCTTTCTCTTTCTCTTTCTCTCAATCTTATTCTTTTCTTTTCCTTTTTTTATAACTGCATTACATTGTATTAAAACACACACACACACACACACACATTGCACAGTTAAGATTCAGAAAACCAACCTCTTTATAGGCCTTCTGTAGGATATGATTAAACATGTATCTCATACTGCACTGCAAGTCTGCAAAGTCTGGCCAGGTTTAGTAGTAAACATTAGACAGATGTAGTAAAGAAAGAAAGAAAGACAGTAAAACTGGTTCAGCAACAACTATGTTGCTGAAAAATAAAACCACCATGTCCTCAGGTAAAGGTGCCTGTGCCAAAGCTCTCCACCACCTCCACTGCTTCTTGATCCCATCTGTTCTTTTGTTTTTCTCATTTCTCCCATACTCTTTCTTTCTCTCCATTTCTCTCTATCTCTCTCCTGCTGCTTCTCATAAGTGAGGACATAGCTAAGCAGTGACCCATATTACCCTGGCAACCACTTGTGATGAATACTTTCTATGTGTGTCTGTCTGTGTGTGTGTCTGTGTCTTCACAGAGGCAATTGCTTATTTCTGTAACAAGGATGTGCTTGATTAGCAAGGTGAAATGTGAAATGCTCCAATCCTCAACAGTGACCTTTTTCATTACCTCAAAACATGTCAATCATCACTTAATATGTCATGATTAATCTTGCATTTGGCGTGTTGCATGAAATCAGACTGTTGTGTGTCTTTGCATGCAAGTTGTGCATTTTGTCAAACTGGTATGCAAATTTGTGTGCATGGAGGCTGGGTCACATCACTGATGTGAAGAATGGGCTGCTACAAAGGTCAGCCTGACTGTGGCCATTTCATTAACTATGCAACTGACAGGCTTGTCTGCGTGGTGCACATCTGCACATGGACACTATTTTTTTTTGCATAGGTCATGATGACACTCTGGTGGCAGACCTTGAGGTTATAGTACTGCCAAAGTTCCTTTTTTATGTGTGAGCATGTTTGTGCTGGTGCATCCATTTAAATGTACATGCATGTGCAAGCTGTTTGAGCCTGTGCATTTGCAAAAAAATAGCTATAACTCTACCGCTTGTCTCTTTACATTCACTAATTGGTTCTACATAATTAAGTTTATTTTCTTCTTCACAAATGCTCTAAATCTGTTTAATTCAATCTAATTTATTTTCTTTATGTGCATTTCTCTTTTCTTACCCCTTGTTATTTTTGTGATTGTACTTAATCATCTTGTAAAGAATTTCTGTTATAAATTTGCTTTAACAGTAAAAGGAGCACAGACTCGTTTACTCTTTTAAACAATGACAAAGAATTTATAAAGATCTAGAAAATTCAAAGTCTCCTCATTGCTCCTATAATAATTTGCATTCATGAGTGGGAGACTTAAAGAAGAATAGATAAAATAAAATTACAAATACAACATCACATGCGAGGTCTAGTCCTTTAGGAGCAAAGATAGGATGTTTCACACCTGTTTCAAATCACATTGCTGTCTCAACTTTCTCTTGGATGTGTTGCAGCCTGATTGTGATGAATGTGTGTATATTTACAAATGAAATGAAGTTGATCAGACAAAGCATGAACTACGTTGTGTTCATACTGACAACGAAATACAAGTCAAAGTAAATTTTAATATCACTCCTTTCTTTTTTAATTTGCATTTTTCATACTGTGCCAACTATTTCTTATTTGGGGTTGTAATAAGGTGGACATATTGAGCTAGTTTATCGGATATCTGTCCATCTAATTTCTTCAAATGGAGCTGTGGCATGACAGCAATTTCAGAGAGTGGCTATGGCTCCCATAAATCTATAACTCCTATCTCACCTATTTTCCTATGAAGTTGATATATGTTTTTTGTTGAGAGCCTGAAGACAGGCTATGTCACATTAAAGAAAATGTCTCTCCCACGAGACTCTGGAAAAAATATGAGTCTGTTTGTGGACAGTTAACACGTTGGCGTGTTGGATATTTTGATGGTTAAGGCTGGCGTAGTGGTGTTCTTGTATAAATGCATGTGGAGAGTGGACTGACCTCTGATGGCAGTTCATTCCAAGTACAATGATATCCTTCTGTTTTCTCAGACTGTGGGCCTAACAAAGTGTGAGGGTACTACGTCTGTGGTTGCTAGTCAACAGCTCCGGCCATGTCTCTGCCACAGTCCCTGTCTTCTTTGATGAAAGGACAGGAGCAGGTTGTTTGTACTATGAATACAGGTTTTTGAAGGCAGTGCAGAGGAGCATTATGTGACATAAATGGCCCATGTAAAATGACAATTCAAAGGGCATGAGTTAAGGTTATTTTTGCAGACATCCACCATAAACCTCATTTCTGCAGCCCCCTAAAATATCAGTTTTGAACTTTTCTGTCTGAAATTCACAAATCAAGTTAAATGAACATGTTGGGTCAAATAACCCATTATAAATTGACATTAATACAATTCTAATGATGATCCATTATACACAAGGAAGGGTCCAATTTTCTGCTTTAACAAAAGGCATTTCCTCTAATACTATGACGGAGCTACAACTGTCAGTCAATCAGCCATAGGAACATCATTTATTCATATTCAACAGAGCAAAACATCAGTTTTAAACATAACAAAGCCATTTTCATCATAACCACATGTAGCATCCAGGTTATATAAATATAAAACAAAGGAGACATGTTTAATATCACCAGTCTATAAGTGACAGAATAAAAGTGCAGTATTTCTGTGGTATTGAGGGTAGATGAAATCTAGCAAGATTCTCACTGCAACAACTGTTTGACTGAATTACAACCACTGGGAGTTGAACAATCGAGTATAGTCACTGAATAATAATATATTGAAGTGAAGCTGTGAAGCCATGATTCCCCCGTTAGTGTCTTGCACTATCCACTATCCACTATACATTCCTTTAGATTTAATTTTGTTTGCCCATCAGCCCACGTGAGCAGTGTAACATGCACCGTATCTGTAAATGGATGCTGCAGCTTCACTAATCTCATATGATCAGCTTTAAATGCGTGAGCATACCCCCATTTAGCTAAGACCATCAAAAGCTGGCTCCATGGCATGGATCCATGGATGGGTGGGTGCTTCTTTTTTGGACCATTTTATTAAATATGTTCAGCAGCTACCTAAAGGAGCAATGTGGACAGTGCTGATCTGTTGTCAGCTGTCATCAATCTTACAATCCTCAGATTTATCTCATCAACACTGAGTCATTACACACATGCTTGTGGTTATAAATGGACCCACCCACCACCCCCTTAAGATCTTTTTTAAGCATTTTTTCAACACTGCAAGATCTGCAGGTCCCTAATCCCACTCTCTGTTCTATGCTAAAAACTATGATGATGGTCTTCGAAAACGTAGAATCACTTATGTAAGCTGATCCAAACTGGACTGGAAGGAACATCTCCTTATGTTGGATAAGGTCCTAAAATTCACCCTTCATGGTAGTGGATGTCCTGGATTTAATATGAACATCATTTTGAACGCTAAGGATTTCCCTTTCCACTGCAGTTGTGCCCAGAAGAAAAGGGACGACAAAAAAATTGAAAAAAAACCCCCTTGAAATATTGAAAAAAATCTTTTATGCTTTGGAGAGGAGGAAAAGTCAGTGCATCAATGAAAGGTAAATGCGAATAAGTGAAATGCAAACAGATTTAGTGAATAATTGTGTGCATGTGTAGAGGAAGAAACAGTCACTTAAATTAATACAAGAAACACAAATATTATTAATAAATAAATAATAATAAATAGCACAGAAATAGTTACATAGTAGATGGAAAACAGCAATACTGCTACCATGTAGAGCTGCAGAAAGAAATGTAGGCTTTTGATTTTGCATTTACATTTGCATTTACTTTTTCTAAATTTCTCTTAAAATGTGTGATTTGGATGGAAACCCACCTAATGTCTTCAACATCAGTGATCTGTTCCAGGTGGAAAACACGTATACATACAGTATATCTGGTGACTGATTCAAGTGATGAGTTCAATCAGATGTGTCCACTATACTTACATCGTAATCTGAAATCTTGAGGTTTGGCTACCAAACTCTCTTCAGATTATCCTTGAGTCCAAGTGAATGTTTTTACCAAATTCTAAGGCTTTCTGATAAGCTAATCAATCAACGCCAATAATCAAAAGTATCCAGTGGTAGTATTCACAAAAATATCTTAAGACTCAGTGTAGCTCATAATGGCAAAGTAAAGAAGTAATATTAGAAATACTGAGGTTTAAGAATCTGGAATTAATGCAGCAAAAATCAAACCCAGTGTTTTCTCATAGTTTGCTACAAATCCATTAGAAATAAAAATCCAACCATTTCCTGGCTATTATTGCGCCTAGTAGGACTGGTACCATTAAAAGATGAAGATCCAGCCCTCAAGAGGAAAATTCAGATATTACCCTCAAATGCCATACACTCAAGATTATTTTTGGAGAATTGAATTAGTGATTCTCCCTGATTTATTCTGTTTCATGTTCACCGACACAGATCCGTATTCAGTACCGCTATAATCTTTTTTAGTAAAAATATTGCAATTAATGAAATATTTAAATATGTATGTCTGTGCATGTGTGTGTTTCAGAGAACACAAATACAAGATACATAAACAGTTAGAGTCACACTCCAGTTGAACACAATAAATCTACTTTCAGTGGAGCCGCAAATGGAAATTTTAGAAGCGATCAGCATTTTGCTGCCTGGCTGAAATAAATAACGAAGACCATAAATAGTCATGCAGTTCCATCTAAAAGGGTAATTGTTAAGTAATGGTATGCGTTGTGAGCACCACTTTGCCTCTTCCCAGAAGAAGAGGGCTGAAGATGGGGGGGTTTGCAATGTGTTGCAGAGAACAGATGGAGCTTCACTGTAATAGTCAGAAGAGAGGACCGTCACACAGATACAGGAGACTCACGATTACATTTATACGACTAAGAAAAAGAGAAGGAAAGCATCTAACTATATTCTGATGCAGCAAGATGATGAAGGCGCAGATGGAAGGACAAAAGAAAGGGATGCAGAATAAGAGAAAATACAACATGTGGGTGGGACAGAGGAGTGAGTTTTATAGGATTGACTTCAATTTCACTGCATATGTTTTCATATGAGAGTAATCACAGAGCCCATAATTTAAAGATACAAATATTAGGAAGTCAGAAAACGATAAGTGTTGCATGTGTCTAAATGAGCTATAAATAAAGTGTCATGAAAATGAATCCATATTTTACTCTACATCCTTCGTCTCCTTGTAAAATAAATCCTTGCCTCTTCACAAAGTTTTAAAGAAATATAGACTAGCCTACTTCTTTGGCTAATGGTTACCACACTAGCAAGTCAGGAACATACTAGTGCTACTTTGTCAAACTCTTTTCTATTTTCTCTGTACCAAGCTCTTTATCCCCCCTGGCTATTTGTTCTGAGTATAGGGTGTGATTTAAGAACTGGCAAAAGATGGTGGAAGATAGAGAAAACCTTGCTGTCAGTGAAGTAGCAATAGGAGAATAAATTAATAATATAAAGACTCTAGAGACGTATTCTCTCCATCAAATGTCATCACATCAATGTCTCATAACGGCCCAAAAACAATGCCTCTGTCGCTTGCTTTGTTGAAAATGTGTTCGAGGCCACGTTTTCATCAGCATTTTTTTTTTTTTCCTTCAATACAGTAGCTTCCATTATGTTCCTTCTTAAATGTCCTCTCATTTCCTACTTGACTTGCCTCTCACGTCATTGCTGTTCCACTCAGAAAGCAATTATTTTCATCCCAGTTTTTCACAAATATTAAAGAGGTGATGCTGAATTATTTGGGTGGAGTTAATCAAGCCAGAGCGCAGAGGGTGAATCTTTTAGGCTATCTTCATTATCTCTCGTGTTGCCAGATCATGTGTGCACTCTGTACCAAGTCTCCCCGTGGTGATATCCTAATGTCTTACAATCTGATTCTGGCTTTAAAGAAACATACACAAACATGCAAAATTCTGTGCACACAGTGGATTTAAATCTCTAGCATTCCTCTTGATGTTCTGAATTTCTTGTTTGTATATTCTTTTTCTCTTTCCCTCCATCTTTCTCGGCGTGGGGCTAACTCTCTCAGCTCCCGCTTTCTTCTTCCTTAATTCTTTGTCACATGTCATGTCCTTGTGCGTGACTCATCCAGGGCCACACACTTCCTGCTGTCAGCAGTTCCCTGAGTAAATAAAGAAACACACGTAGATACCAAGCTGTATATCCCTGAGTAAGCACTGACACCCATATGATAAGCTCTGACTCCATCATATCCCATGAGTCTCTGTGCATAATGCTTACACATTGTGCTTTACATCCACCCACAAACTATTAGGGGTATGCTGACGGAAAACAGCCTTGTTACATCAGTTTAAAATCAAAATGTACTGCGGGCTAGTTTTTATAGCAGCTATATGGAGTACATTAAAGGACAGTATAGTCATAAACCGTATACCTGTTTTTATTGCCAATTCCAGAATTGTTGCATGCCAGCATTAACGGTAGTATTAATGGTAGCGGTAATGTCGTATTTAGTTATTTATTTAATTACCTGGTTGTTAGTGTTTTTTAATATTCTTTCTTTTTTTGCAACCTGACAAATGAAACATCACAGCTCGAACTTGAGCCTCAAGTTTAAGTTGTAGCATTCGTATCATTTTTGAATCTGCTAAATACCTGGTCCCCATGGATATCCATCGTAATGCAACATCACCAAGAAATACAGCTGACCAACGTACAGTTACTTTTCACTCTGCAGCAACAATAAATGTCTGCTCATGCCATGAAACCTGATCAACATAACAACAGCTCAACGTCAGGTGGAAAAGTAAATGTGTTGATGACATGCGTTGTGTTATGTATGTAGGACATGTAGGACATGAAAAATACACACAAAGACATAGGTTGCCAGGATGCACCTTCATTAGGTTTTCCCATGGTACAAGTGACAAATGACCAATTCATCAACGAAGCTTATAAACAAACATAAATTCATAAATCCAAATCAAATATGTCTACTGCATTACACTGCTGTACATGCTTTGCAGGTTTATCTTCCAGCTACCTTACATGCATCCACAAGGCAAAGTAAATACATGTTTTGAGCTCTGTTTGACATGAACAAAAGTTCATGGATCATGAATTCAGTGGACCAATATAACTTTTCATCAAAAGATGTTTGACATCAACAACCTCAGTAGGCTTTTGTGCACCTGTGAAAATGTTCTACATTCATTTTGCAACAAAACAAAACGGATAAACACCCTTACAGTAGCTGGCATCTCTTTGTGAATGTGTCTGTTTGCATAAAGGATATGTGCCATGATAAAAATGTTGATTTAATGGCACGTCTTTGCGTTTGCTTGTTATTTTGGACATGAGTTTATGTGATACTGCATTTCCTGTATGAACAATATGTGCCCAAACACTGAGGGATATGAGTGTCTTGTAACTTTACCAGATTGTTATAAGGAAATATATTACCATTTTCCCTGTGAATACATTTTTCACAGATATATAAACTAATAAGGTTTTGACCAAAAAAAATCCTATTCCCTGTTTATGTAACCATAAGTTTATTATATCAGTGATGTGTAACTGTGACTGTAAGCCCTCAGCTTTGTTTACTTCACCCTGTGAGATTGATCCATATCAATCCCTCCCACACCCAACAATCCCAGCATTCTGCGCCAGATATTGACTAATGGATTGGGAGTAGTTGTGGTATTTAACATTAAATGTTGCTGGGGATGTGTGTTTCTAAACGCACACCTAAGTCTGGGATTCTGAAGCTAGATTTAGCCCTAAAATCAGATTTTAACCCAGTTTGACCTCAATTTAGATGATGTTTTGTTCAGTTGCTGATGTTAAAACCATGTCTGTATCATGATGGGTGTTAAAATCAGATTTGTCTGGTTTGCTCATGTCTAAATCCAGCCTGAAGCTGTTGTGGGCTTCCCACTCTGGTCACCCCAGTGTTCAATTATACTCCTACCACAACTAATACCGCTACATAGAGAGAAGCGGAGAGCAGGCAAAAGGAAAAATGGATGTTATATATGGTCTAAAAAAATGGTTATATGTGTACAAGAATGATGTAGTTTGGTATTTTTGTGTAGGCGGTATATGTACAAGTGTGACTTTTGTACAGTTGCATGCATAGTTGTATGCAAATTAAGTATGTGCTCACTTTTGTGTGTTTCTATGGTTCAAACAGACATGCCATCTGCTTTCTTACACAGGCCTAAACAGAAAATCACTGTACTACTGGGCGAGAAACTTAGGATGCCCTGCTTGATTACCAGAGGGAGGTCAGTCTGTGCTGCAAAGGATGAAAACTGAATCTGTGGCACAAAGTGAACATTGGCACAAAATGAGCGTTGAGATGATATTTCCATGTCACGATAATGAAGATGGCCTTAGATGCGTATATCGTTTGTAAAAGCTGGAGAGGAAGAATTCTCAAACAAAAACTCAATGGCAGAGAAAAAAATTCAAACATGCCACCAAGTGCAGAATTCAAACGCGCAACCAAGTGTCAGGACAAAAACAAGGATGAAGAAATAAATATGCTTTTAAAGGAGATGAAAGTGATACCGGTGAACATTCAAAAGCAGCTTAACAGCAAGGTTGATGGGTTGTATGGGTCACTGGAAAAGATTCTGAAAGGAGCACTTGTGTGTTAAAGCTGCGGAAGCTGAAATCAGGGGAAAAAACACCAGAATCTGAATCAAATCAAAAAACTAAATATAAATATAGATGACCCGATGCCTTTTCACGCCGCTGTGGAAAAGAGAGGACACTTTGCCAAGCTTCTGTGTTGAGCCATGGAGTCACGTCTGAGGAAATCCTAACAAACTGCTATTTACAACTGTCAGTCCCGAATATAACACCCCTACCTGCTTGAAAACAGCTGTGATTAGCCAAAGTATGTGTCAGGGGGTACATTTTCTACAGCCCAAAAAAAAAAAAAGTCCACAGAAATGGGTAGAATTCTTGTTTCCTGTCAGACCACTTGAATTACAATATGGTGAAAGGTAATTTGGGAATTTTTGCCCGATTATGCCAAAAAACTATCAAGCGTTGCAGGTTTAAAGGATGTAAGAAAATATTGATGCACTACAATCTTGCCAGGCTGAAAAGAAAGCTTCGATTTATTATCAGTATTATTATTATTATTATATTGTTGCATATTGTATGTTATGTATATTACATATACTTTATATTTGACCACAATTAACTTACAATGTACACCAACCGTACTTCGTTAATGGTTGGTCTAGTCTCTCAAAGAGGCATTAATCTAGCAGCTAAATTATATTAGCAGCTAAAATAAATATCCAGAAATATAAAAACTCTCACAAAATAAAAGGAGAGCTGTCATTAACTGAAGCGTTGGTGTCGTGTAAATGTAGAGGGGGTGATTCTGGGAAGAAGACAGTTAGCTGCTGGGAAAAAAAATGTTCTTTGTGTTTTTATAAAATGTTCTTTGCCTCAGCCTGTCATTTAAATGATCAGAATTGTGTTCTGGTGGGTGATCAGGCCGGTCGATGTTTAATCTTATCTCCTCTCGAATATGAGGACTGAACAGGTAACACGTATGGGACAGCCTGGATAACAATCTATAACACACATAATAACTGACACTAACATTCTTTTGAGCGCAACTCACACTGCCTCCGTACATGTTCTAAAAGTTTTAATCTCCTCTACAGTGATTCTGCACCCTGATTGTTTGCTTTTGCTCTTTCTTTTGCTTGCATCACTTTCTCGTAGAGTTTCTGTCACTCTTTCTCTGGCTTGCAGGAACATCAACGGTGCTCTTTAATTTCCAACTGGACAAAGTTTTTTATTTTTTTTTTTTTTTTTCCTTTGCCAAATCCTCCTCTTCTCTCCTGTTTCCCCCGTCTGTCTCTCCCCTTTCTCTCCTTCCATCCCCTGGTTGTTGTCATTATGCTCATGCATATTTATGTAACGCCCTGTGGCTGATTATCACTGTTTATTGCACTGCCAAAACTTCCAGTGCCTCTGTGGAAAGACAGTACAGTGCACAAAACTGTGCAACTAAGGAAGGAATAAGGAATGAGCTCACAGTTTATTAGTTGTTAATAAAAGGTTCCTGGTGAAATAGTAGTCACTGTTGAGTTATATGAGGACACACTGGACACAATGTTAATGAATAATTAGGGAACGATTAGATCATAAATCTGTGAATGACATAGTTAGCACTTTACTAATGCATTGTCCTTCAGTGAAGTGATAATGAGTATTTAATGTGTACTCCCTCATAACTTCATTATTATGCAACCTTATTATCATATAATGCAGGAGATGTAGATGGGCATGTCTGTCTGTCTGTCCATCATCATTTTGTTTCCAGTATTTTAGGCTGTTTGCAGGTGACATCACGTCACATGGTGAGCTGCAGGCGGAGGGCAGAAAACACTGTCAAAATGCATCCGTTTTGAATTGCTTAACGTTGCTCTAATCAGTCATTTGAGAAACTACAGGGAGCTTTTATCAAGTAACAACAGATACTGGTAATAAGAGGGAAAATACAAGAAACTGAACACCTGAAAAAGCGACTTAGGAACTTTTGTTTCTGCTGAATTTTACATAGTTCAACTGTGTGTGAACGCTAGTAGATTAAAAAAAAAAAAAACAGCTAAAAGCAACACCACTAGCACTTAAATCAGGTTAACAGTGACACAAAAGACAGAAATACTGAAATACTAAATAAATGCTAAATCGTTTTTAGTGGTTATCAGCAGATGATTATTGCAACTGAACTATTAATTTGTCATAGGTGTGTAAGTCTGATATTCAGATTTAATCATGATAATGAGGATTATTTACTGCTGAACTGTTGTTGTGGTGGTTTTAGAGATATTTCGATACCTTGTTATGTTGCTACGTACACGTTGTAAGAATAAATTCACAATATCTCGCCTTAACGTAAAGTAAAACTACCTAAACCTTCCTAAACTTAAAGTAGGAAGGTTTTCTGCTCGTATTTGTCCAAAACAGCGTTCTCTTTCTTTTTAAATCGCTAAAAAAAAAATCCCTTGGAAACTAAACCTGTCTTCTCTCTTCTGTCTTTTCACCTCACAGAGATATTACTTTATGAAGCATTGATTTACTTCATGAGAGCGGCTTTACTCGTGTGTATTCATGTTCTGTCGTTTTTCATTAAAATTATTTCAAAGACCTAAACACTGTAAGTTTAAATACTCCTGCTTGTTAAATTAATCCACAGCTGTCATTTGTCATCTGAAGTAGCTGCTACTTCTGCCTCATTAACAGGAAAAACTTTCAGTTCAGCTACAATTTATCAGTTATGCGTTGAAGTGGTGCCTTTTGCTATTGTGTCTGTTGTACATCGGCCTTGTCTATATGTATATGACTGATTCAAGGTGCTATTTTCTGACACTACTCGACTCATGTGCTGTCTGTGGACTAAGTCAAGGGAATTAGGTTAACATCAGTCACAAGTACCACTTTTTGAATTTGTGGGTGCTGGAGGCATATGCCATCCTCTGGTAGCCCTTGTTTAAGTGAAATGTAATACTGAGTTAAAGGTAAACTAGCATTTCTGTGATGATGTGGGTGAGAGCTAGCTACTACTCCTCACTTGTCCCTTTAATTTAAATGCTAATCATATCACATTACACCATATTATGTTTATTTGGTTAATTTTTGGATAATGAAACCATTGCTTTTTTGCTTCACTTACTGCCCCAGGTTTGTTTGTCTTCGCATTATGTTACAGTTTGCATCAATGCACAAGAAAACACCACTGTTTAATTTCAGCTATTTTTATTGTGTTGCAGGTTTAAAAATTTAATTGTTTGTTCCTTTGTTAGGATTAGCCTAACCCCAAGCAGGAAGCGGGGAATGCTGGGCAGGGCAAAGCATTTTGTTTAAATTGTTTTATTTGTTTAGATTATTAACCCTGTTCCATGTGTGTAACCATGTGTTCTTGCAACCCTTTTATGGCTTCTCAGTTGTATTTTTGCTCTCATTTTGGCAGTTTCTATGCTGAGATGATGATATCTGGCAAAGATTTTAATTTTTTAAGGAATTTTGGAAATTCAGCATCAACACTGAAAAAAAAAAAATTGACTGTCTAGAGCAAAGCCTCGCATTCTTCCTCCTGGAGCATTTTTGGCCACATTGACTGTCATTGATATTTTTAAACATGACCAGTGACCTAAAAGGGCCTCAAGGGGGAAAGGGTGACTTTTTGTATTTTTTGTAATAGCACAAAAGTAATAATCTGTCAAAATCAGCATTGTGTAATTCATTTTTGTGTAAAAAAAAGTGGCATTATGTAAATAAACTGGCATTTAAAGGGTTAAAATTATGAACATTAATTCACATCTGCTATACA
Source organism: Coranthus polyacanthus (assembly GCA_037367275.1). Classification (NCBI taxonomy): domain Eukaryota; kingdom Metazoa; phylum Chordata; class Actinopteri; order Kurtiformes; family Apogonidae; genus Coranthus; species Coranthus polyacanthus. The sequence goes on along the minus strand of JAPQRN010000006.1, from coordinate 11,728,502 downwards.
TGATGAGGACTGGAGTTAATGACCAAAACAAAATTCTTCATGTTTAATATTTTTAGTGACCTAAAATGGCCTTAAGAGGAAAAGTGTGATTTTTTTAATAGGGTGTCCTGAGGGTTAAGATTTTCCACCATCAAGAATCAATAATAGAGAGTTATGTTGTTGTTGTTGTTGTTGTTGTTGTTGTTGTTGTTGTTGTTGTTGTTGT
>JAPQRN010000006.1:11708651-11722966 GCA_037367275.1 Coranthus polyacanthus | reverse complement strand
ACTGAGCAAAAATAGAAAAGGAAAAATAACCACTACACTCGTAAATCCTGAACGATATAATGAGATAGAACTGAATCATAAATGGACACCGACAGAAGGATGTGGTCGAAAGTAAAACTGGATAGATATTACTTTGATAGATATTCAACCAGCATTAGTGTCCTTACTTTTCTTTGGACTCCAATTCTCATCCAATCTCAAAACACACTCTATTTCTCTCCCCCGTCCTGTTTTAACTCATTCTTCCCAAGCTAAGAGACTGACTCCTAGCAAACCATGCTTGGTTATTGCAAAGTAAACTGAACTACTGCAAAATGTTTCATCTAAGATTAGGCTGACAGCAAAGTTATCAACGTTTTAAGCTTCCTTCTCTAATCAGAGTAAGGGAAAAAAATGAATATGCAGTAAGAAAGTGTAGTTTTATTTTTGAATGCAAAATACATTTGCTATATCTGGAAGAGAAACAAACAATGCAGTGTTTTAAACAAAGCCCAAATCAAATACCCTGGGCATGTGACAAAAAATCAATTACCTACAGGATTAAATGTAGTCCTTTCATTATCCTTCAAAACATGGGGTAGCACCTTAGGTTCTGTAACTTTGTGATGTAAATACCTCTTTGAATATGAAAGTCTCAATTATATCGAAGAAAATTACACCAGTAATTAACCAGTAATTGCATGGACTGCTAATTACATGAAGCAGTCTGAGCTGATGGCCTATTCAAAGTATAACCACTTTGGTGTCATTCACACTGACAGAGAAATTGGTGTTCTTCTCCTCAGAGAAGCTGTCCCAGTGCCTGCATGCATCAATATGCATTGTGTGGGCGGCTGTCATCAGTGAACACTCAGACCAGCCCAGCTTTGGGAGTGGGCGTGTATATCTGACTATTAGCCTAAGCTCCTTATGTCTGGTAAACTCAAGTGTTTCTGCTTTCCCGAGATATTTGCAGAAACAATAGGCAGTACATAAACCCCAGTAACCACTGCAGACCTGTCTTCCACTATTCATGGAGTGTAAGGTTGAACTTCATCATTGCCAAAGTTACATGATAGTGGTTTTGTCATATGTGACTGATGTGTACTTTCGCTGCTGCATTAGCCTCGAGCAATAGTCGCGTCTTGTTTGTTGGAAGATGCAGTTTGTCAGTTCTTCGTGACCTTAAATTTCTTCATTATTGGAGAGTCATAATTCCTACCTGCCAGTTATATTTCCCTAATTACAATATTGTAAAAGACTCATCATTAAATATTCTGTTTTCTAACATCTGACAAAGACATAAAACAAAGACACAAGCTAGCTGACAAGCAATAATTTTAATGAATATTAAGCATATAATCAGCATGTTATGCTTACTGTTTTCAGGTGTCAACACATAAACCTGGGTAGTTATGTTCTGTGAAATTGTGTCCATGGGGATTATGCTATCTCTTTCTGCTAATATAAGATGACACCCACACCAGACTTTCATATTACTGCATGAGTCATATTGTCCTAGCTATTTTAGTCTCAGCTCTGTGGTTTTGTGTTTGTGCGTGAGTGTGTGTGTGAGCGGCAAAAGGTTACACTTCAGAATATTGTGCTCCTCATCCTTGAGAAGGATGAGAATCTCAATTCTCTCCATATTCTGTTGAGCTGAGTACGCTAATTCAAAGTCAGCGCTGAGTCTGTAAACCAAGTCTTGGTAACTGTTAAGATGCCCAGACTACAAATCATCAGGCCTTACACTGTTTGCAGCCCTTGTCTGCATACGTGATGCCTTCAGGTGCATATCTGAAACAAACTTTCTCTCATGAAGGAGCATAGTACATAAGAATACATTTTGAATTGATGTATGCAGTTCTCTGAAAAACATTTGAGGGTTGCCCATGTTCTGTTTAAGGGAGAAAAAAGCAAAATAAAAAAAATAGGGAAGCTGATAGAGAAACAGAGACGAACTATGATAATTGTATGTTAGAGAGAAAGAGAGTGCGATGTCTTGCCAAAGTTGGAGGAAAATACAAACTGGAGAGGGATTTATAAAGATATTGACAATCTGAAAAAAATGAAAAACACAGACTAGAAAGCAATTTGTCTGGAACTGGAGCCATTAATCCAATGGTATGTAGTGACACAAGAGAGGGGTTAAGTTAAGTCACATCACTTATAAGATATGAAATCTCTGAAGGACATAGGAGATCTAGTCGATCAATGTCCCTATTCAAGTAATACATGTGACAGCACAGTGTGAGAATCAGCATTCAAAAATGTACCCTCACACTGTTAAGCGTGTGTATATACTGTATATGATGTTTTGTTTGTGTGGGGCTATCTACTGGTAATTAAAAAAGAGGGATGAGAGGTAAGGGAACAATTAGGACAAAAAGCAAAGGTTAAGGCAAAACCTGGTTTATTTCAAGAGATGGGATATAAAATGTTATGTCAAGTGTAATGTGGAAAAAAAAACAAAAACATCTCAATGGGGGCAATTATTCAAAGACAAAAGTGCTGATGTTCTCTGCTGTGCTTCCAAAAATAAGTGTCCTTAATTTCCATAGTCATCTATAGAAGAATGCATGTCTTTGGGTGTGTGCAGGTGTGTGTGAAAGAGGGTGTGTGTTGGTAGGTTGAACACTCCAACTTTGCCTTCCCAATTCATTTCTTTCCCCTGTGTTTCTGTCATGTCACTTTTACCATGCTCTCTGTTCACTTTCAGCAACTTAGCTGGTCTGTCAACACCAGTGAGTTGACTGCCAGAGAAGCAGTTTATTTCCGTTTTGCTGCTATTGTGTTGCCTAGTCACCCTTTCTACTGTATGCAATACTGTATCTCTGTCATGCATGTTCTTGGTTTTTGCGAGTCAGCCAAGTAAGTATATGCTCTTTGCTCAGTCACCTAATCACACCACCCAGCCAGAGTCGCATCCACCTAGCTTATCAATTTGCAATGTAGTCAGTGAATTTTTCCATATTTCTGTCTATCTTTCTGTCTGTTTGGCACATACAGAACTGCAACAAAGCAGAAAGAACAGTATAATCCACACAATCTACTGGCAAAGTGCTGGGGCTTAAATTGCCATTTACTTTCATAGTCCCTGGAGATTGGGTTTTTAGCCTTGTGTTCAAGAGTGCAAGAGCTGGAAGAGTGCTTGGAATGGAAAAGCAATTACTGGCTCTCATGACTGTAGAAAGTATAAAACTGACAGGGAACCAAATGCTGTGATAGATTCTGCCAAATCCACAATGGTTCTTCGCATATTGATTTAGGTCAGTGGTCGGTGTAACTTCACCAAAGATGCTTCAGCATACCCACTTACATTACCGATGTTGATATTCTGTGTCTCAACACCTTCATGAAAGTGTAACATGCATAAGAAACCATTATGTGATGTATGACAACAAAGGAAAACACAGAGCTACACATCACTGTGAACTATGAGACATAGTTTAACATTTATTTATCACTGGAGAGCCCCAGGCCAACATAGAATGGTAACAGTCAGCTATTTTTAAAAAAAGTAAGAAGAAGACAAATTAATAAATTAAGAATCTAACCATTCATCTCTGTTTATTCTATATATCTGTGTCATGCTTGATTTTATGAATTTTGTATGGATTGGTGCGCCTTCTTGGCCAGGTCTCTCCTCGAAAAAAAAAAAAACGGTAACACCTTGACATTAATAAACAATGTAATAGAAAAGATAAACGTAACAAGATGTCAGGCAGGTAAAAGAAGAGATACTAGGAAGGAGAGTGTTTAAATGTTAAGGTAAAACAAGCACCAAGGGAAGACAAGAGAGAAAGAGTAGGTGGGGAGAGACTGGACTTGGCAGACGATAGAGTGAAGTTGTGACTCTGGACAGTGCCCAGATACCCACTGTGTGTGGGAGTAGTGAGGGGTGGGGTTTACCCTGAGGGTGGGCCTTAGTTGGGTTGGGGTCAGTACTCTCTTATCCCATTGGATGAGAGAATGAGATTTCTGCCAGTAGTCGGGACATTGACGTCATTCAGTGTGGGGAGCAACTAAGAAATATACAGCAGTTCTGAAATATATGTGTTTATATGTGTACTGTCTGTATGTAGGCCATAAAGTTTGAAATAAGTAAAACTGCATATTTTAAAAGCAGTGTTTCCCTGGTTCTTTTATGTTAAACTTGACATTTCAATTAATTTAAAACTTGCAAAATTTAAAGCACTTTTAACAAAAACAAAACAAAACAATGACTAACATGGTAGAAACTATGCTGCATAAATGTTGTATTATTATTATTTCAATATTTTTTTTAACTGATGTAACTGTGATTTGTCCTGATTTCATAGAGAAAAGGCAAAAGGCCTCAACCAGAACACTGTATTTTTACAATGTATGCCTTTTGAGTTTCACTGGACATATGACAAAGAATTAACTTACTATTACATAGCAGATCAAGAAACCATCCACATATTTGCAAATGCAATTTAACAATATCATTCTGTGTTACTACTGTAGTGATGGGAATTAGTCCTTTCCAACGCATGGTGTCAAAAAATGAGTTCTGCTATGAAATAACATTCAATATTTTGAATTAATTAAATTGATTAAAAAAAAATTAAAAACACTTACAAAAAAGGTCGGGTACACTTATTTAAAACCAAGCGCCTGCATACAAAAATTATATCATTGCACAGACACACAGACAGACCCCACACACACACATGGGACTGGGAAACTGTGTGGCTTTTCTGACCTAATTTCCCTGTATTGATCACTCGATTGCCCTCAGGTGCACAGATGAGATGACAACATTCACACAACATACCCAGTCACATACACACACTCTCCATACACAACACACATCAAAATTGGCTACAACACACCGGCCCCTAATTGTTACTGTATAATAACATAACAATTACATCATACAAAATATGGATCCAATTATGAGTTCATTGCACAAGTATGTGTCTCAGTTCATAATGTCCATAGAATCAGAGGTTAACCCAATATGGGAATTTATGTCAGTCTTCTATTCAGCTTCGTGGAGAAGACAAATCTTGGTCTGGACTTTGACAGGCTGCACCAGTCTGCTTGAGAAAGGGCTGCACCTTCCTGCACGTCCAGGATCCACGGGCGGCAGTAGAGTCTGCTACGATGACAATGTCTCTTGTAATGAAGTTTTTCTTATCCATTGACCGCTGTTGACGTTCTTGTAGCAGTGATAAGTATTCCCAAATCCATCTGTGCCAAGTCACTTTTCTCAAAAAGCCCAGGTGGCAGAGCAGGTCTACCTTTCAACAAGAGTAGATGATTGGGAGTCAAAGGCTCAAGATCATTAGGATCATCGGAGACCTTTGTAATGGGATGGCCATTCAGTATGGCTTCCACTTCGCACATAAGAGTGTGCAATCCTTCATTGCCCACATTTTTCTGGTGAAGAAGTGAGTTAAGTTCCTTTCTGACCACATGAATAATTTGTCCCCATGCTCCACCATGATGTGATGCTGCAGGGGTGTTAAAGCTCCATTTCACTCCTAACTAAAGTAATAAATTTAGAATTGTCTTGTGATCCAGAGCAGATAGAGCTTCTCTCAGTTCACCTTCTGCTCCCACAAAGTTGGTTCTATTGTCTGATCTGATGTGCTACACTTGGCCTCTTCTGGAAATGAATCTGTGCAGTGCACAAATAAAAGAACTGGTGTCTAGTGAGTATGCCATTTCTAAATCCACTGCACGACTGGCCATGCAAGTGAAGAGTTTTTGCCAAGGCTGCAACTCACACTTTTCCAAGCATGAAGGCTAGATGAATCTTGTCCCTTTCATTCTGCAGTCTCAGGTAGGAAACTGTGCTGTAACCTTCCTGACAAGCATCAGAAAAATTATGTAGTTGGGCACTGGTGATTTGTCCAAAATCTTTGGGTTTGATACACCTTGGCACATTGAACATGCTGAGTTTTTGGAGGTCTTCCAGCCATCCTACCCACTGCAGCTGGTAAGTTTGTGGGATTTTTTCATCCCAACTGTAGCTCAACCTGCAGAGGTCTTGCAGGATCAACCTAGTAGGTAAGGTGAAAGGTGCAAGAAAACCAATGGGGTCATAAACTGAGCTCACCATGGATAAGATACCTCTCCTTGTGAATGTTTTTTTTTTTCCTGGCCTGCCATCTTGAACTTGAAGGTGTCTGTTTCCACACATCACAGTAATCCTAGAGTTATCTTTACAGGGAGACTGTCTCTGTCCAAATCCAGTTCCTTTACCTCCTTGGCCCTTTTTTCCATATCAGTGGATTCAAACACTGACCTGCTGTTACTGATCCATTTCACCAGCTAAAACCCTCCCAGGTGGCATACAGCTCTCAGGTCTCTCACAAGGGCTATGGCCTCTGCCTCTGAACACAGGGACTTCAAGCAATCATCCACATCGAAATTGTACTTGATGGTGTCAATCACATGTGCTGGGAAATTTCCTCGGTTGTCCTCAGCAGCGTTTCTTAAGGCAAAACCAGCACAGCTGGGCGATGATACTGCACCAAACAGATGAACAGTCATTCTGTATTCAGCAAAGGGTTGTGTCAGTTCACCATTTGGCCACCGCATGAAGCGAAGAAAGTCTGTATCCTGCTTTGCAACACTGACTTGGTGGTACATTGCTTAAATGTCAGCCATCACTGCAACTGTCTCTTGACGAAGCCTTGTGAGGACTCTGTTGCATTATCATCATCATCATCTGGTTTATATTGCTACTTGGTAGTTTGCGACCATTTATTTATTTTGTGCATCATTTCTCTCCTGATGTGCATTCAGGTTTCAAACTATTCATTTTGTTGTATCATTTCCTCCTCAGGCATTAATGGTTTCAGTGACTCATGCAACTATGTACTTTCCTCCACCAGTCTCAAAATATTTCACACATGGATTACACGTCAAACACATTGTCATTTGAAAGCATCAGCTGCTCAATATCCTTTGTTAGTTTGCAGAGTTCCTTTATCTTGTAATTCCTTTCCTTTTGATTTGATATTATTTTTGCTTCCAATGCTTTAATAGTAAGTTTAACACTCCTTCTACCAAGCACATTCTCTGCTTCACTTTGAATGACAGATGCATTACTTTCCACCTGACTCATTTTGATATTGACTTAGCAAAGCTGCTAAAGGCTTTATTTAGAATTGTTGCAGGATTTACCTGTATCCTGATGTGAGAAGGCCAATCTCTTCCACAACTTGTAACAATTCTGAAATCATCAAACATCACTATCCTCAGTAGAAGATCTTTGCTATAAATTTGCAGTGCATGCCTAGCATCAAGTCCACGAACAGCAGTCAGAGACCCAGACAAATCTGTTGCCATGTCTAGAAGACACTGTTTTTTGGGCTGTGAGGAGAAGACTCCTTTATTTGCACTTCCAAAGTAAGAAGAGTTGAGGAACAAGTGGTTAAAATTAATTTTTAATACTATTCCTCAAGAAATCATTCTCAGCCTTTTACTGTGTCCACTTCATTTCACCGAGGACTGCTTTTACAGTTTGAGACTGGGTTTTCACAGCAGTTAATCCTGAAGGATGGAGCAGTTTCCACTTTATTAGGCCCAGATTCAGGGTCACAACCTGTAAATAGGCCTGTGTTTTACTATTGAAACATTTATTTTGGTAGAAATGCAGATTTGTTGCTAAACCCAGCTGTATACCGAAAGCCTGTGAGCCTTCAGCTGCTGAGGCTAATGTGCCAGCTAATGTTATTGCGTTCTAATGATTATTCTAATCAGCTGCTGATCCACCTTTACCAAACAAGCTGAATTTTTCATTCACAAGACGTTGAATAGTTTTTGCACATGGAGGTTGATTTATGATTACAAGCCTGCAGCCTCAATCCACTGCAGGCCTCTGCTAACACAATAGCAAATTTGGGTAGCATTAGTGTTAACTTTGTCATTGTTGTAACACTAAAGCAACAAAACAGTGAAGCATCTGTGCAGTGTAGTACACAATCAGTAGTCAACTGCTAGTCCGTTTGACTCTAGAGGATCAAGGCTCCGTTTAAGTCCCTCCTTCTCCATATGATACCTGCCACCAACTTCATAGCTCTGATGGTGTGTGGACAAATAAAGATGTGAGGAATATATTTAATAAACAATCTCTTATCGGTAAGATGCCTGAAATGCCTGTAGAGAAAGAACAAGTCTTTTAGATCAAAATGTTTCTGCTGTTTATATTTGCAATGCTTAACAAATTTATTAGACCACCACCCCATGTAAGGTTTATGTCAGAGCTGCCCTAAATTAACAGCATTGGTAATTACCAAAATCATTGTTTTATGTTTCTGTAATGGTTAGTACATCAGTATGTCGAAGCTTTAACTGAAACCGCTGTAGAAGAAGCTTTAACTGAAATATTTTTAATGCTATTGCTATCCATGAATTTTCAAATTTACCGTTTAAAAAAAAAATAGTAAAGAACATAATTTCTTGATTTAGATGTCAAATTATTTACTTGCATTCCTGAACAGAAAATTTAGTTTTTTTGGTTGAATGGTATTAAAAGGTGAATTCAGTTTGAAATTCCTCATTCCTGTTCAAAATAGAAAAACATAAAGAGCTCGCTGACAATGAAAGAGTCCACATTAAAGAGCTTCATGATGCTGATATGTTTTCTCCCTTTTATGACAGGTGGTTTAATAAATTTGTTAAGCACCGTACATCAGTAAGTCAATACTACAGTTGAATTGATGTACACAAATTACAATTCTAATGTAAGATGTGATATAAGACTGCTAAAAAGTAAAAACTTATCGTGGTGAAACATCTTGCTCTATGTGAAGGTATTTTGGCACTATCGACTTGTTCCTCCTGATTTTCTGTCAGATTCAGGCTCGAATTGATACGGTAGAACAAAGCCATGTTATTACCATTGTCGTGACCGTGCCCCTTGGGGCAACTCTAGCGGCAAACAGAGCCAACCACTTAAGCATTGGCCAATCAGAGCAGACTGGGCTTTTTGGGAGGGGGCTTAAAGCAAAGATTTGCTTAAAGAAACAGGAGATAGAATGAAGCGTTCCAGGCAGAGGGTGAAAAGAAGTGTGCAGTATAAGAAAAATAATGGGTTTTTTGAATATTACAGCATGTAAATCTATTCTGGTAGGCCCCAAAAACAAAATTATGAACCCAAAAATTAACATAATAGGTCCTCTTTAAGATAAACAATATATTTGGGTCAAAACACATCCTAACCATGTCAAAGGTTTCCATAAAGCATGAATTTTCAACTGCTATTGATTTCACTGGCAGTTGTTTACTATGGACCTTAAAATATTGAAGTTAATTTCTTCAGTGTGAAAGCAGGAATGTGCTACAACAAAGTGAGAGAGGAGTCATGACAACAAAGTCTTCAGCACAAGCTTTGGTTCTTCGTATTTGGCCTTTTAGTGCAACCTATTGGTCTTACATCCTTTCTTAAGCTTAAAGGCATAGTACCTCATTCACATAAAAAAACAAGGCTCCTGAGATAGAGATTGTATGAAAAAAAAAACATTTATTGAGTTCAAACAACTTAAACGGATTAATTAGATACATGTTAATTTGTACTGTCAAAAAATAATGTGGCATAATTGTCAACAGATTAAACTGATTTCTCTTTGTTCTGTATTCCACATGCTTTTTTTCTATTCTTTTCTTTTGGTGGGCATTATTGCCTTCACTGTAGAGAGAATAGAGAGAGACAGGAAATAAAGGCCAAGCCTTTCTTCATAATGACACTCCATAGTGGCACATACTTATTTCTACATCATTTCTACACACACTGACATCTGCTTGAACATGCACAGCCTGTGAGCTTGATTCTGTTTCACTCTGCCGTGACTCTTATAATAGATGGGCATTAGCCTGTCATTCAAAGTTAAGGATGGTTTTGTCAGACCATCTTTTTAATTACTGTTTCTTACTGAATATGGGTCCATTTGGAACAACCTTGTACCATCCATAGCTCACTTCAATGGAGAGTGAATCCCTCTATTTTGACACATGACTAGATACGTCTGCAGTGCCACTATAGTAGTGGTGGGTTCTGATCAAAGTGGTCCTACTGATTATCATTAAAGGAAAAGTCAAAATGAGATAGAAAGGGTCAACTTTGTGACTGTATGTACCTCCAGTACACTGATCAGTATCAGTCAGTCAGTTTCCTGTCAGTCTCTATCAAGGTGTCACACTGCTTGTCACTGAGTATGAATACATTTATTTACATATGTTTATGAAGAGAGCAGTAAAGGTGATCGAAGTGCTGATGTTCAGGTTAGAGTTGCACAGACAGGGAGAAGGATGAACCCTATATCTAGATTTGCAAGGCGCTCCAGGAGACATGTAGGGCAAAAGAGACATTTGGATTTTAACAGCAAAGATCATGCATCAGCTGCAGAAACATTTACTGCATGGACAATTATAATACTAGACATTTATAGCAACAATTCCTCATGAATAGGGTGGCTTTGATTGAGGTCAGTCATTGTTAGTGTGTATAGTGATATAGGCAGATTGGGAGTTGTTTCTGCTTTATTCCGGTGCCAGCAGCTGTGCCTAGAAGCTTTTTTAAATACACAAACACTGTACTCCTCTCATGCATGTCAAAACACTGGCTAGCCAATGCTTGCGCCAATATGTGAAAAGAACAATATACAACTACTGAGCTATGTTATGCTGTGTCCATATATTGACATTCACGCATGCAGTCCCTCTTGTAAATGAGCAACTAAACCCAGAATGCATTTAATATGAAAAGCTGTGTAATTCACTTAAATAAGTGAAAGGCAGCTATATGTAATCTTTGAAAATAGATATATAGATGAGTGTGCTGGGCTGGCCTGCCGGCCAGTCAGACGCAATTTGAGCCTGGCGGTTCCTGAACTCTCATGCAACCAATGGCTTTATTAAAAAAAAGAAGTACTCTAGGTTTCTAAAATTTGATTTTTTTACTTTTCACTCTTTATTTAGGAAATTGAAAAAAACAAACCCATACTCTACATATACAGTATGTAACAAAAAAAAAATAATAATAATAATTTTGAAAATGGATTACAATTATCCTATAAATTAAACCTTAAGGTTTTTTTGTCACTAATCACAAACACAGCTGCAAAATAGGCCTGCTGAATTTGAAAGTTTAGTTCAGGAATATTAAATGGGTAATGCTTTTTATTTAGGTGCTGCCTTTTTAAATGAACAAAGAAAGCACATAATACACACACACACACACACACACACATATATATATATATACATATATATACATATACGTATATGTATATATATACATATATATACTATGTATATACTGTGTGGAGTTCATGTTCTCCTCGTGTCTGCGTGGGTTCTCTCCGGGTTCTCCGGCTTCCTCCCACAGTCCAAAAACATGCACCTTAACCATAACAGGTTAAACAGGTTAATTGGTTACTCTAAATTGCCCAGGAGACTTGAGGAGACTTTTAAAAAAACACAGATTGAGTCAACTGAATTTTGTGTGTTGCTGCATCCGTCTGTCCTGCTAATTCTGCTGGTAGACATGACACCAGTGTTTATGTCTCCTTTCAGCATATCCTCTTTATCTCGGTCAAACACAGAAAAACTGGCCAAAGCCCAGAGCTACTCTTGCCACATAGAGGTCAGAGAGATGACCCAGTTCTTCCTGTATCTGGGTTCATTCCCTGTTAAAAACGAGGATGCAGGGGAAAGCATTTCAGAGAGATGCTTAAAGGCAGACAAACACTGGCACTGTCTTACACATTTGCATCTTTGCATCACTTTCTGAAACCCTGAAACCTTATGCAAACGTACAATTCAAATGTACCTTATGCTTATTACATTGTTACTTGTATTTATTTTTTGAAATTCTAACAAAATTAACGTGTTTATCATCAGAAGTTGAGTGGAAGTTGATGATGTAGCACTCAATAGGTCAGAGTTACAGTCCTCAATATGTGTTTGGTAAAAAATACATCTTTAATTTGGTGATTCATTACCTATATGCTCCTTATCTATCCCAGAGTTGCCCCTGTACCTGAAGAAACACACTCAGTGTAGCCCCTTAAACCCACATATGGGTTTTCAGTCCTAATGTGGCTTCAATATATATGATTTTGAGTGTTTATCATGAATGCATTATTCTTTTTTTTTTTTACATATCATGCCTCAGGTCACAAAAACACTGGGCTAAAAATAATGTATGACTCACTTCATCACCTTCTGACTTTAATAACGGTGGTTAGAGTTTACGCCTGCAGCACATTGACCAAGCAGAGCATTCTGGCAAGACTGTGTTGGCTAATGCATGCACCTCTGTTCATGTTATCGCTATGGTACACACAAAAAATAATAATGCAATAATAATGCAACGATATAAGCAGCAAGAATGTGAGCTAACTATGGAAAGTGGATTCATATAATGCTTTTATCCAAAGCATTTTACAATTTGCCTTTTACACATTCACACACACACAAGCACACACTAACTAAATGACTAATCCTGACTACTGAAATCAATTTGTGGTTTTAATGTCTAGTTCTAAGACACTTTGACGAAAGGATGTGAGAAACTACTAACCATGCAATTAATGCACAACTCGCTCTACCTGCAGAGCCACAGCCAGAATAATATATCTGAGACAGGACTTTCAGCTGTTAACTGTCATAAGTTTAGCTGTCACAAACATTTATGATTATCACGGCTGTCTTAGCATCAGTGTAGCCTCTCTATTTTGGTCAAACTGACAAAATCTGGCAAAAAAAGACGGAGCTAATCTTGTGACAGAGATGTCAGGGAGATGACCCAGTTCTTCCATGTTTCTGGGTTCATTTCCTCTGTCAAAAACTGGGATGCAGGAGAAAACGTGTCAGAGAGACACAGAAAGAAAAAACAATGAGCAATGTCACTGCCTTACATCTTGTTCTGACACCATCAATCCAATCGCTGTGTGTAACTGTGTCACCAGAAAAAGTAGAAAAGAGATACCATCTTGTTGCTGCAGTTCATGACACCCAGTAGCTTGTGTAGCTCTGATTCATCGTGGATTTAGGCCAGTTCAATCCATATTTATGCTCCAGCCACCAGAACTACAGCTCAGCCACTGTTTCACTACAAGCGTACAATATCCTCCTATGAGCATCATAATATTAATTGGTTCAGATTTACCTAAGTGAGAAGAGCAATAATTGCTTTATATTTCTATATTTTAAGAATGTATTATTTATTTTGTTTATAATTTATATCACTTGCACCTGCATCTCGTCACAGCTAATGAAGAACATGTTGCTGCAACATCCAGTCTCTCAACCTTTGATGATGGAACTGACCCTGCAGCCATTTACCTGTGCAGACTGACTGCAATGGAAACATTTTACCTCCAAAATGTATAGATTTGAATTTTCAGATCTGCAGTTTTCTCTTTCTCATCAACTCTTGCCTTCTGTCTAAAAATGGAACTCCAGGGAAAGATGTTCAAGGCTAATGAAAATGAACGAAAGCAGAGAGAGATGAGATAGTAACAATAGTAGCTCTTATGAATCCCGATGCCAAATCCCCTGAGGCTTTGAGAAGTTTCGCCCTCTCCCAACATTTTCCCCTCATTGTCTACTTTCCCTCTGCTTTCTTTTCGTAGACAAAAGCTGCGCTGGAATCCTCATGGTTGGCATTTACGCTTACAAGGCTAAATTTTAAACCATTAGTCTCTTCCTCCCTTGCTATGTGTGTGTGCATGTGTTTTCAGATTTCATTATTAATCTCTCCATCACTCTCTTTCTCCTTTTGCCATTGTAATTTACCCTAAAAAAATGTTGAGGCAGCAACTAATGTTGCTCTCTCTCTCTTTCTCTCTCTCTCTCTCTCTTTCTAGCTCTTCAGGGAGAGCAGTGTGTGAGAATTAGGTCTCTCAGCAGACGTGTTGTGGGTATTTTTGCTTCGACAGTTTGGGGCTACAGCAAGCAGAGAGAGATAGCGGATGGGACGGTAGGCTTCTAGATTGTGTGCACGTTTTTGTCTGTGTATGTGTGAGTCTGGGAGACAGAAAGAGAGAGGGACCACGACACACAGGCTTTTGGCGAGGACACCATCTGGCCACAGGCTCAAAAACTCATCCAGCATGACTAGAAGGAGACAAACAAAACATGCATGCGTGGTGTGTGTATACACAGACACATACAAAAATAAGTGGCAATTGTCTAATGATGTCAAAGATCTGAATTGGGCCACGACTTACTAATGGGTCCTGCTTGATGGTCTGTTAAGGAGCATCTGATTATACAACTCTTTCCACTGTTAAATGCAAAAACAATGAATTTACAGACATTTTCAGCAACTGGAAAGGCCAGAATGGAAA
>JAPQRN010000006.1:11664594-11685977 GCA_037367275.1 Coranthus polyacanthus | reverse complement strand
ACTTCTTTTTGCTCTTTTGTCCCTAAAATAAGAAGTAATTGTTGAATTAAACTCAGTGTACAACACAGACAGTGCATGTCATGAAGGTGCATTATATGTTTGTATGTATGTGAGTGTGTATGTGTGTTTGTGGATTCATGTGGTAGTTGTGTGGTGTGGAGTGTGTGTGATATGCGTTCTCCATTTTGGAAGCAGGGAATTATCTCCAGTTTGCTGAAAAAGCCAATCTGTCTCTGACCATGGTGCTGAAGTTGCAGTATACTGCAGGTGCTGCATACAAAAAGGCAGGTTCCACTTTTTTGTGCATGAGTGTGTGTTTGTGCTCGAGAGGAAAAAGAGAAAGGCTTTTTGCCTGTGTGTGTGAGAGAGAGTCTGGGAGCTTATTTGTGTGATTATGCTGATGGCTCAACTAACTTCTGGTTTTCTTTGTAGTGTCGTAAAGTGCTATATACAGTATATATCAGTGCAAACAGTCTGGCCACTTAACTGAACAGAGAGGGAGGTGTTCTCTGTGCATTTACTATTGGTGCTCCTGAATATGCTGCACCAATTTACCCTCGCTGTTTAAAAAGGGCAAACATATCTAAAAGAAATATTGTACGTATTATGTTAACAAACAGATAAATCAAAGCAAACCATATGTTAGAAAGAGAGAGGAGAACCTTTCCCATTGGTATAGTCTCCTTAGTCCTGAGATCATGAAAAAAAGCCTTTAATACATCACTCAACTGTGCTGCAGTGCAGGAGCTTGACTGACCCAGTATGTTGAAAGAGAAAGAGAGAGTGAGTGAGAGAGGTGGGGGTAGAGGACTAAGAGAGAGAGAAAAAAAAGTGCGGAAAGAGAGCAAGAGAGAAAGTGCTGGAGAGAGGGTGATTCTCAGTCCTCTGCTACTTCTGCTGCCGTCTGTGCTGTAAAGCTCTGCATTCGTACTGTTTGCCTAGTGAATTTTTTGGTCCCATGAGATTGTAGCCCTGTCTTGTCTGAAAATACTGCAAGTTTGGAAAAAGTTGCAGTCATTTGTGCTGTTCAGCAGTGTGCTACAGTCTTAGCTTCTGTGTGTAAGATTAGCAATCTGTGTCGTTATCACTCATTTCAGGGAAGGGGAGGGGGAACGAGAGGCATAATTTCATAAAATAAAATATGGAGCATAGTGTCCCTGGCTGGTGTTCTGAATAGCCCATCTATGCCTTTGTTCCGCAGTGTGGGGCCTACTTTATGCTTAGCTTGTCCTGTAGTGAATTTCTTTAGAACTGCTGCAGTGCCTCATCTTATTCTTGTATGTCTTTTTTACTTAAATATCCCAGCATTCAGACAACAAATAGTCTTTTTTTTCTTTTTTTTTATGTAATCATTACAAATGAGGTGACATTTGCACAGTCAATAATCTCTGTCCTCCCCAGACTCCTGGTTTCATGCAGTCCTGTTGAGTATTTCACTCTTTCTTCACTTGTTTGACTTTGCCATTCGTTGTCTCTTTCCTCTCTCCATCTGTACATCTACCCATTCACGCATCCTTTATTTAGTTCACAGACAAGCAGACAACTGGTGACCTGCTGACCTTGCTGCTAGTGTCTAGGTTGCACGCTGCTGGGTAATATTCCACTGACACTAGTTTTCTCATGTATTCTGTGCTTTGCTTTAGCTGACATGATACAACTGCTTTTGCCGCTATAGTCCCAAGGGATGAGGATATTTTTGTGTTTGTGCATGTGTGTGCATCCATCTGTGTGTGCATGTTAGCAAGGTGCATTGCTTTTTTAGAGAGTGCTCTATCGTAGCCACAAGTGACCAGAGAGAATGGGCCAAACAACAGAAAAATTAAACAAAAAAAAAAAAAAAAGTGTCCTAGTAAGTTGCTTGGGCCGCATTGGTCTGTGGAGCGTCAGAACAACATTCATCCAAAAGATATTTATTAATTTTGTGTTTTGATGGTTGTGTTGCAGAGTGCTGTCTGATAACGTCAGTTCACGCTCTCCCATAGCTATTCAATTGACCTGAGATCTGGTGGCTATGAAAATATACAATTCACATCATTTTCTTTCACATTAAACAATTCAGTGACCCCTTTTGCCCTTTGGATGGGAATTTGTTATCTTGGAAGAGAGCATTCCCATCAGGTTTTTCCTTTATTTGTCACCCATCTGTAATTGAAATAACTGAGTATAATTAAGTCAGAGAATAAGACAACCTTCAGTGTTTGTTTTGTACATCCAGCATATTGATTCTTTTCTGTTAAACACAGCTATTCGTTTGAAAGCATTTGTTGTGTTGCTGGCATATAAAGTCACCTTAGATTTTCTTATGTATCGTTTGGTAAATAAGAATTTTCACATGTCATTTAGACTGACTGCTTCGCCGTTTCTAGAGATGGGTTTGAACAGCTGCATTAACATTTAGTTTTCAGCATAAAAACTCTATTTACTATCTTCTGCATTTTGATTTCCACTTTTTATCTTTATTTCAATTTAAATTTGTTTAATCAAATGTTGTCTTTAATCATAGTTGATTTTTCAGGATGAAGCAGACTGGTGTTTCTTTTGTGCCTGTGTGTAGCCTTTTGACATTCAGCTGCTCTCGTCAGATCATGAATGGTTAAGTTGGCCAAGGCCACCTGCTGATTGCTGGTATGGCTCATGTGCCTGGTTGTTTAAAAAGCTATAGTGCCTCTTGCGTAAAGGCAGTCTTCAGCGGTTCAATGCTGTTGCAGATTTAGCAATGTTTGGTATTCAGAGATTTAGTGAAAGCAAGATTAAGATGCTGATTTAAAAATAAAAGCATCAAAGCATGTGTTAAATTTATGCCTATAAAACAAGCCTGGAATACTGCTGTGCCAGCATACTCTAGCAATTTGAGTGACTTTGGAATTATGAATGAGGAGGAAGAGAAATAGGAGAGAATTTGTGGTGATGACTGCAGAAGACATGACAAAGAGAGAAATGAGAGTACAGACCAAATTAGAGGACTGGATTTCTATCATTCTTCCCTTGGTGGATAAATACTGGCAAATTTATGTGGTACATTCACTGGCTGTTCAGATGGTTTGTGTGTTTATAGGGGAACAACCTACACTAAAATTCTAAAAAGGCACTACTGACTAAATTACATTTGCATTTGAAGTAAATTATAATAATAATAAATTATTCATGTTTTTTGGCAGGGTCACCATTATGCAAAGCTGAATTCATCAGTGAGGTATAATGTCATATTGTTCCTTCAGTTGTGTAAATAGTGCTTTTAGACATATGTAAATAACATACATGGCTTCTTGTTAGCACACATACACATGCACCACACACAAAACACAATTTTTGGATCAAATAGTGTTGACTTACGTTATTTTGTTGTATGGCTTAAAGTGCAAATCACCTCTGAGCATCTATTTGTGTTTGTTGTTGTTGTTGCTTCTGAATGTTCGATCGGCGTACTAACTTCCATGAGCCCCAGGCTACTGTAGTAGTAGGCAGAAAGGACAAATCAAGCAGGAAGAAAAAACACAGAATAAGGAGGAGGGCACAGTAATTCAGGACATATGACAAAAAAAATAGAGAACAGAGCATGGCCCATGAAAAGAATAGGAAACTGAGAAATTTTAAATAATTGATTATGAAGTAATGACACAAACACATTTTATGTTATGTGTACTTTTTGTGTGTTTTTATGAGGGCAGTCACTGCCTTCAGGGCTATAAAACAGACCACTTGTGTTTTTGCAAACACAGACCTGAAGTTAGCCAAACATTTCCTCTCGTTTAGTGAGTCTAATGATGCATAATGCATCTTACTTTACTTTACTCTATGTCTTGGATTGTGTTTGTGTGTGCATACGTTGCGTGTGTGTAATGATGTGTATCTGTTGTCGTGCTGTGTGCTCTGTAACTACTACTACGGCAGAAGAGAGATTTGTGGAGATTTTTGCCAAATGAGCAGGGATCACTTGCATTGTTAGCATTAGCTCAACAATGCCGTAGCTTAATTAAGGCCTGAGTGCTTTTAGAGGATCAGCACTAATTGACTCACATGCACGCACGCATGTTTCAATAGCTGATGACTGTCTTGATGGTTAATACTTCACATGCTGACAGTTAAAATTGTATTTTGTTTGAAGATCTTGCATATGAATGTAACCAAGCAGGCTGTAACTATATATATTCTTATAATCGTGGTAGTCAATCACATGCAGCAGATACAAGAGATGTATAAGATAGATAGATATTGTTTGAAATAATTTGATTTATATTATCACTGTTTTTCCTCCTCATGTTGGTGTTTTTAAATGCACATGAATGATCTCTGTCATGCAATTTTACTATTCACTGAAGCCCCAAAACAAAAGATAAGATGATAACTGTCACCACATTATCTGCGATACAATGTAAAACACAGGTCCTTAAAACATGAGTTGACAGAAAACCAAAACGGTATCTCTGCTGATTTTGCTGAGGGAAAGGTGATTATCATGTTTGGAATTTAGAGAGCTCTGCCTGCAAGTGTGAACGTAGGTGGAGCATGTGTTTCTTCTTGTCACGGCAAAGCGATTGTATAATTTCTCTGGTGGTGGAAAAACAGTCTCACCAACAGGGGAAAATTGACGTTAAGCACTTGTTTTTGTTATTTAAAGGTTTCACTGATGTGTGTTGGTCTACTAGCTGCTTTGTGTATTTGGGTGTGTGTTTGTTTCTCTGAACAATGTCTAGAGAGTATGTGGGTTGTGGAGAGAATCCATAATGCAGCCCTATAATTCAGGCAGAATGCTGATTCACGGTCACAGACAGGACAAAAGCAGTATGTTTGCTTTAACACACTGCATGGGTGGGTGCTGTTTTTTGAAAATCAGCCTTTGTGTGTCGCATGTCTGCTTTGCTTGCAAGTGTGCATGCTGGCATGCAAAGTATTCATCAAGACATGTGTGCATGAGTGTGTGTGCCTCTGTTGTCAGGGAATGAAGGTCTCAGTTGTGTATGAGTGAAGCTGAAAATCCTTTGGGAAACACTACTCGACAGAGAAGAACAGAGACCCCTGTAAAGCATGTATGTGTGTGTGTGTTTGTGTGAGAGGGAGAGAGAAATAGTTGGATAGTGAGATAGAGGGAAAAAAAAGCCCCCACCAACTTCCCCGTAAGCTGCTGTCACTCTTCTTCATATTATCTCCACTTCTACCCCCTTTTTTTTTTTAACTCCTTCTCTCCATCTTGCCTGGAGAGGAGCGGGCAGGGTGTGATAAGAAACCAGAGGAAGAGGAGGGGAGAATGATAAGATGGAGAGGGAAAGAGAAGAGAGGATGGGAGATAAACAGTAAAGACACAGAAGACGAGTTAAAGTTTGGACACCGGACCAAAGAGACAACTAAAGACTGAAAGTGGGGAGATGAGACAGTGGGGTAAAGAGTAGGACCTATTTTTAAATGTCTGATGAATGAGTCTGCTTTACTGCCTCGGCTGAGTAATTTTCTCGGCTCTGTGAATAATTTGGCTCTGGGTATGGCTGAGCAGTGGAGAGAAAAGCAGAGTAGGTGATGGACAGACAGGCGAGAAGGATGAACCAAAATATGTAAAGCTCTAATACTGTACCTTCTATCAAAGAGGACTCAGGCAGTAATTTGGACTGGCACTCAAGGCAAAGCCAGAGTGATTTATCATCATTTTCACTGGTCATTACACCAAATTATTTTGTATTAAAAAAAAAAAAAAGATGTCACAGAGGATTTGCAAAGAGAGATTGCTGCTTCATTTAATTGGAGCATTTAGCATTTTTGCTAGCATCAGTTCTCTGAGTGAGAGAAGAAATGGAGGCAGGCAAACAGCTGGGGAGGAGAACGAGAGCTAATAGGAAAAGTAAAGAAGAGACTAAAATTATAAAAGAGGGAAAAGAGATGAGGCGTGCATTGTTTGTTTTTTTTTGTCTTGTATTAAACTGCTTAGGAGGTCCCATTTCTCTTTTCGATTGGAGTCTCTCATTCTCTCTCTTCTTTCTCTCCTTCACCTCACATCCTTATCCATTCCTGCGTTTCTTGGAGCAGCAGTAGCAGCGGTTGATGGATTGTTCAGGTCGGCAGGGTTGACAGGCAGGTTGATGTAAGAGACAGAGAGACGAAAAGACACAAAGTGCACGTGAATCTGTGGGTGTGTTTTTTGCGGAAGAAAGAGAAAGAGGTGGCTGCTCCTTTCCTCTCGTTCACCCCTTCTGTTTTTTTTCCCTGTCATCTCTGCGCTCCTTCTCTCTCTCGGCCATGCCCTCATCCTTTACACTTCTAAAATCGTCAGCTGATGCTTTGACCCCGTCTGCTTTCCCTATCGTTCACACTTCTGTGTCATGTCATGGTTTTCACAGGGATGTTGGGGAGCAGCAGAAGACTAGAGGCTAGAGGTCTGTAACCAGGAGACGGCTCATACAAGTCCCTGGTATGGCTGGGAATAATATGGTTGAGGAATGCGAATGACAACCATTGGCTTTTATTAAATAATTACATAATTTAAATTATGTGGAACAGCACCGACAAAAAGAATTATAAAACATATTTAGATGACTTGACTGTGAATACATCCTGTTTAAAAACATAATTACTTTCTTAGGTAAAATATTATCTTCATAACTCTTTAGAGTGCCTTTAACCAATTTGATACCTCTTTACATTAATTTAAATGCACATTGACTAATCACATTATATACCCTACCCACCTTAAAGGAATGTATTACACCTTTAATTCAGTACTAAAGCTACCCACTTTACACAATTAACCCTTTGACACATATAATCTCATGCATGAGATGGCCTCAGCAGTGGGCAATCTTTCCATATGTACTGAGGCGAAGAGCCTTTGATGGAGCATTTACTGTATGCTGTAGTGATCTTCGGTGAGTCAAAGAAGAAAAAGAAAGTTATTGATTATCTCACGGGATAGTTAAGCCTGTGTTTTGTGCCAGAAAGTTAAAACAGCTTTTTTTAAGTTAGAGAATAATCCTTAGCATTTATATTCAAGCTTCTTTTATCTTTTGCTCTATCATATGTGAGCCCATGCCATCCCACCGGCGCTGCAGAAGAGTGACGTGATTCACAGTCTTTAAATATTGCTCATCTTGCTGAGAGTGGAGAGGGCAGAAGTCACTGTGTAAACAAATCCCCCCTTATTTTTCCAGCATTTTAGACTTTTTAACTGGATGAATAAACACTCAAGCATGCATGAGTAAACACGTCCAGGGTCTTTAAGAGGTTGAAGAGGATTGACACTGAGGTAGTGACCAGAAGCTGTATCTGTAGGCAGAGAAAACTCATAGAAACCTTTTTTCTTTTCTTGTTTGCAGTTTCTATATTCATAAAAAGTTGGGGTGAGATAAAGTATGATTTGGCATGTACTCCTCTCTCTCTCTTGAACTTATAATAATTACCACCATTACACAATATTCCCAGATCTTAAAGGTACAGTGTGTAATGTACAGAAATCCTTGCTTTTTTCCAGGAAAATCCAACCCATGACCTTTAAATATACAGGCTGTTATCATGCACGTAGAAGGTGCTCATTTTTTAAGGTACGTCAAGATCCCTTCGAATCTTGGAAATAAAAAAGCGATTAGATATACATTTCTTCATGTTACACATTATGCCTTTAACACAAAACAACATTGATAGATATTAAAGGTTAAAATCGTTTAATTTTATTTATCATTGATTTTGATTTATTTTTTAATGTTGACTAACATTTACAGGTGCTGTCATCTGTTATTGTTAAATCCTAAGTGAATTCTATTTTAGTTTTTAGAACAAAACACCGATGCCAGTGTGTGACAGAGAATAAAATTAGCGTGTGGTATGTTTGAGTGTGTGCATGTTGTGGGTCTATGATTGGATTAGTCTTGTGGGACCTGATTGAACCACTCCCCTGGATTGAACTAGACATCAGTAAAGCCTGACATGGCAAAGGGCTACTGCTGAGCTCGCACTGTTTTATTTATCGCTCCAAAGTCAGCGTGCTTGTGTGTGCATGTTCACATATTTGGGCCTCTCTCAAGTGTATCTGCATTTAAAGGTGTGTTCCAAAGCATATGTGTGTATGTGTGTGTGTGTGTGTGTAAATATGTGTGTGCCTACACATGTGTATCCGCCCATAACTCGGACTCTGGACTCAGTCCAAGTTTTGTGTTTTCCCCTTTCTTTTTTTATACATGATATTTATACCACAAGGACAGTGATGAAGCCAGGAACAGAATTTTGATGCTGTGTATGTTTATTGGCCCCTGTGTGTGTGTGTGTGTGTGTGTGTGTGTGTGTGTGTGTGCTTACGTATTTATAACACAAGGACAGTGATGCAGAAAGGAGCTGCATACTGATTAAGTGAAGTCGAAGAGAGGGCCTCTGTGTTGGTAGGCAGAGCCACTCAGCAACAACAAGCCATTCACCTAATTTAGGACACACTCAGATACACCATCACTGACACGTCTCAACCAAATATCTGCATTATTTAAATTATATTCCTGCCCGCAAAAGATGTGCGACAAGATGTTTTTAAAAAGACATTGTTATCTTCTGCTGCAATGCCGTTTCTGTCGAACTTTTGTTGTTGCCTAATAGGTTTTTCTAATTACCGTTAGAGTCATATACTAAGAGAGATTCCATGACTCCTCATGGCCTCTGAATCAGCACAGAGGTCATTATGATGAGATGGAGACAGGAAGGAGAGAGAAGAGCAGAATGAAAGGAGGATAATGGATAGAAGCAGCAGAGAGACAGAGAGAGCGAAAGAGGGAGGACGGGGGAGATCAATACAGTCTGTACTTTGAGAGCCGAGAATCTGCATATCATGGAAGGGGGCGAGGGAGGAGAGTAGGTGTAGAAAATCAGAAAAGCACATGCAGTAAGTTTTCACGTTTTGTTTCCTTGTGTCTGAGAGACAGAGGGAGAGGGAAGATGAGAGGAGAAAAAAAAGGTGAGAGCAGAGGGGGTGATGACAAAGATGAGGAGTCCCTTGAAGTACTTTTCAGTGAAAGGAGGAAGCATACAACAGAGGCTATTCTGAATGAAAGATAATGGGAGATAGGTAGAGAGAGAGAAGGAAAAAGAAAGAGAGGAGAGTCATGCTGCTGGAGGAGTGAGAGTGACAGACCGAAGGGGGATTTGCAGTCTCTCTCAAAGATAAGCACACTGTTTTCTTTCTATCCTTCTAACCCTCACACTCACAGTGGCACTATGTGAAAGTGCACACACAACTGTTTCTTTCACTATCCCTCCGAGGACACTCATTGAACGTAATGCATTCTTTACCCTGACATTAGCTATCACAATTGAATAACCCTAACCCTAACTTTAACCTGATTCTAATCCCTCACCCTAAAACCAGGTTCTAATCTCCTCATAAGCAGGCTCTACTCATAGGGGCCTCAGTTTTTGTGACCACGGCGACGCAAGTCTCCACATGGAAGCGTGCATTCAGGTCAAAGTCCCCACCAGGATAGAAGAGCAAGGAACACACACACACACAGACATAACCAACACTATTCTGTTGCAGCAAGCTCTTGGCACCTGACAAAAGTTCACCCTCTCAGAGTTACCATGGCAACGGGGAGATTCGTTGTTGCTACCCATACAGCCTGACTCCCAGCCTGATGAGACAGAAAAAGAGAAAAAAAAAAATGGATAAAACAGCTCGTTGAACTTTAAATGAGGATGTTAATTTGATTAGAAAGCTGATCTCACTATGAAAAATCCATATTTAAGTGTTAAGTGTTGCTTTTAATCAATGTTTGACCAACATGGTATTTAACAGCATCAAGTACTGCAGATGTTTTCTTTTTCATTTTTGCTGAAGCATTCATTATTTATTAGACTGTGTTGTGGTGCAGTGTAATCAGACATTATACCACCCATTGCACAGTTTGACCGAAACGAGCCACCAACGGCGATTTGGATTATAAAATAATATTCCACATTTAGGTGTGACTTCATGCAAAATAAAAGTGAATATCCCCACAACCAGTAGTTTTACTATGTACTAGTAAAACTACTGAAAATAAAACAAGTATGACATTTCTTGACATTATTTAGAATCTTTATCAATCATCACCAAACTATGGCTTAATTTGTTTTACGACGGCTGTGTCAAAAATGATGAACCACTACTTGTGCACCAATGTTCATGTTAAAGTTCATAAAAAATGTATGATATCACCTTCATATTGACATTTTCTAAATATGTTGCAACTGCAGTGCACGACAAAACTCCACACATCCAGCAGCATAAAATACATACAGAAGCTCAAAACGGTCCAGTTTCTTCGTGTTTTGACTTCTTTCATCTTTTCGTCTTTGAGCGTGCTTGACGGATGAGTTGCAATGAGTTGCTGTGAGTGTTTTCTAAAGCTCCAACTGAAAAAAAAAAAAACAACAAACTTAACAGCACCAAAGATCTTATACAGTATGGTATATAAACACAAAAGAAAGTGTCATATTGTGTTACAAATGTGTATTATAATCAAGTTTAACATGAGTGACTAATCTTCACTGAAACAGACAGACTGAAGGACAGCATCATCTACAGAAGAGCGCCCTAAGAGGTAAGGGGGCTACCTCACCCACCCTGCCATCCTGCTGAATGCATGCACATCAGTCATAATGAATAAACACGCCATGTCTATTACAGTCGTAGGAAATTATATCGTTCATACCTTTGCCAGCAAAGGTTAGTTCACTGCAATGGAAAACTTCAGTGTCTCTCAAAAATGCCATTTCAACTTTAAATTGAATTTAAGGAGAAAAAGTAATTAATCAAGACTCAGATCCAAAAGGTTTTGTGGCAGAGTTAATTAGTGCTTCCAGCAGACACATTTCTAAGTGGTTGTAATGTGTCGTTTTTCAGGTGTGAAAAAAGGTACATTTATTTATAACATAATAATTATCTATGGATGACTTTGAGTTTTGTTTGGGTGGTACTTATCTTTTAATGGTAATCTGCAGCATGAGTATTTTTTTGCATTCATCAGCACATTCTGTTTAAGATAATTAGCTGTCAGATTGTATTAGCTTTTATATCTGCGGTGCAATATGTAAAAAGGGTGCGTGTGGGATTGGAGTGGGTAAGAGCTAAATAATCTTTTATGCACATACACATAAAATGACGCACACATACACACACAGCAAGCCTTTCTCTTTTGCTCAGCACACAGATATGAAATAATGAAATATTGATACTCCACAGACCGTGAGCAGCTCAGCAGCAGTAGTAAATTTGAGACCCCAACACATGAAAGGAGCTCAAAAGTATTCTCTTTTTCTGCCTTTCTGCCTTCTGTGTAATATTTTACAGCTCCAGTGAACTCCAGGCCTTTTGCAGTTCACAAGGTCACCAGTACATTTCACAACATGTCTAATATAAGACAGTGAGAAAATGGAAATGTTTACACTTTGACCTTCTTCTGCTAGATAGTGTCATATGGTGAGCTTTGCACCAGACGTGAAAACAAACATACAAATAAATAGTGGTTAATCATTATACTGGGAGAAGAACAAAGAGCGTTTAAAGCAGCCATCAAGGTTAAGACCGACAGTTTTTAGCATACTGATTATTTCATGAAAAAGAGTGTGTATGCTTCCTTGTGTGTGTGTGTGTGTCTACTTCTGTCAACACATACAAAGGCAGCAGGGATGGAAGACATTTCCCTTAGGAATGACGCAGCAAAAGCCCATTGTCTATGTGTGTGTGCTTTAAGATGAGCGTAGGCACTTTTCTCTTCATTCACTATTCTTTTTTTCTCCCCATAGGGGCCTAACATCTGTGCTATGCTTATGGGGAAGCGGCATAATGGAAACACTTAGATGGCCACCTGCATATCATGGCTTGTGCAGCTATTGGTGATGCAACAGTCACAGACACACAATCGCACACAGAAAACAACTGCAACAACCCGGTATAATTGCTTGATGACTTTGTCTCCTAGGAAGTTAAATGCCTATATCAACATGGACAGTTCATTGTTATGTAGCCATTTCCTGAGCTTGATTTATGCCAGGCAAAAGGCAAAGATAATCAGTTCCCCAGTGCTAAGCTTTATCTTGTGGCAGTTGTTTTGCTCTGCCAGAAAGGGGTTAGATCTTCTCCGTCCAAAGCCATATTACAATTTAGTGTGGGTAAATGATGATGCAGTGGGAGACCGAACACAATTTACTGCAAATCAGATGTCGATTAAAGCACAAATTAGCAGTCCTCATCACATCATATTTAATTCTTAAAGTTCTGCTTCATAGATTACTTTTAGATTTAACGTTTCATTACTGTTTCACTAAGCTGTGAGTGAGGATGGGCCCTTTCCGTACAGAATCAGGCCAGTTGAGCTTAGGTAGACCAAAGATACACTGCCTTTATGTTTCAGAGTTGACTTAAAGATACAGTGTGCGATATATATATTCATCTAGAAGTGAAGTTGCAGATTGCAACCAACTGAACAACCCCCCGACACCCTCACCCCCCAAAAAGAAGCTAGGAGGATACTGACTATACTCCAGCCTCATAGTCACATTAAAGCCAGATTTCACCCACAATAAAATGGAAAAAAAAAAGAAGAAAAGGAAGTCCGTCTGGAGTTGCTATAGAAACATGGTGACACAACATGTACTCTGTGAATTGCTAGACTTGTAAATGGCTAATTCTAAGGTAATAAAAACACAACGGTCATTATTTTTGCATGACTACACACTAATGAAAACATAATTATGAATGTTATGTTCCACTTCTGCAATTAGATCCTACTAAATCCCCCTAAAGCTTACACACTGGACCTTTAAGCCTGACGTAGCACTGACAATATCAGTCTGCTCAACAGCTGAATAATGCATCAGGGAAGAAACAATATATACTACTGATAAATATATATATATATATATATATATATATATATATATGTGTGTGTATAGCACAATTCATTCAATGAGTACTGTTTACCATATTTGCATTTGTTGGCCATCTATTTCTGTTTAATGTTCACATAACATAATGGTGTTAGTATAAAGAGTATTCCCTTAAAATACCTAGACTTAATACCCTTAAAATAATAGCTGAACAATGCTACAAAAATGGAAAAGCGGTGATTCGCCACACTCACTTCTATCACATTTGTGTACTGCTGGCAGGTTTTCATTATCCCTGTACAAAAGCCAGGGACACCAGGTTAATTAGTGGTGCTGCTGTCTGAGCTCTGAGTAGCATGTTTGCATGGACTTCAATTATATAACCCCATTACACCAACAAAATGTAAAGCTTGTTGATGAGGCAGACCTATAACAACTTATTAAACTAAAGATTCCATGAGAATGTTTTTTTTTTTCCACACAAGTTTAGTCATGCAGACGGTGCTCAGCGAGAACAAAAACAGCAATTATTTTTCATGAATTCTATTTTATCGACTGCTATCAAGACTAACTGCAACTTTTTTTTTTACAAAGATGGTGGTGGAAAGTGGGCTCTTAACTAGTTACAGATATCAGTTAGTTACTGTTTTGATCCTTGGAATCAATTTTGCCAAAATTGCCATAAAAGATCATTAAGTAGTGCACTAGAGGTAAACTTATGGCAGGGTAAGCAGGAGCCGCTCCCTCTGAATCAACAGTGAACACTGAAGATGAGATAACAGCTGAACTACAGCAGGCGGGCAGCGGCATAAAGGTGTTTGATGATTTGCAAATTTTGTTTGAAATAAATAAATAGTGTTAATTAATCAGTGATTTCAATAAGTCAATAAGTGATATAGTATTAGGACTGTAAGAAGTGACAGTAAAAATCAGTGCACATCATGTCTAAGCCACTGTGAATGTGTTTCACATGTGTACACCTGTCTAGTGACTGGTCTAGGCCTAGGGATGAAAAGCAACAATTTGCCAACATTAATTTGAGTAAATTAAATCAGTAATTTGAGGAGGATCTCTCTAGCCAGATGCTTAAGCCGAGTCTTTGACGTAGGTGATAGTGCTATCCAAAAAAAAATGTGATCACAGTTGTACTGATTAAGCAACATGAAGTTATTTTGAATGAAGAAATGCATGTACGTTACTAATTGAGCGCACAAAATGATTACAAAATGATAGATTACAGGCAACCAAGGGAGGATGTGGAATTCCAGGAACAGCATGAAAACACGTTATCATTGTGTCATATTATGTTAAGTAATTTGTTCTGATAAACTGGAAATAACAGAATTTCCTCAGAAAGAATATGTAAAAGTTGGGCAAAGGGAGGAAGATGGTGTGACCTGGAAATACCCTTCTTGAGAGAACCTTTGATATACCATTATATGGCAGACTTGGCCTTTATCACTGGAAAGAGTAATTTAGTGTCGACACAGAGGCAAGGCTAGATAATAATCAGTGTAAATACATTTATTATATATAGACCCTGAATGTGTCTTCTTGTGCTTCAAGAAAAGCATGTTACAAAATAAATAAATAAAAATCACTGGAAACGCAGGGTAAAAATCAATGTACATTGTCTTCAACTTCAGATACCAGATTCTGTACATTCAGAATCGCTTTGCACTTAAGAGGTTTCAATTAAAGGGTACAGCAAAACAGGTTTAAAACTGCATTTGTGTGGGTACTTATTATTTATGATTGGACAGATCTGAAAACAGGTAGATAAAGCAGATGCTTGTTCTCTAGGATGCTTGGTTATGTTGATCTGTTAAACACACACACACAAACAGAAATAAACACACACACATAAACAGAAATAAACACACACACACAAACAGAAATAAACACACACACACAAACAGAAATAAACACACACACACACAAACAGAAATAAACACACACACACAAGCACTCGTGCATAAACCTGGTTGGTTGGCAGCTCTCAATGTTGAGTGTCTAGTTTTAAAGTGACTGGATCGATACAGGGGAGTGAATTGCCAATTTCAGTTTGTTCTATTGAAATCGGCTGGCACTGCATTCTAGCAGGCCAGCACCTGAAATTGGCAGTGGCAGAGTGGAATTGGATTTGTAAGGAGAGGAAGACTGAGGAGTGAGCAGGATGATCTGAGAAGGACTTGAATACCTTCATCTCCATGCACACATACAAAAGTGCGCAAACAATTAAAGGTATTGTTATGACTTTGTTACAGTCATGCACTTAACACATGTGTTAAACTTTGGACACAGTTATGCAAGCCCCCGTTTACACTGTTTCACCTGCACTGACCCACAGTGACACTCACCCAGAGCTCATCTTGGCTTCTTCGATCGCACAGGCCATGGCAATCAAGCTCTGTGTTGGAAGAGCAGATGATTGGGTCTCTTGATAGTGAATAGCTCATTCAGCTTATCCTCTCCATTCTATTTGTTGGGACATTATGGCCTGAAGCCATCACTAAATGATGGAGTGTACTTGCATGGATGGATGACTGGCCGTAGAGACTGTACACTTCTACCTTTAAAGTTCTTTCTAGTCTCAACCTAAATGTGTTGATTTATTTATTTGTTAGCAGTGTAGAGTTTGTTAAGTTTGTTTGAAGGTATAACGCATATTACTGGAGATATCTGGAGCATCTAATTGTGACCTCAGACAATCTTTGCTCTTATGCAAAGGTGGGTAGACTAGCCAGAAACAGTACTCAAGTAAAAGTATTATTACTTTATCATAATAGTGACTGAAGTTCAAGTAAAAGTAATCACCAAAATAATCACTTGAGTGAGAGGTATCTACCAAAATGTTGTAATAACAGTAATGCAATTTATTATTTTTCACTGTTGCGCAATTTTCTTTCCATGCATATGAATCACACGCTCATGTTTTGAAATCTTAGGTAACTTTAGGGAGTTCAGCTTGAATAATTTACTCCCACTATTGATTCTGGCATGACTGTGAATGTGACTGGAAACGGGTGGCGGTGCTGTGACTTTCCCTGAGCTGAAGCAGACAGTTTGACAAACAGGTCTGACAATTCATATCACGCAAAGAGTCCGATTAAATGTCATGGAGTAAAAGTATGTGTTTTTTACACTCGAGTCTGAGTTAAAAGTACCCTGCAATAATACTTATCACTGAAGTACAATTTTGTGAAGAAGTTACGAAAAATCAACGTAACCGAGTAAATGGAGCGCATTACTACACGCGTGTGCTTTTACGCGCACTTTAAATACCTGTTTTATGTTTAAAACATTGGAGACAGATCCATGTCGAGGGTCCAGGGAGGAGATGAGCGCGGTGTATTGTTACAGCTGAATGGCTACATGATGATTATTCTGTTATTGTGTTAGTGTCACATAAGAGGCTTTAGTCATTTGTCTTCACCCCGCAAAGAGCATCGTTACAAGAGAAAGACAGTGTACAATAATTTACATGTAGCGACTCCAGTTCTGTGATCACAGGCAGAGCTCTGTAATGAATGATCTACCTCCCCTTACACTTGTGCCAACACTGTTTAAGATTCATGGGATAAGATATGGTCTTGTTGTTGCCCAGGGGAGTTAAATTATACATCCTGGAGGCTGAATATTTTCGTGTAAAATTCACATGCAGAGATTGGTTCTGAAACAGAAACAGTGGTCTCCCAGTACAACCAGTGATGACGCATCAAATACCTGCCACATAAGGTTCACAGTAAGATACACGCAGTAAGGTGTGTTATATTGTGTTAATGCATAATGAAGTACAAAAATAATTGCTGAACTCCAACGACAATGGGATCCTTACTGAAAAAGTACAATCAGATATTATTAGGAGTTGCTTGTTTCTACTACAACCATGGTCACATAACTACTGGTAAGTGTAGATATGTGTGAGTGTGTGTGAGTCCAAGTGAGTGTAAGGAGTGCTGATGGGGGTAAAGATTACTAAGGTTACTTGTGCTGAATCACAGCTTACATAAAGCAACAGACACACGCTGTATTCTCTGGGTAAATTCTAACAAACGTGCACATTAACAGACGCACGCACACTCGCAAGCGGAATCAAACACAATGGCCTGATTGATCGTAAAAAGCTGATATGAGGAATTTAGGCTGCACTTGTTTTCTCACAGTGTAGATGGTTATCTGACATTTTACAGCTCTGGGGTCTGCATGATGTGATTATAAAACACACACACACTCTCTTCTCTCTCTCTCTCTCTCTCTCTCTCTCTCTCACACACACACACACAATACTACAATTCATGCTTTGGATTATAAGGGGCTATCTTGACTGAACTCAGAAGCACTTTGAGGAGCACGTTGAATGTAGGAGAAAGCTGAGGTAAGACTGCAACTGTAGGCTGTCTAGCTTTTCAACTCAAAGCTGTCTCTTGTATCGGTTATTACAGTGTAAGCAAACAGTTCAGATTACAGGATTTTTTTTTTTTTTTTTGATGAAAGAGCATTGTTTACACTGTTATCTGATATTACGGATTACTAGTGTGATGGTAGTGGGATTTATTTTGAACACAATGTATGATCATAATGAATCAGTCTGATCTTTTTGGCTTTGCAGATGTTTATATTATGCAGTTTTCTCCACAATACTGTGAACAGACTGTGACAAAGTGTGTTAATGATAATGTCGCTTGTGTGTGGTTGTCTTTGCCGGTAGAGTAAATAATCTACTGTAAAACTGCAATGCAGCTTTAAGGAACAGATGTCTATGGAGAGCTTTGAATATTGATGAGTATAGAGAGATTAGACAGATTTCTTGTCCCGATTTTTAATTGTATTAATTCTTTATTTCCTTCATACGCTTATTTGTTTTTTGTGGAGTGCGTCCACACTTTTGTCAAGAGTTAGTTGTAATTACAGGTGAAAAAGATCAAAGTGCCAAACTAACCAGTAAACTATAAATAGCTTACTGGGTATTTTGATGCTTAAGGAAAAGTTAATAATAATAATAATAATAATAATAATAATGTGAAATAAAGTGCTCCTGTTTGTTGTCAAGTGTAGTTGCAGCTACAAATACTCTGTGTTGGGAGAAGTAAAATGATATGGGTGAAAGCTATTTTTAGACAGCACAAGCTGGAAGGAATGGGACAAGAGGAAGCTAAAGGGTTTGTGCTACATGAATCTTTCTTTTTCTTATTCTGTGCCTGTGAGTCCGAGCCTTTTTTTCAGGTGCTTTCGCTTCTACCTGATACAGTATGTAGTTGATTACAAACACACAAGGGCATGCACACATTTGGCTCTCTTTCTCTCTTTGCCCTCGCTTGCTCTTCACAGGACATTAAACAGGATGGCTATAAGCCTCTCATTCACCCAAACAGACACATACACACATGCAGACATTCACCTTGTTTTTGTCTCAAAGAGTACATTGGAGTGGAGCCTAATTGCTTGAGTGATATGATGGGTGCCTTTGCAAACACAAAACACGTCGATCTTTACCTGTTTACTGTGTTTACTCTAGTTTTGCCTTCTCTTCTTTTACTCCTTGTCTGTCTTTGAACTTCATGATTTTCTCCATGTTTCTTGTTTTAACTTTGAAAGACCACAGTCCAAGGTTAATGCAATTTTTAATATATGGGCAAGTCAAATACTTATGTGTTCTTACTGTATGTGCCTTGGTGTGTGTGTGTGTGTCCTGCCAATGGGCCTCATTAAGCAGTTTTTGAGACCTTTGAGACCTTGCCTTTAGTAAACGTGGTGTCATTAATGGGTGTTAATGATTTTGGCCTTTGTAATCACTCTGTGTGTATGTGTGTTGCTGCGTGTTAGATGGGGAAAAGGCGGTTCTCAGGGTTGGAGGTGACCCTAATGGTCATGTTCCTGTTGATGACTGTGGCAGCCATCGCTTTCATTGTTCTGTTTGTCACCGGGGAACCAGGGGTCATTAAAGATGGTAGGTTAACACTCATCCGGATCATATGTATGTAAACAAGCTTGACACAACAAAAACCGCATACGCCCTAAATCTGTGTTTGTGGGGAAAAAACATAATCGAAAAACATATATAAAACGTCACATTTTTTATATGGCCTCCATTTTTTTGTAGTTTATTTTTGCGCGTATATGTAGCGCACATTTAATTTCAACATTTAATTTGGTGTCAATGAACACCACAGAGTTAGGACATACAGACAAGCACAAAGTTAGTGTTAAATTGTTATATGCATTTTAATCACTTTTTTTACGAATTTTTTTTTTATATAGGCTATATTTTACATTATTCCACAGTTTACTCCTGCAGTTTATATAGGACAGCTTTGCACTATTTGTAAGGAAGTAGTGTCTAAAAGGACCAGTATAATGCAAGCAGTAGCCCTCCTTGCTAGCATCACTGATAGCAATTGCTCCAATCCACCAATTGCTCTGTTGTTGTTGTTGTTGTTTCTGGTGTTTATTAGCTAACACCACTGCATCGTTTATCAGATGCAAGTAAGTAGCCAAGCAAAGCCACTCTAAATGTGTTGGACAGTGCAAAAGTCTGACAGTTTGGGAGATGGACTTGTTTAATGTATTGCTAAGAGTTAGATAAGAAACTCCAACTAAATTCCCTCTCTATGTGTTATGCAGAGGCTTATCAGTGACTTAGCTATGTGCAGGGGCTGGGGGTGCTAGAAATCCTCTGCCAGCAGTGGAAAATATGCCATTTGCAACTCTTATTTACACGTGTCATGTGTCTTTCTGGATAGCTATAGCACTAGATTCCTGATATACAGTTACCTAGCAAAGGTCAGGGAATAGCTCTTATGTGTAGACTGACCGCTACTCAAACTGTGTTTTCTCTTTCTACAAAATAAGAGGGTTGAGCGTGACGGGTTTGGAATTGAGATTAACATACAGATAATGTAAATTGAGCTTGTTTTCAGTACACATTAGCCTACTGTTGAATTTTTTTTAACTGAAAATGTTTTAACTGTTGCCAGAAACGACAGAAGTATTTGTTCCTCAGTGTCCCAACATCCCTTTGGCTGAAAGAGTAGACTGTTTCCCTGATGCTGGAGCCTCAAAGGTACGAGCGAGTTTCACCTCAAATTGCAATATCATATTCTCTTTTTTTTCTTTATACCAAAACTTGGGCAGAATAGGTGTTAACATGAAGAAGAAGGATCCACAAAGTTTATGGATCTGTTTATGAAATCCAAAAAAAAAAAAGGTCTTCTTTATGGTAAGGCAGATGAATACTGTTTCTAATGTTGAGGAGTGAGGAGGACTATGAGGTGTATTGTGATGAAAAATGAGAACAATCATAATCAACAATATCAACAATCTCCACACCACTTCAACAGCAAAAATGTGAGGCACGTGGATGTTGCTGGCACCCACTGGATGAGAGGAACGTTCCCTGGTGTTTCTTCTCAACCAACCTTGGATACACAGTGGAATCAGTGAAGCAACCCTCTCCTTATGGTAAATCCCTGCTTTGCCTTCTTCTACCCTGCTTTCATGCACTCGCCGACTGAAGAAAACATTCGGCTTCCTGTTTAGCTTAGGTTGTTTTCTACATCTCACTGCTTCACGTTTCATCCATCTGGCTTTCTGTGTCTTTCTTTTCCTTTTCTCTTACTTTGCCTAAGGCATGACTTTGTGTGAAATATGACATGAATGGCATATGAAAAAACATGACTGACTTTACAGCATGGACGTTTTCTTATTTTCTGCTTGATTTCCCCTCCTTGTGTGAACTCAGTTATTGTGTAAAGCACGAAGAATCATTGGACATTTTATATAAAGTCTGCCACATTTTCAGTCACATTGATGTAATAGTATATATAAAAAAAACTAAATATAATGGAGGGCTTGTGTTGTGTGGCAAAGGTGGTTAAATTGAAAAATGGGAACAACTTAGGCTGAGAGGAACATTATCAAAAACAATCATTTTTCTTGGCCTGCAGAGATAGCCTTGTTATTCAACAGAGACTTTTACTGACACATAAACGTAAGCGCTCCTTCTCATATAAGTTAAATTGTCTTCAAATATTTTACATGTATTCAGCCATGGCATTACTCAAGGCCTCTATGCAAATAACACACATTTTCCTCAGAGGCAAATGAGCTTCAGCTCTGTAAACATATTCCATGCTTTGATCATATTGGTGAATGGATAACATGGGAATTCAGTTGATTCTCATCCCAGCTCAAGGAAGGTTTTATTGTTGCAGTTCAATGAATATTGTTAATTCATTTATGATGTCTGTTAAGTAATGGAATGGCTACGGATCTATAATAATATCACTGCAGTACTTTATTACTATAATAGTTCAGTTTTATTTGGACAGTTAAATATTAAATATATTTTCAAAACAATATTCCTGCATTATAATATGTCTCTTTATGGTCATGTGTTTGAATTGCAGTAATGGAAGCCCATCTGAAGAGAATGGCCTCTCCTTCTTTATTTGGAGCGGACGTACAAGAGCTGTCATTTCATGCAGAAATGCAGTCAAACAATCGCCTACATTTTAAGGTACATACTCAACGATAGCACCTTTCTTTTTCTCTCA
>JAPQRN010000006.1:11644475-11663490 GCA_037367275.1 Coranthus polyacanthus | reverse complement strand
TACACACATGTCAAAAGCAACAAATGGCACATTTACTCAAGTCGACTTAATTGTAAAAGCAGTTTTATCTAAGCAGATGTAACTCAAATGCTTTACAGAACAAAAGGGGACAAAAATAGCAATATGCACAACAAAGTACGTACATGACTGCGAGATATGGGGCCACACTCATGCTCCCTGCATGGTTGTTTCCTCTCCTCAGATCTATGATGCCCACAGGCAGAGGTTTGAGGTCCCCCATGAGCACGTCAGCAGCCTCAACAGTCACCCATCCAGCCCCATCAGCAGCACAATGGAGATCAGACACAAGCCCTTTGGCATTACTGTGCGCAGGAGAGAGAACAAAAAAGTCCTGTGAGTATCCATTTTATTATATGTATGTGTTCACTGTGTGTTTGTTTGAGTTGGACTAGAAGGGAGTGTGTATACAAATTACAATATTACAGTGTTTTCTCTTTGGACAGTGAGGGAAACACAAAAGACAGCAGACTGCATATATTCAACAAGATAACAATGTGCAGTCAAGCATGTGTGTTTACTATATACTACATTATATAACATATACAGCACTATACTGTACATGTAGAGGGTATCTCGTTTGATTGAGGTAGCCCATGCAACATGCTGTATGATCCCACTGTATCCCGCATGACACTTTTCCTGTGTTTCTAATAAAAAAACATATAAAAATAAAATAGTAAAATAGTTTATGACCAACAGTGCTTGTGAGAGAAGGATACAAGAGTCTTTGTTATCACCACAACGTGTAATGAGGAGGGGTAAATTCTGTGACTGTGACTTTGTGTCTAACGGTGTTTTGCACATTACTGTGTTCAGTTTCTGTTAATCAGAGATGATTGGCATTTACGACGCATGACAAATTTCCCTGCCAGGCAAAAAATTATCTTTAGATTTCTCCTGTTTCTTAAATGGAAAAGTGAAAGCAGGCATTTCTCTTTAACGCTGTCCAGGAATAATTATATATTTTGTGGCGGCAATACAACAGCCAGCCACACAGTTACGCTTATAGGCAGGAAAGAAAAGCCTTTACTGACATTATACTCCAGTCTACGATACTTTGAGCATTTTGTGCAGTTTTACCACAGATTTTTATTTTTAATATGTACATTTTTCACTCATAGCCACACATTTACTGCAGTCTTGTAACTCGTCACATGGCAACCTTTGGTTCATCTCACTAATTCACATTGCACTCTCGTTTATGGAGTAGCATTGTTGTCTTTCTCAATGCTGTAAATGACCTTCAACCACAAGGTAAAGATTAGTTGAAGTCTAGCAACTAATCAAACTGTTAACTTTTATTGTTCCTCCCATAATCCTTTTATGAGGCCACGTACTTTGTGAATTTCTATTGTCATACCTTGATATTAAGATGATACGTCAGCCTTTAGGCCTTTGAAAAGCCTTTCTTCTTCAACTTTTAATGAACTTGGGGAAATCTACAAAACGTGCACAACAGAGAATGAGGCTATTTTTTTTACCTTCAAAATATAAAGCCACCAAACCTCCAAATTACATATTAGTATTTTACTGATCGTTCAGTAGTATGAAAACACGATACTGGGATTTAGAAATAAGTATAAAAGTTATCATTTTTGTAAATTTAGCATCAGTACCATCAAGTGTTTATTATCGTGTGAAGACAGTGGGTGTGTGTACATGGAATAATAATGATCATTTTGCTCTTTGACCTTTATGTCTATTATGTGAGCTGTCTCATAATAAAAGTCACTTATAAAAGTTATATTTAGGACTGTGGACACGCATGTCGCATGTTATATGATTAAAGATTGGTTAGAGATTAACATGTATAATCTGCATTTCAGTCACTTGTGTGTCCGTGCATCTGTGTGTGTTTTCTCTTATTTTTTTTAATGCTGTGTATACTAGATTATTTTCAAGATAGGCATCTTATTGGGCCAGTGTTTTTTTTTTTTTTCTGATTTCTCTAGTGCTTTGCAGATGAGAGGGTGCTGTAATATCAAATTTGTATTTATTTTGTCTATATGACTTTGTCTAGGCAGCTGTATGCAACTAGAGCAGGCTTAGTATCTGAACTACCACTGTATGGCTTGTTTTGAAAGCTAGAGAAATTCTACCCAGAGGGCTTATTAGAGCTTGATGGGATTGTCCGTTCTCTTCCTGTTTTTTTTTTCTTTTTACAGCTCAACTTCTTCACACATTCCTGTCTTATCCCCACTCCCACTCCCTCTTCTGGCTGTATCTCACTCTCACTATTCTGTCTTACTCCCTCTTTATCTCTCACTTTTTTTTCCCTCTCACCTGCTCTCTCTCTCTCTCTTTTCCCCACCTCTTCACTCTCTCTCGCGTCATTCTGGATTCTCACTTCCCACCGGTGACCTGTGCTTTTGTTTTCTCCTTCTTCTTTTTAACTGAATATATTCAGGTTTGATACTACAATGTGTCCACTGGTGTTTTCAGACCAGTATCTGCAGCTGTCTGCTAGGCTTGCCTCCCATAATATTTATGGCCTGGGGGAGCATGTGCACAGACAGTATCGCCATGACACTAACTGGAGAACCTGGCCCATCTTCACTAGAGATGCCTTTCCTAACGGGGTGAGGAGGACACACACACAGACACAGACGGGCACATTGCTAAAATGATCTTAAATCAAAAATCAATTAGTTGATTAATGACATTGATTCCTATACGTTTTACATTCTCAACATCAGATATAAGAGACAATTCTTTTTTGTGTGTCTTTGGCCCTCTTAAGACTTAAAATACATTTTCAGTGATCCGAACACAAGTGGACAGACTGGACACATTGCTGTTTGCACCTGCGCCTAACGTGTCTCCAAGGTCTCCTGCTGACCACTTGTATTCAGATTTTGTTACTGTCTACTTCACTTCTTCTAGAAGACCAGTGTAAACTTATTACTTCAGTCTGTCGCCAGACAACTGCCAGATTTGTTTCGCACGGGATCGCTAACGAAACAAAAAATGCGTCAGGAAGTATTACATGTACATGAGGACTATTCCAAATGTGGAGATTGTACGTCAGCGCTGCTCTCCATTTTCTCAAGTGCTGGCATGATGCCGCTAAAGAAATGCCATGTCCTGCATTGATGAGGTATTTTGATGTTATGTGGTCAAATATGTGCCAAACCACCTTGGCAAGTGGTTTGAGTGATCTTGTATTTAGCACCTTTTCAAAAACAAGTGTAAACAGGGTTTGTGTGTACATGCACACAAATGTTATCATTAATAAAGAAAATGCATGTATGAAGACAATTTTTTGCATGAAGACATGTCAGGCCCCCATGTGTGTGTACTATTACTGTTGCAGGAGATATGTTCTGTGATCAAAAGTCTTACAGCTGACAGGGCCATCTTGGATGTGTGTGTGTGTGTGTGTTTACATGTGAGTAAGAGTCATGTTTATGTGTGATCTCTACATGTGTATTCTCTTTCCCAAAGGGCTTATAATTGAATGTCTTGTAAGCTGATTAGCCAGTGAAGTCACCCCCTCAGCTTCAATAAGTCTCCCACTCTCCTCCTTTGCCTAACACCTCTTCCTTATATCCCTTCATCCCTCTGACTGTCTTCCTCCCCTGC
Source organism: Coranthus polyacanthus (assembly GCA_037367275.1). Classification (NCBI taxonomy): domain Eukaryota; kingdom Metazoa; phylum Chordata; class Actinopteri; order Kurtiformes; family Apogonidae; genus Coranthus; species Coranthus polyacanthus. Next base: position 11,659,887 of record JAPQRN010000006.1, on the reverse strand, counting down.
AGGGAACGCATAACCTCTACGGGCACTATCCGTTTTTCCTCTGTCTGGAAGATAACAGTGGAAAGTCATTTGGGGTCTTCCTCATGAACAGCAATGCTATGGGTAAGTATGAAAAACGCCAACATGCAATAACACACATTGGTACACAGACACATACAGATATATGCATTTTCTCACCAACAAGAAAACTGTCCTCGCACACTTTCACATTGAAATATCTAAAATGTGGCAGTGTTCAGAAATTTGCATTGATATTTGATATTCAAAACTCCACAATTATATCTGAACAAAATTTAATGTATATATATATATATATATTTAAGATTTGTTCAAGGACACATAAACCATCAGTTCTTCCCCATCCTCCTAACACAAATTGATCTACTGTTGCCTCAATCAAAATTGTGCTGACAAATCAAAGAGAATATTGCATGGCTGTTTTACCCTGAGGAAGATGAATGAGAGGAAAGACAATGTCTGCTGACATGTTTCTCTTGCTTATGTGTATAGTCTTTTTATTTTCTTTATCTTTTTTTTATTTCCCACTGATACGTAGGATCATGTGTGCTAGTTCATGTCTGTGTTCTTAGGTCACATGTGCTTACAAGTGTAAAATGTTGAGGGAAATTCTTCAAAAACACATTTTTCCTTGATCTTTTAGAGTTTTCAGAGGCCATAAAAGCACTATGATTTAAAGGTACGAACACTATCAGGGTTTGCCTTCTTCTGATTTCTTTCAGAGGTGACTTTGCAGCCTGCTCCAGCTGTGACCTACAGAACAATAGGAGGAGTCCTTGACTTCTATATTCTTTTTGGAGACACACCAGAACAAGTGGTGCAGGAATTCCTTGAGGTGAGGTGTTCAAAAGGGAAAAATACAAGCAGAGTTGTTGGCGAATCACAAGTGTTTGTCAACTGTCATGACAACGTGAATGCATTAACCATATGTTGTTTTTTATTTATTTTATTTTATGTTGTTTAGCTTATTGGTAGGCCTGTCATTCCTCCCTACTGGTCACTGGGTTTCCAGCTCTCACGGTGGGACTATGGCAGCCTCGCTGAGGTCAAGAAAACAGTGGAGAGGAACCGAGCCATTGGCCTCCCTTATGTAAGATCCTGGCAGTTTTTATTTATTTATTTACATCTTTATTTTTAGACTTGCTGTACAGTATGTCTAACAATGTTTTTTTGTCTTCTAATCTAATCAGAATTGCTATCATTTTGCACTGTGATTTTTTTACTTCTAAAACTGTAGAATAACTGTCTGATATTTAATATGCAATATATAATGAATTGCAGTTGCATTATATCTCCTATATGTCCTCACACATGCCCACGTTGACTCTAAGTTATAAATCATGAATTAAAATATTGTCAGATTTATTAGATTTACTAGATTTATTATCACAATAAACAGCACAATAAATACATTTCAGACTGGGTGTGAGGTAGGGCTACAAGTTTCAGAAGTCAGTCAGCAGTAAGGGAAATGAAACCTCATGACTCATGGATTGTCCAAAAGTCATTCATTCATAAAAAAAAAAAAAAAAAAAAAAAAAAAAATGCATTATAAAGGCCAACAGTGTAAAAAACATTGAGTGAGTGCACAACATATACTCAATGGGGTATTTCTTTTAGCTGTATAGCTTTTGGGGGGTTGTGGGGAGTAGGAAATCGATACTTCACCTCATGCACCCCTTGTTAAATTTGAACCACTCATGCACTACTGTGTGGTTCCAGAGGCAAGAGCCTTAACCACTACACTATCTGTGGAGACGTGATATGAAGGTTGAAGCAGGAGTTCGACAGACAGTCAGAGTGATAGGGATGGCCTTTAGCTTAGACGGGGTAATCCAGCTTTCTGTCAAATAATGGAGAGTCTGCTGGGCGCTATACGTTCAATCCCAGGACCACTATTTTTCAAGCGTCACTGAATGTTAGTGCTGATCAAAGATCAATCGACCGAGTTCCTTTCATTATCTCATTCATCCTGATCTGAATGTTAAAACTCCAACTCCTCTTTCCTTCTGAAACACCTGATAAATACCAGTTCTAGTTGACATCTTTCTTGGATGAATGAGACTTATCTAGGTGTGGGCCTGTGAATGGTAACATTACACATGTTTGAGGTACTTTTGTAGCACTATTACTAAGGTAAATTCCCAATTCTTATCATTACATGCCCCAATAAAATCCTGCATCACTTAGCAATTTATCAATAATGGTACCAATCAAGTGCAAAGTTTGAACGTTGTCTTATCTAAAGATCAAGTACAAACAAATTCCCAACCCATTTCAATATTTCACTCTGATAATCTCCAATCTCTCTTTCATATCCAAAGACATTAAGATGCAGCTGCTTCCTCTCTTGCTGTACTCAGGGACATATTTGATAACCATTAGATAGACCACAGAGGGCATTATCACATTCTCCCTAATATGTCTGGAGCTGATTACCATTATAGGAAGGCTCTGGCACAGCCTTCCAAACCATCTGCTCTATCGATATGAAGTAGATTTTGGCAGACAACAGACAGACAAAGAGCAAGCATAAAGTCACACCCTGGCAAAAAAAGAAAAACGTGTTAACATCTCCATTGTCCTCCCAAGGTTAGTAGAACATTAGCTAAGTTGTTTTCACTCATATCAGATCTCAAAAAGACCAGCAAAGGCAAGTCAACAGACACACTAGCAGTTAAAACTTTTAGTCATACTGACGATGCAACATTTTTAGCGGATGTTTCCAATTTATGCACAGAGGCAGAATCATGAGTGGGTAGGCTATTTAAGATGTATTAAAAATAATTTTGAATTTATTACTCTCATGCAAGATGCAAATGTGATTTTAATACATGAAAGTCATGCCAGCCTTTTAACAGGTCCAATTAGACTTTGAATATCTAATGACATTTAACCTATCTGAGGTAAATTCATTCAAATTATTCATTCAAAATACAGCATTCCCAAGGATTATCACAAAGCAAGAAGAGAGTTTTTAGGAACATAATTTCTCTGTTTGACATTATGTATTTCTCCACTTGAGGTGTGTTCACGTGCACAGATACTGATTAGAGCACTCTATATGAACATCTTTTCTCCCCATGCAGGACATTCAGTACACCGACATAGACTACATGGAGGATAAGAAAGATTTCACTTATGACAAAGTCAATTTCAATGAGCTGCCTCAGTTTGCTGACTACCTTCATGAGAAAGGACAGCGATACATCCTGATCTTGGTGAGAATTACTCCATATTATATTAAGTAATTAATGTTTACACAGTAATAGAACGTTTTACCTTTGAAATTCCACTACAGAACAGCTGCTGGAAATTTACTTGGCATTTATAGGTCCTGTTTTATTGTTTGGTAGTATTCTCATTCTAGGGTTACTGGCCAAATGTTGGTGCTGTTATGGCATGTGCAGTCCAACTATAATGAAGCTTAACAACTATGAGCTTTTCAACTATAGGCATCTGCTGTAATATAACACAGATCAGACCAGATTACTGATTTCATTATGATTACTTTACACAGGGAGAGTTGAACACCATTGCCCAATCATTTTATGCTGCCTCTAAAATAAGCTTCAGTGTGTCACTTTTTAAAAAAATGGCTGGTTTGCATTTAGGTTTATTGAGTCAGCTACATCAACCAACAGATTTTTATTGCGACAGTTTCAAAACATTATGTAGTCTACCATGCTGTACAGTTTGCATGTAATTACCCTTCTATTCTCAGATAGATTTGAAATAGTATTTCTTTCTATTTGTATATGAGTATATTCCTTTTTCCCCAGGATCCTGCAATAGCCACTAGTAAGAGGGTGGGGAATATCCCATATGAATCCTATGACCGTGGAACTCAGAAGAATGCCTGGGTCACTGAATCAGACGGAAAAACTCCTCTCCTGGGAGAGGTGAGATCATTTGTGTGCAAGAAACAAACCTAATGGCCTATTATTAGGTTTTTATGTCTATAATCACGCCTTCCTTACCCTTAGCATCTTTGCTGCTTGTCATGTCTCCATTTTGTGTAAATGGCTTGACACAGGATTAGCATGTTGTAATGGAGTCCCACATGTCAGTCGCACATGTGTAAAAGGTGTAAAAGGGCTTGTACATTATTCATTTCATAACAAACAAAATGTAAAAGCATATGTACAATACACAGTGGTGGAGCTCAGTTATTGCTGCTGTTAGCAAGTTTTGACTGATGAAGTCATTTTAGCATCCCCCCAACTGTGAAATATAAGCAATATCTTCTACATCAGCACTTGAACTTCTTGAGAACTGTTTATCAAAACATGAGAATTGAGACTTGAGAATTGCTTATCAAAACACATCTTGTCAAATCACTACTTCAAGGAAAGGTTACCTTGCACCAAGACTTGGTTTTGGTTAAGATGGGCCAGATAATTCTGCAAATCACTCTATTACACAGTTCTTTGTCAATATTTAAAACATTTGATTCATTCTTTTAATAATGTATTCCCAAACATTATATGCCTCAGAGACAGTGGTGCCTCAGTGTTTACACTTAAGATGACTGACGTAAAAGACTTAAAACAATAACACTTAAAGCTGCGGTGCTTGATAGTTTCATTATTTGGCAAAAATTCCATAATTACCTTTCAGCATATTGTAATCAAAGTTGTCTGAGAGGACAAGAGACTTCTATATGTGCTCCTTTGCCTGTGTTTTCAGGCTGTAGAAAATCTACCCAGATCACATCATTAATTGGTCGAAACCTCCAATGATAACAGTGAATTTCTTTGTAGAGGACTAGGGCTTTCTGCTCACTGCTGAGTTCTTCAGTGCCTCACTTCTGCTCACCTACAGTGGCAACAGTGTGCGGCAGTAGCTACTGTTATCGGATAATGTCAACAAATGACCGGCTCCCACAGACTCCAACACAAACGCAAACTTCATACAAAATCAAGCAAGCACAAATGTGAAGTCTTATATAGCAAACCTTGAATATATTGTAAAGATAGGTTGTTGGGAAAAAACATGGGAATTATCACTGGACATATATGTATATGTAGACAGAGACATGGACATACAATAATGTCCATGTTCAATGGCCATATATGGCTGTAAGTACGAATGGGGCATCATTTTTAATTGTATCAAAGTGCTGTTTTTGTGCATGTTTTGTATAACTAATACCCCAGATGTTTCCTGAGACATGACATTTAGCTCAGTTCCAGTTGATTGCTGCAATACAAGAATCACAGGGTTAAACAGTAATGGAGTTTTTTTGCATGAATAAGCTATCAAAAAATAAGCACGAATGAGTAGCATTATCATGTTTGCAAAAGAAAGATTTCTGTTGAATAATCAATGACTATTCAAAGTGCTGAAGGTCTGCTTCATATTTTGAGCCTCTGCAGCATACAACGGGTTATACAACATATGCATGAATATATAAATTTGCTATCTCTATGCATGTCTATGTGTAACTTGGTTTTCACAGTCTCCGTCAAACCATAATATTCCCTAATGGAAGTTCAAGCCTGTGGTATATTATTTGTTATCCTTTTCCCCACAGAGCACATGTTAAAAAGCTCTCCCCTGCAGTGAAGGGTGAGGTGGGGGGTAAAAGTCTGTTGCTCCCATGCTTTTATAGTGTTGCTTTTGATTATGCACACGATTAGGCCCAGTCCCTCTGCTAATCGCCTTTTCATGCTGTTTATAACAGGTCAAACATATGCATTGATTCCACATTAGTGTTTAATCTTAAAATGTTCTGCATCACCGCTTCACAGATTCGGTGTGCAAGCTTGTGTGTTTGCATTTGAGAGATACTGGGAGTGCAGTTTGTGAATCTATGTGTAACCATTTTTTAAATGAGAAGCTATTCTTAGTTGTTTGTGCTTTATGTCTGTGCATGCACGTGTGATTATAATTGATTCTAGTTTATTTCCATATGAATGTATGTGTCCTGGTTATGAAAACAGTGGGGTCTTTCCAAAATGACCTTTGTAGTAGCTATGTCAGTGATGAAGGAGAAACAGCGACAGGCTGGTATTTATTCTGCTTTTAAGACAGCTAATTGCTTGCATAGATAAGGATAAAAGCTTTTCCTGATGGCCCGTATGTTTCAGTGCACAAGTAAAATTATACCAGGACTTCATTCGCACAGATGAACATTTTTGTTCAGAGCATAAAGCCAAAACTGGATGATAGTAAACAAAGTACCAGAGAGACAAAGGAGTCTAGGTGAGATTAAAGGTAGAAATGCCAGACAGGAACATGGACAGAGAAAAAGGAAGGCACAGACAGACACAAATGTGAAATGCATGGGAAGATCGACTATGTAAGGCAACTGTAAGGGAGTCTTATTGAGTGGCACTCTGACAGGAAGGCACACAGAAAGTCAGCCGCAGTGACAGACTAGAGACAAAGAGACAATTTATCAGGTAAACATAAAACAGGGACAGACAGAGAAAAGAGACACTCTGGGACGCAGACACAGGGACAGGTACAGAAACGTTGAAAGAAAAGACAGACAAAGAGAGACAGGCAATGACATAGACAGGAAGACTGACAGAAGAGTATACAAACTGTCATAAAGATAGAATGAGATATGCAGCTCCAAATGCCAACAGATTTGCTGAAAGTGTTTACTGGGGTGTCAGTATTAGTAAACAGCTGGAGATGTCGGAGAAACAAAATCCAGAGTTAAATGAATGAGGAAAGCTGGAAAAAGATAGATTGCAACTGTAAGGGAGTATCAATAAGCTCTGACCTTGGAGTTCTGACCACCTGCCAAAAACACCTGCCTATAAATCTATACGTGTGTGTCTGTGTGTTTGTGCACATGAGCATACATAAGCATGATTCATATCTTTGCCACAAACTAGGTTGTAAAGTTATTGGCAGTGGAAGTAAAGGTAAAAGATAGCTAGTGTAGAGCAACCTTGAGATTTAATATCTACCGCGCTCTATCTACCCAGTTCACACACAAAATACACACACAACACACACGGAAACACAAAATCTCTGTCTTTCTCTGTGGATTAATCATTTTTCTCAATACATGTCATTAAGGACGACTTCTAACACACAGTCACGTCTGGAGATTGCTATTGCATTATCGATTTCTCCTCTCCTCTGTTCTCTGCCTGAACTCCTCTGTCTCTCTATCACCTTTCTGCTTTACCATCCCTCTCATCAATCCCGCTCCCCCTCTTAGTTCATCTCTTTTTCCCTTCTCTTTTCTTTGTCATTTCCACATCCTTAAGCTGTTTCCAGAGGCCCTGTTTTACTTTGAAGATCACTACCCCTACCACATTAACTGATCATGTCTCAGCATCTTGTTATCTTGTAAACAGTACTCCAAGCTTCTTGCATAGTTTGACATGTTAGAAATGTGTCCTGGAAATAACAAAAAGAGAAAGGAAATTTTACTGACAAAAGTGTAGCATTGTGCCTTGCCAAAGCAAAATGTGAAATAAATACTATCAACGGGGAAGCTCGGATAGTAATGCCAAGATAATGTTGACAGCGATATCGTTCCAAAACTATTAAAATTTAAACATAAACCCATGCAATCTCACATCCTTTCCTTCTCAGGTGTGGCCAGGAGAGACCGTATTTCCCGACTACACAAGCCAAAACTGCATCGACTGGTGGGTTGATGAGTATGAACGATTCTACAGGGAGATCAGACACGATGCCCTCTGGATTGTGAGTCACATTTTAATATGTAAAATAAGCACGTGTATACACTGATTAGGCATTCACTCGCCAAAAAATGTGAAACAATAACATCCTTCTGGAACCATCGCAAGCTCACGGGGGCAGTGAACTTTAATTTTTGTCATTGTCAGTGGCAGTTACTTTAATGTAGGTAGAACAGTGAGGCCAGTGAAGAACAACAAACACAGGAAGACATACACACAGTCTGAAATTCAGCTTATTTTGTTAATGATTCCTCCGCTGAAAATTTGGATTTAGCTCACTCATTATCCAGGCAATACACACAATTTTCCATCTTACTTCAAAAACCTTAGTAAAACCAGGTCAGCAATGTTTAGTAGAAAAAAAATAAAATAAATTGTTGGATGTGAATAAATCCTGAAATAAATCTTTTCAGTCAATCTTTTCATCTTTCCCAGGATCCAGAATACTGTTTTCATGGCATGAACATATATATGTATATATTTATAATTATTAGATAAAATCATTGGTTTTAACAACGGTTGGTCCAATTTTTTTATGAGACATGTTAACTCTCTTGCAGGACATGAATGAAGTGGCTAATTTCAAGAAAGGATCAACTAAGGGCTGCGCTGATAACAACCTCAACTACCCTCCCTACACTCCAAGTAAGATATTATTTTCATGTACTTTTACTGTGCACCATCCATTTGTGTAAGCCATCCTCTAACCTTTACAAAACAGTGATAAATCTACAGTAAATGATTGCCCTTTTATAGTGCGCTTTAGTTTCTGCAATACAAAGAAATAGAAGATGGTACAGGCTTGTAGTTTGTAGCCCAAATGTTGTGCACAGGTTGATGAATTAGCCACACTAGCTCATAATGTAAGTTCAGGTCCAAAGGAAAACTCATCTAAAATAGTGGGTCCCTTGTGCAGAATTTTGAAAGTGACTCTACTGTCATGTATTTTATTCTGCCCGTGTCCTAGACATGATGATCATAACTGGAAAAGGCATGCTCCCCCGATACCACCTTTTTTATTGCTGTACTCCTTAGTCATCCACTTCCTCCATTACTCTCTCATTTCCTCATTGTTCCCACTTCCTACGGCCTTATTTATCAATGTCTGTCTCCTTCTTTCTGTTTCTTCCTCCTCTTTTTTCCCTCATCACTCACCCTTTCCTCATCCTATTTTTGAATTCATCCCATTCCCATTTTTTTGACCTTGCAGTATCCCTTCTCTTTACCTTCTTCGTCTTTTTCTTCCTCTAGAGATCCTGGATGAGGTGATGTACAGTAAGACTCTGTGTATGGATGCCAAGCAGGCCTGGGGGAGTCACTATGATGTCCACAGTCTGTATGGCTACTCGATGGTGCTGGCTACTGAAAAGTGAGTGCATTCAGAATCAATAATAGAAGGTGTTTGTTCAGCTTGTGCCATGAAGGCCAACTTACTGCCACATTTTCAGAGCAATGAGAGGCATTGGCAGCCTCAAAACACACTGTGTAATGTCAAAATAGTGCAACCCTCAAAATCAAGTGTTGTAGGGTCACAGATTCTTGAGTAACGGCTGTGGGATTGTGGAGCTGACATGCAAAACTCTGTCTGTTCAGTGCAGTGCAGTGACTTATAACCTTTGTTAAATTATAGCCTGTGACTCTTGCAGACCAAGTTGGATACCATGTGATAAGTGTTTTAATGAGCCCAGCTCCCAGGGAGAGTGAATGACTTTCTCATCTAGGTCTGGCACTGAAACAGTTTAAGGGCCCATTACTTAGAGAGAAATCAGTGTGAGTATAGGGTAGAATCATTGATAAATTGAAATAGATAAAGCAGGTTACAGTACAGTTATGCAAATGTATGAATATTCATTATTAGGTACTGATGAATTGGCATAGCAATGGCCAATTTAGAGAAGCATATGAATATTTACAAGTTGAATCCACACATGCTTTAAACCTATTTTATATCCTTAAACCCTTTGGATCTGTTTGTAATGTAATGAATGTAGATTACACACTTTTTCACACTGTACATATGCATATAAGGAAAAGACTGACACAAGATGTAAAGTTGTAATTAAACCTTTGAAGAAGTGAGAGTAAGGTCTGACTTGGTTAATATTCAGGTGGCAATCTCTGTATCAATCAAAAAAAGCAAGCAACAATATAGAGTAGAATGCATACGATTTCCACAGAGAGTATAAACATAGAATGTTGACTTCATGGAGGCATGTGAGCAGCTGCTGCACAAACATAAATACATATAAGAATTGCAGACATATGAAGTGAGGACAGAAGTCTCTATAGTCTCCAAGCCCTTTGCTAGTCATTTCACACGAGGCTAAAGTTGGCGTCAGATGCTGGATTCTAATTTACACTAATGGTGATAGTATGGGAAATTGCATCAATTAGAAAGCAGTGCACACCTGCACTAATGGGTTTCCGGCTGAGGGAAAATAACACCCCATAAAACCAAACAAATGTAATGTAATGCACACCTCTTAATGCAGAGTTATGTCATTTTGAAGTTGCAAGAGAAAAACAATTAAATAAATAATAAAAGGTTGATCGTGTGGGTCTGTGTGAAGGGTGAATTAATTTTTTTTTTTTTTTTTTTGGCCTCGGCCATGGATATATTATTAGAAGTGGATTCTGGACAACAAAATCGCTTGTTCTTTTGAACGCCAAGTTGCTCATTGGCACATAAAACCAAAGGGTTTGTGGTTTCCATGTCATGTTACTTCTGCATTTACAAACGTCTCTTTTATCATCGTGATGTATGAAGAAAATGCATCATGGGCTGCATTGGATTTTATCGCTGCAATATGGCGATAGTCCTGAATGGTGATCCACTTCTCTTAAAAAACATCCATGACCTCAGGGCACTCACATAAATGATGTAGTATATTTTCTTATTCAGCACATACTGTATACCCCCTGCTGCAAATGTACAACTATTGCATTAGTGGTGTTCAGGCCTCCCAAACCCAAAACCAATAATAGCGGGAAAAACACAGTTGAGAAAGACTAGATATGGTAAAAGCAGATATAACAAATTCATATGTGAATAAATACACTCTTCCATACCACCTTCACCAAGACAACACATTCCTGGACACAAATACACACACATTCAGTGATGTGATAAACTAATCACTGATAGGCAACTTGTTGCAACAATGTTACATTTCAGCTTGAGAAAGTCATTTTCTGAGAGAGCTCACTTATTGTGTCTCATGGGAACCTGTAAAATAGTGTTTCACACCGTAAATTGGATGAAGAACACTGCAGATAAATAAGGTTGCCGGTGTAGCTCCTTATCACTATTGATCAGGAAGGTGGGCAAAAAAAAAATAAATCTAGACCTGATTTAGGACGTCAGACAAGCTAGTTTGGAGGGTGTCAACTTTCGAAGGAGAGAAATATCCTGAAAAAGGAAGATCAAGTCTCTGTCAATTCGGAGTATGACAGCAAATTTGATGAAGAGGATGAGAGAGACTTTAGGCCAGCTTGCATGCAGCTAGCCCATATGCAGACAACTCCAGAGGTAGTCCAGTCTTGCCTGAAAAATGAGCCAGTCTGTATGGCTGCCAATGTGGTAAGGATGCAGCCAGAGACAATATGGATGGCTGTTACTCACGTGCAGGACATACAATCTTCTTTGCAAGCCTTGTGGCCCAAAGAAGGGCAGGGAGACACAACGCAGACGTGTCAAGTGCAACAAATATATTTCCAACACATACCCATAGTCAAAATTTGTCTCTCATCTGGTGTGTAGAAGGATACAGTTTTATGCCTATGTGGTGTCTCAAGGCTCAGATTTTAGCAATGTGGCCCTGTGAACCTCAGAACTAAACATCATCAATACTGTATGAAGGTTATTTGACAAGTTTTAGTCTATGGAAGCCAGGCTTCCCAATACAAGTCTATAAAAGGCCTGGCTTCCATAGACTTATATGGAATTTGTTTTTAAAAATATAAAGTCAATATTTTTTTTCCAGGAGTCATTCTGGTCTCATTCATTTTATTTGGACAGTGTGCGGGTGGTCCATGTTTAAATTATTACTCCATTAATATGATTTTAGGACGTTTTTAGGGGAATATAAGGCTGATGTCAGCTGTGCCGGTTCTGATTGACAGGTGTGTATGACAGCTCGCTCACAGAGTCAGACGACTCGATTGTAGTTATGGTTAATAGGTTGCACTAACAAGACAGTCAAATGACTTTGTGATGCAAATGCAGATTGTTTGATGTAGTTTACTGTTTTGCCATGTTAGTAAGCTAGCATTTAGCATTAGCTCACCCATCCTCCCTTGCGCTCCCACAGCTCTGCCCTTTTGTCCAAATATGGTCACTTCTGGCTCAAAAGAGTCGACGTGGTGATGGCTAAAGTGCAAATGGCTTCAGAACGGCACTCCAAAAACCAATGGGAGATGTCATGGTAGCTCTGTCCATTTCTTGTATACAGTCTATGATTGTGAGTTATCAACAGTCATTAGATACATTTGTGAATAAGCTTGATATTACTCCTTCTCCTTTTACTTTGGCAATATATTGGTAATATGTAAACATCCTCAACCATGTCGAATGTCTGTCTCTGACACTCAACTACAGAATCAATGCGGCTGTTTCACTTGTGCGATGTAATATAAAATAATAACCTGTCACAACTACACATAAAATATGTGCTTTACAGACAGGTGAAGAAAGATGTGAGTCTGAAGGTCATATATATATATATATATGCACACACAGTGACTCATACACATTCACTGCATGAAATACCAGCCGATTAGAGTCCACTTGCTGACTCACTTCTTCAGTATTAAAGCCAGCTCACTCCCTCCTTTTCCCCCCTTCGTCCACTAATTAAAATGTATTATTGGCAGGAGACACATTTTGTAAACATCATCAGGGCTTTGTATTGTCATGGAAATCAATGCTGCTTCGATTTCTCTCATTAAACAAAATAATAATGTACAATAGAGAAGGGAAAGTACTACCAGCTCTGGCTTTGTCCCATCTAATATCTCTCTCTCTAGATCTCCTCGGTCTGGATGCGTGTCTCGGTTTGTGTTTTTGATATCTGTTTCTCCTTTGTGAGGTTTGAGTCTCTCTCTGTTCCTATGTTCTTTTTTTTCTCAATGACATCTTTGTCTCTCTCCACTTCTTGTTCTGCTTCTCTCCATACCTTCCTCTTCTCCACCCTACAGAGCTTTGCAGCGCGTGTTTGGAGAAAACCGTACCCTGATGTTGACCCGCTCCTCCTTCCCAGGTGTGGGTAAATATTCGGGTCACTGGCTGGGAGACAATGCTGCCAACTGGAATGACATAAAATGGGCCATCCCTGGCATGCTAGAGTTCAGTCTGTTTGGGGTTCCCTATGTGAGTAGCAATCTGCCGTAAAGGGGCATAAACTGTTCTTATCATGCTTAAAGTAGTTGAGCTAGCCTTTGTTTGACATGGAAAAAAACCTTTAAAAAGGCACAAGGAAATGTTATGCTCCTTTGGCACAATCTCTTTATAATTACAAGAAAATAAAACCTGGCACATTTGATGTCTTTTATGTTATACAAAAGCAAAGTTTTAGAAAATGCACCTCGTGCCAGTCATAGCTGTTAATATGTGTTTCAGTTTAATTAACATGCAGTTCTGGCATTAGAGAGTTTTGTTCTTTTCCCCTTTAAAAAAGATTCAGCTACTAATTGAGATCTATGTTCAGGCGTAAGCTTAAAGACAGAGGGGCAGGCAAGAGAAAGTGTGTCTGGAATAAGATCCATTAAAATGTCTGGAAGAACACTGGTTCACCTTGTGGGAACAGCAACACTTTCAAAAACATGGACTCAAGAAAACACACTGCTAGTCAGTATCCAAGTGCACTCTGCACTGTGTACTTGCATGTGTGTAGCTGTACGGCTCCGAGTGCAAACAGCGGCAAGAAAACAACGGGGAATCAAACACACACACACGCACACTCCTCCAGCTGTGCACGTCAGGTGGTCTTATAGATGCCAACTACATCCTGGTGGGACTGTGTCAAGCAGATTTTGAGGTTCTTCAGTACGCACACAGATACACACAGGGAAGAGAGAGAGAGAGGGAGAGAGTGCGGGGTACTGGGGTGGGGGGTGTTGGTGGTGCGGGATTTGGATCGATTCCCTCCCATTGAGCCTGTTGTAAAATGTGGCCAGTTGTAAACAATAGCAAGCAAGCAGTCTCTGTGGACTGGCCTTTGACTGAAGTCTCTTTCTTGGACTCCTTTGTGCAATTAATGTAAATAAAGATCACTGCCCACATCTCGTGTCTGCCAATAAATCTCTACTGAATTGAACAGACATCAAGAAAGACATTTTAAAAGACAAATATGTGGCCAGTTATCACATTGATGCCACTGCCTTACTACTGCAGGAGATTTGTTGACCTCGGATTCGGTGGTTTGCTTTCTTTCTGATGGTGCTCGAAATGCCCCTTTATAAAAGAAAGCTATATAATGTTACTTTATTTCCAATATATCATTTCTGACAGGATTTCACATCTCCTTTTCTGTGAGTTTGTCAAAAGGCAAGCCAAAAATGGAATTTAACATTTAATACATAGGTAGAAATATAATGTCATTTCTGGCTTAATGTCAAGCTGTCAACCCTTTGTGTTTCAGATTGGAGCTGATATCTGTGGGTTCTTTGACGACTCCAGTGAAGAGTTATGTCGTCGCTGGATGCAGGTGGGGGCTTTCTATCCCTTCAGCCGGAACCACAATGCTCAGGGCTATAAGGTACTGTAAAGACATTTTGTTCTAAAATTCTTATATTAGCCTGTCAGTTTTAGATTTATATATCATACAGTTAATGTTTGGTCCGAAGTGCTGCGGGGTATACCTTTCATTTCATAACATTACAAAGGTGCTATAAACTCCAGGTGGTTAAAAATAGAAACTTCTTTCAGTATCGGTAGAGATTGTCATCACACCAGCACTTGTAGTACTGTATTGTATAGAACGGGAGCAGAGGGACCTTGGATTTTTGGCTTTAACACTGGAAATCCTAGCTATTCAAAATCATTATAGCTGCTATGGGTATAAAGCATCAATAAAAGGTACCTTAAAATTACAGAAACCCAGCCACAAAGTGATAGTCATTAAAGAGGTTGAGATTTTACGCTTTAGTAAAAGATTATGATTATGCTAAATTACGTTAAATCACCATAATATAATGTGCCATATGGCCAATACATGGCTTGGGTGGTATCTTTATGAACCAGCGCCTCCACTAATTGCACAAGCAGAATGTCAAATAAATTTTACTAAATTATAAAGTATTATTCGAAATTGATTTAAGAGTAAAAAGAACTGATAAAAAAGATCTCGACAGAACTAATGATACTCCATTATAACAGAGAAAAAGCATGCATTCTTATTTATATCTTTGATAAACACACTTTAAATTTAAATGTCATGTGTCAGATGAGGGGATGAATGCCACAGAGGCACAGGAAAAGTTCACACTCAGCCCAGAACAGTGTTTATATTGATGTTACACACTGGGCTATTATGGTAGATGAACACAAGTAGATAGATGGAGATAGATGACGTGTGACATTTCCATGCTCATCAGTGCTGCAAAAATAGCACAGCGTTGAGGTACGGATGGGGGGGTTTGACTAAGACATGTTTTGTGTGTGGACAGCGAAGGACGTATGTGTGGTGTGTGTGTGTGTGTGTGTGTGTGTGTGTGTGTGTTGG
>JAPQRN010000006.1:11598755-11627690 GCA_037367275.1 Coranthus polyacanthus | reverse complement strand
TTACTTGTATGAAGGGATAGTTCACTTTAAAACAGCTTGGAAGTAATGTTCCTATCGGTGCATTTAACATTATATTGTCCTTCTTCTCACCCCCACGTCATAACGTACAGGTGCTGTTCTTGCGTGGCCTCTCTTTGACGCTGGGGGAAACCTACGTCGTTCAATGGGACTTGGTGCCAGAGGACTACCAGCGCTTTGACTGCCATCCAGAGAAGCATGCTGATGAGGCTAAGTGCAAAGCCAGAGGCTGCATCTGGAAGGTGAGACATGACGCATATGATGTCCACATGCACATTTAGTCTGATTGCAGTCTGATTCAGTACATTGAGATGTATTCCAGAATTGCGGTGCCTTTGAATCACTGGCAGGTGAATCATAATCGAACTGAGAGAGGCCAGTGAAGGTTCACACCTGTGAATAAAATAATGGTAATAATCTTTCCTTCTGTCCCCAATTTAGCCAAGCAACATTGATAAAGTCCCATGGTGCTACTATCCAAAGGACTACGGATATACAGTTACAAAATCACAATCAACTGATGAAGGCATGACACTTGATATCACTCGAAACCAAAAGTACAGGAGCAGTGGTCTTCCAGGGTCACCAGACATTGACACACTCCGTGTTGAAGTCCGTTACCACAGCGGTGACATGCTACAGTTTAAGGTACATATTGTGGTTTTTTTTTAGCACACTGTGTTCTTGGTTTATAGTGGTTTTCCATACTCTTCTTATCTGCCTGTTTTTCTTGTGTTCATTGTACCTCTGCTAATATCCCCTCCCCATTCAGATTTGGGATCCATCCACAGATCGTTATGAGGTTCCAGTGCCATTGTCTGTTCCACCTGCGCCTGAGACTGATGAGAACAAGAGGCTTTACAAGGTCCATATTACCACCAACCCATTTGGCATCCAGGTCATAAGGAAAAGCACAGGAACCAAGATGTGAGTGTTGCATTGCTGAAGTCTGCTTCATGAATGTTGTATTTAGTTGTTCTTTAGGGTATATTGGGAAATATTTTGTGTTCAGTTATATTGTATTTTGTGTTGTTTTCTTAGACTAAGGTAGAAAAATGTAATGCATGCTCACTCTTAATTTGCCTTCCTAAGGGTGGGGGTTCATAGGC
This sequence comes from Coranthus polyacanthus, assembly GCA_037367275.1. Lineage (NCBI taxonomy): Eukaryota > Metazoa > Chordata > Actinopteri > Kurtiformes > Apogonidae > Coranthus > Coranthus polyacanthus. The sequence continues at coordinate 11,626,563 of JAPQRN010000006.1, read as the reverse complement.
AATTTTTATGCAATATAGATGCTCCTGTTAACAAGAAATAAAGTGAGACATAGAATAAAAAACTCTTTTCAACTATTTTTAGGTAGGACCTTTTTTCCATTTGAGATTAAAGTAACAATGCTGAGTCAACTCCTCTGGCACTGGGGGTACCCAATCAGATATGCTCAGAAAAGTTGCCCAGTGTTTAAGTGCTTAAAGTAGTTTCCTCTTGTTCAGCAGTCATGATGTTCTTTCATGAAGCAGTAAAGTGTCAGGAAGTCTATTCAAAACATATCTTTAAGCAAGGGTGGCATTATTCTGTAGTTAAGCCTTCCATGTTTTTTGAAAGTGTCACTTGAAATTTTTATTAATTAAAATTTATGAACTATGCTGAAGGGATTCCTGCAGTTCCTGCAGGTTATTATGCTTATTTGTGTCAAACATATTTTGAATAACTCCATTTGACAATAATTCCCTCTTTCCCTCACTGATTTAATCCTCTGTCACTTTTCTCAGTTGGGACTCTTCAGTGCCAGGTTTTACCTTCTCAGACATGTTCATCCAAGTGTCTACTCGACTGTCATCAGAGTTTGTCTACGGCTTTGGAGAGACAGAGCATCCCACTTATAAACACAACCTTAACTATCACACCTGGGGTATGTTCTCCAAGGACCAGCCTCCTGGTGTAAGTATTTCACTTGAGCACATAGTCAGCTTCACACAAAAGGCAAACATGTGCTCACAGAAGAATACAGTTGCCTACTTTTACTCATCAAATTTAGCTGTTAAATTTCATTTTGAGTTAGTTGATTATCGTCCGAATGAGTTTATGACGGGTAATGATTTCAATGAACAACATTGAACTAAATTATTATGTAAAGCAGTGCAACTATTTTTTTTTCTCCTTTTACAAGTTTCATCCAATCTATTTTTGTGCTTGTTATGGCACAGACAAACACAGCATCTTTAACATCAAACTCTCTAGAGACTGCTGAGGTGACTTGTAAATAACCTCCCTGCACAGTATGTAAACTTGTCTTTCTCACATTCATGTCTCTGTCACTTTGATGTTGTAGAGTTGATATGAACACCGGTTATTGAATGTCATCATGTTTTCCCTACCCGTGTCAAGGCCAGACAGGATGAGATTTCCACCTGCATCAGCATTATCTAGCCTAATTGCTGAGCTGTCAAGACAGCTCCACGGGGTTCAGACAAATGTTATAGGGCCCCTTGGAGAGCAAAGGAATTAGAGTGAGAGAAAAAAAATAGATGGAAATTTGGGAAAGAAAAAAAAAATTAGAAGAGACAAGATGATATGAACTTTGTATTTACTGTGAGTCTGTGATATGACAATATTAAACATGAAATAAATTTACACTAAATGTGACTGCCATTTAAAAATGCTTTTCAATTACCTTTATCTAAATAAAATCATAGCTGTTAGAAGCGGAGCATCAAACTTAAAAAAAAAAAATATGTATGTTTTTAAAATAACAGAACACAATAGCACAATAACACAAACAGATAAGAAATTAAATGCATATGCAATTCAATGCACCCCATTTCATTCCACCCTCATGAGTCTTGTCTGTTATTGTGGTTTTTTTTTTTTGCCTTGAAATAGCCACAAGGGTCAACAACTGCAGCAACATGAAAGAAAGATATAGTTTGAGTAACTGGGTTGTTGTATAGAATAATAATAAGAATGTAATATTTCAGTCTGTACTAAAGTAATTGATCAAAATCTGTTTTATTTAGGACAGTCTCTTTCATGTAAATGTCTCTTCATGAGGAGGAGTGTGTCTGTGTCTACACATGAACACAGTCAATAGGTACCTTTCCAACATATTTTATATGCATTTTTCACATTTAAAAAATGGTAAAATTAAAAATTTATGCTCACTTGAGGAAGTTTCTGCCTCCTTTGAAAAAGAGTTAATGTGCTTATTGGGAAATGGAAGCACTTTTTTCAAGTAAGTTCTGATGTAACAAATATTTAACTCAAAAAGAATGCTCCGCTTTTTCTACTCTGTTTATTAGAGCCATGTGGAACATGGCCACCATATACCACATATACAACATATACCACCATCTTACTTTATCCACTCTAAACCAGTTTATGGAAATGCACACGGTTCACATTTTGTTTGTTTTTCTTTTATGCATCTTCAAAAGTTTGCTTCAAATTCGTTTGACATTTTACGGAAACACAGCTAAAGGCTATCATTGTTAGTGGATCTGCTAGTGTCCATTGTCCATCTTAATTTACACCTCATATAACACCATAAGGCTACAAAGATACACAGATGTGCATGTGCACACCAAGAAAAGCACGCACATACAAATAAAATGGCATGGAGACAGAGCCAGGCCTTAGAGCCATTATGTTGCAGCTTAACAACTTCTGCTGTATGTACCAGAAGTGCAGGAGGCTCATCAAGTGTGACATGCCCATGAGTTTTCATTCCAGGACCATGACATCTAAAAGTGGCAGATTTCCTGTCCCACGCCACCATTCTATCTGCTCCTGTTCACCCATCTGTCTCGTTCCATCCTCATCTAAATACTTCAGACAACAGTGGGACCTTCTCAATAGTTACATGAGGAGTGCTCATAATCCACTCTGAAACTTAACTCCCGAACATTTTATAGCACGACTACTTCAAACAACTACTGCATACAGCATGCAGAGGTTAATGCAACCAAAGGCAAACATGCACTTTCAATCGACAGATGTTTATTAAAATGAAATGAATTGGCTCACCACCTGCTATTTTACCACCATTCTTGTCATTAAATTGTCTGTATGCTTCATAGAAAATGTACTGATTTTGTAAATAATCTAAGGTTGATAACAATAGGTGCAAGCCCAGTGACAAAGTTGTTGTCATGTCCATATTTACAATGACAAATGTTCCTTCTGTGTTGCAAAGACAAAGAACTATGACTAAATAGTCAACACTGGTACAAATCATAAAACACAACATTTTACCATTGTTCACCTGCCTCACAATTTCATTTGATTCTCATGTTCTGTCTCTCTGCTACAGTACAAGATGAATTGCTATGGAGTGCATCCTTTCTATATGGGCCTTGAGAATACGGCTGATGCCCACGGTGTGCTACTGCTAAACAGCAATGCCATGGGTGAGAGAAACACACCCATAGCACCCAATTGTACCTTCAGTGACCATTTATGTATTAATGACTGAGACTATTTTCCATGTTCCGAGTTCTGAGGACTAAACTTTTAACAGAAAAGCCCAGCAAAGCAAAACTCAGGCTGCAGTTTATACTTTACACTGTCTGTTTGTATGCAGGACACAAATACACACACTCAAAAAGAGACAACTGAGCATGCATGCTTTGTAAAACAAATAATGGAGCTGTTTAACACCAGATTAAAAACAACTGTATACATCGTATCCATATTTTTAAAGTAACCCAGCCACTTTCAAATGAAATACAATTACATTTTTAATGCTTTAAATGCACAGAATGTAGCATTTCCACCTTGAAATATCTCAAAATTATTGGCTTATATGAGTATATTTTTTTGTTGACTTTTATAATCACATTATATCAAATGTTTTCAATGATGTTTGAATTCAGAGAAATCCATAATTTATTCAGTGCAACAGTCATTTCTTTTGGTCTCCTGTCAATGGGGTCACAACTCATTTGCTAAGTGAACATCAACGTTCAGCGTTAATTGTGGCCATTTCAATTGAATGAAATAACATAATATGAATATTCAACACTAAACATTACGTGAATATAACTGCGACCTATTGTACTGAGTTACTTCTTAGTGAAGTGCTCTTAATGACTAAGTTTGTTCATTGTTTAGGGTTTTTCATTGCGAAAGGTAATAATGGAATGATTGAGAGGTGCCCAAAGGCTGAAAATACATACTGTGCATTTAAGAAAAGTTAATTTTTTAAAGACAGAACTGTACTATTCAGTTTCCTAAAGGACATCGTGTACAAGTTCAAGTACAAGTTCTGCATATACTGTAAGTACCACTTCATATAAATCTTTAAGTAACATAAATGACTAATTTGCTTTGTGTCTAGATGTGACCTTTCAGCCTACTCCAGCTTTAACCTACCGAACCCTGGGAGGCATCCTGGATTTCTACATGGTCCTGGGACCTACGCCTGAGATGGTGGTGCAGGAATACACCGCAGTAAGTCTTCTCGGTCCTCTGGTTTGTTTTTGTGTGTGACTGTGTGCACTAGTGGGTGTGCGTATGTCTATGCCTTTGTGTGTGTTTTGTGTCTGGCCCTGAGCCGCTGTTGATGGACTGCAGCAGCTGGGAGTTCCTTGCTTCATTGCTCTCTCTCATTTAGCCAATCTAAACACACACACACACACAAAGAAAAAAAATCAAACAAACACTTTATGGATGTCGTCCCATTTCACTGCAAAGCAACTTTTTTCTATGCTGAACTGCTTTGACTTCCTTGTTTGTTTTTCTTCTTAACAGTTGATTGGACGACCTGTTCTACCTGCCTATTGGTCCCTTGGGTTCCAGCTTTGTCGTTATGGTTACGCCAATGACACAGAGATACAAGACCTATACACAGGAATGAGGAAAGCAGGAATACCCTATGTAAGTTACCAGACAGATGTCTTCATGCTCAGATTCGAGATTGAAAGAGCATATAAAAACAATATAAAACAGTCCACTAAAACACAAACCCACATCCCAGTTTCGATTTCACCGTAGCATATTCTGATATCTGCATTCCTTTTTTAAATGTATTATTTTGTTGAAGTTTGACACAGTCTGTCTCCACTGTCAAAAAAATTGCTTTGTATTATCCATTTTGTTTAAGATACATTTATTTGTCATGAGAAAATACCAACCATTTTGTATCACATCTTCATAAATATGATCTAAAATAATGAAGGACTAAAGGACATATTTTTAAAATTGCACATTACTGCACACATGTACATCTTACCACTTTAAAGCCAGTTTGTTAGCTTTCTTTTTTTCATTCTGGACCACTTGCAGGGACGCTGACTTCATCGAATTAGTGTCTCAGCACAAGAAATCACTTGATTGCACTCATTCAAACTAATGCAATCCAATATTTTCTTATTGTGTACTGTAGGTACAGTATACTGACATGCTCTCAATTGAATAGATGGAGCTGAACCCACATTTCCTAATATGATTTATTCTTTGCGGACGCTAACTAAATAAAGCTAAATTAGACTAAATTGGACATGGGATACCTAGAGTACATTCACTCTAATCTAATGAAATGTGACCTCTAATTTTATTTGAAATCCATTCTATGGTAGGTTTCACAGTCTTTGGTCATTTCCATTTAGCACCATAACCAGTAATTCTGTCTGACAGAGATATCTGGGGTTCACATTACAATGACATATTACTGAACCAAAAAAGGGAATAATGTTAATCTCTGAGGGCATTTTGTCAAACTACAAAATCCCCTCGCCTTTACTGAAAAAGGCCAAAATCCCATCTACTTCATCATGCACAACAGAACTTAAGAATTTCCATCGATAATCAAGTGATCCCTGGCATTGCTTTCATGAAGCCCTACCCTGCAAAGAGCTGACGCCATCCAAAAAGGATCCTGCATCATTAACTGGAATGAAAGAACCAGAAAATGCAGCTTCTTACAAACAGTACACGTCAACTAGTCCTGCAGATTAAAAACTAAAAAAGTACTTTCACCAGCCAAAGCAGATGAAGTCAAACTTTCAAGTCTTCAGTGTTTATTTATTTAGCCGCACTTCCGTCCAGCTTTAATGAAACTCGTAATGTAGTAGTACTGTAAGTACTAGCACTGCAAAGTGCATCCTGAAATGCAAGCTCATAGGAATTTATTTTAAGCTTGTGAATCTGTATTTTTGATTAATTAAAAAGAAATTAATTTAAAACGGCTATTTTGTCTTAATACTGTGCATTGTTTTCATTTTTGACCAGTCCTGATACTGTGTTTCAATGTTCAGTCTCTGATAATTTCATGTCTAACTGACCTCTGTTTCAGGATGTGCAGTATGCAGACATTGACTACATGGAGCGTCAACTGGACTTTGTTATAGACCCAGACTTTAGTGGACTGCCCGATCTGGTTGACAAGATGAGGGAAGAAGGCATGAGATTCATTTTCATACTGGTAATGAAATGATATCATACTGTAATAACATTGTAACCCTCATGTCCAGTAATCAGCTCGGTTTAACACACCAGGCGCATGCATTATATAGTCACATTGGAGATATCTAAAGCATTCATCCGTGAAGGCTGAATATTGATTAATTACCCAGTTTTGACATTATTTAAATCTTAAAAGTTGTGCGCATGTAATTCCAGGATCCAGCCATTTCAGGCAATGAAACACGTCCTTACCCTGCATTCGACAGAGGTCAAGCAGCGGATGTCTTCATCAAATGGCCCAAAGAGATCAGCGATGAAATTGTATGGGGAAAGGTAAGAAGGAAATGGAAAAAGGCACAAGCATGCATTGATAAAGATTGAAACAGAAAAGTTAAATGTAAGGTAAATTATGGTTTATGCACAATGTATGACATCACTTTTTGCCACCTTACTTGTAGGTCTGGCCAGATTATCCCAATGTCATCGTAAATGAATCTCTGAGTTGGGATGAGCAAGTAGAGGTACATTATACCTAAAACTGACCAATATACAGGATCTGAAAATGCCCCTGATGTCAAATAAAATGTTGACTTGGTGGGGTTGCAGAGTTTCAAAACATTACATTTTCTTCCTATGACTGTCCCATTTCTAGCTGTACAGGGCCTACACTGCATTCCCTGACTTCTTTCGCAACCGAACCGCACAGTGGTGGCATCAAGAAATTAAGGACTTTTACAACAGCCTGAAGTTTGACGGCCTCTGGATTGTAAGCGAGCTGAAAGAGAAAAATAGTACAGTGACCTTATTTCTGTTGCATTCTTACTCTGCAAAATTTAATTTCGATTTCATCTGCAGGACATGAATGAGCCTGCCAGTTTTGTCCATGGTACAGTTGGAGGAAAATGTCTTGGTAACCCTCTTCTAGAGAATCCTCCATATATGCCACGTAAGACACAAACAATTCTTGTTCTCATGTTCTAATTTGGTTGGTTAATAATTATAATTAAATATCAGTAGTAGGAGTATGCCGTAAAAGGATTATGTGAAAATGAATTTGTGTGTTTTTCCAAAAGCCCTGGAGTCTAAACATCTTGGCTTAAACCACAAGACCCTGTGCATGAACAGTGAGCAGATACTCAGTGATGGAAAAAGAGTCAGACATTACGACGTTCACAACCTCTACGGCTGGTCACACACCAAACCCACCTACGAGTATGTGTCAGTGACTGAACGTGTACTGACATATGTGCACCTGCTTGTGTTCTTAGATGTGTTAATTTCTTTATGCAGGCAGGTATCCACAGAAATATACATCAAATCTCTATGATAATAAACATCATTGGGAAACTTCATTGGTCCCAGTGGTAACATTTTCCTCTCACCAAAAGGAGGTTTTGCAGAGTTAGCTACAGATGTTGGCACCACATAGGCCCTGAGCCCTGAGGTTTTATCCTAGGAATTATTTTATTATAAAATTGTATGAGCACATAACTTAGTAGAAATAATTAGCCCATCCGAAGGAACTGTCATTATGTAGAAGAGAGACGGCCTAGAAAGACACATCCCTGAGTCTTTATTCTTTGTGCAGTGCCCTGCTGAATGTGACAGGTCACAGAGGCATAGTGGTCACCAGGTCCACATACCCATCCAGTGGAAAATGGTCTGGACATTGGCTGGGAGACAACGCTGCCAGCTGGGACCAGCTATACAAATCCATTATAGGTACTTATAAACATATACTGAAAATGTGCTCTTTGGGATAAAAGTCGGTTGAGATCTGCACTGTGTAATCTGACAATGTTCTTTTCTTGCACACTCATGAGAAGAAGGATAATGGGATTGGTCACACGTACCTATAGTCTGTGAAAGACAGCATTACTGATCATTTTTCTTCATTCTACAGGCATGATGGAGTTCAGTCTGTTTGGCATCCCTTATGTAAGTATCATCAACTGATCTTAGTTTTGACGAGACATAATCTTATTGATGCGACCTTGTCCTTTCTAAGTAGATTACAGCAGCCTGAGTGATGTTATTTTGTTTGCTAGACCCTTTGATCAAAGGACAGCTTGTGATGCAATTTGAAGCATATCATTACAAGCTCCTCCTCCGCCAACAGACCTCGTGCTAGTCTCTGTCTCTCTCTCTCTCTATACATATATATATATATATATATATATATATATGCTTCTCACTCTTCAGTATAGGTCATAAATCCCACCTCCTCAATGTTTGTCGACGGGACACTATTAGTCACTACACATCTAATAAACTTTTCCCAAAGGTGAAATGTTTTTTTTAAAGGTAGATTTCATCAGGCTGATTTGTGCTCAAGTCATCATTTTTTCGGATCAGTTTGCTTTTAGTAAGTTATCCAATGACAATCCAAATGAAAACGAATCAGAAGGTTTGCCAGGGGATGTCACGTCCCCACGTCTTGACTGTGTAGACTCCAAATCGCGTTATAGAGGCAGCATGGCAGCTCCCATACCTGTGTAATTTTGGCTTCACTTTTACATAGTGAGAGGAAAGCTGGGCTGCATCCACACTCTGGCAGTGTCTTGTTAATGGCCACTTCAGACACATTTCTTGTAGAAGAGGAGTTGGCAAAAGTTCTTATGGTTGTAGGGGACTCTCACCTGCACCCTAGTTTGTTCTTAATGTCTCTCTCTGTCTCCACACATAGACATGTTTTTCTCTTCCTCTCCTTCAGACTGGAGCAGATATCTGTGGTTTCTTTAATAAAGCTGAGTATGAAATGTGCCTTCGCTGGATGCAGCTGGGTGCCTTCTATCCATACTCACGCAACCACAATGGCAAGGGTAACCCGGTGAGTGAACTCAGACCTGTTAAAAAAAAAAAACGACTTTACATAGAAATGTTCGCACCTCATTTTTGCTGATAGTCTGCAAATTTAGGATGCAACTTAGCAAACATGCAGCTGATTTCACTTACCTTCAGTAATACCATCTGCTGATGCTCACAAAACACTGGACATCTCTTTAGTTAGCATGCTCCTCTGCTCTGAAACTAAGGGCCCTGATTTTACGCATGTTCTACAAAATATGCCTACCATTTTTTCCAAGTGTTTGCAAAAAAAAAAAAACTCAGAGTAAGTTGCTCTCCCTACCATCCTCCCTCTTAATCTGTGTCTGACATACACATACACTCACACAAGCACACGCAGACACAAAGATAGACCTGTTTGGTGGTGTAGTGTCGGTGGCATTCATTCTAGCGGTGACCTTTAAGAGCGTTGGAACACATCTGAGAAATCCAATAACGCCCGTCCGGAGATCGATCCCACCGGGCAAAATTTCTCTGCACTGGAGTCTGCAATACTAGACAGGACACTGTTGTATGTGTGTGTGTGTGTGTGTGTGTGTGTGTGTGTGTGTGTGTGTGTGTGTGTGTGTGTGTGTGCTTTTTAACAGCATGGAGGGGGATATAATTGAATTCTCAAGGTGATCTGGGCACCATTGCACACCACCTAACCTCCACTCCATGCACACATACACCCCATGATTCCAATCATTTAATAATGGCTTGCAAATGGGTGTTTAAACATGGAGAAAATTGACAGGAAAGGCACACACACCACAGGCGACAGTGGCACAAAATGACAGTTTGAGAAGAAGAGATGAAGAGAAGGAAAAAAAAAAAAAAGCAGAGACGGATGGAGAGAAACTTTGTGGAAGCATATTATAGGCATGTATAGTAAATAAAAGAAAAAGACTGGAGAAAATACTGACAAGCAAATATAGATAAAGGGAAAGTGAGTGAAATAAGGGTCATAGGCTATTAAAACCAAAAAGAGAAAAATAGGGATAAAATCAGCAGGGAATGAAACGAGATGGGAATTTAACAAGTGAAATGTGGTGACACAGGGTAGTGATAAGCATGTGTGGGTTGTGACAAGGCTGAGTAAACAATTTTCGGATTTTGAAACACATGCGATCAAGTCAGAAAAGAAATGTGGGAGAGGATGGTAATTGGTGAAAGAGGAAAATATACAGAAAACAGGAGTGAGGAAAGCCTTTACAGCCTGTATGTTTTTAAAGAGTATATCAAGGTCAGTAATTTATGTAGTCTACTGTAAAAACTGTATTTTTGTTCCAGTCAGCCATATAAAATCCCCAATCATCAGACAGTTAGTGACTATAACCTCCAGTCTGCTTAACAAGGCGTTTGACAACAAAGTATTAACACCACAGACCAGACCAGAGGGTAGCCAAGGTCAGAGACAGTAGAGAGAGAAAGAGAGGAGAGTTTTTGCAGAGTCATTCCCAGTGCTCCGTCACGCCTAGTGTCTCTTTGCCCTCAGACAACTTTCATTGATGACCTCCAGATAATTTCACTGCACCAGCAATATACTGCAGTGTCCACAGTCATACAAGAACAATAGAAAACTTAATTAAACAAGGTATATATTCTCTCAGAACAGTTGTTTTAGCAGTGGTAATATTCAAGTCCTGGATGTTGTTATTCACCCTATGGGACATATTATTGTTTGTCTAAATATATTTTCTTTTTTGCGATGTGAGCCGTGCAATGCAAAACAGAAACCCAAAGGTTTATATGAGATGAGGCAAGGGAGTAGATTCTAGACAGATAAATGAAGAGAAAGACCAAGTGGAGGAGAGAAAAGATGAGAAAGGCTGACACAGCCAGATAACCTCATTTTTCGTTGCGTGTGTGAGTTTGCGCGCACACACACGTACGTATCTGTCTACAATCAGTGTGTGTCACAAGGCCTTTTGCCCTTATAAATGTGGTCATAAATTCAGTGAATCCATGAGATAGATTCTCTGTCTGCTTCTCACTCTTCAGCACTCCCCGTTCTCATCTCTTCATCAATCCCTACTCTGGTTCTCCACAGATGAAAAGTCTACCTTGAGGGGCAAACAGACTGTGGTATAACTGTCAAGTCATCGAAGATTTGTTTGACGGCGTGTTTAAAAGGAATATGACAAGTTTTGGGCTTTCTTACCATATGTGGAATGATATTATTAACAGAAAAAAAATATTCATGTGAGCAATTATTAGCATTCGCTCAGAGTTAGAACACTTTAATAATATTTGTTTTTCAAATCTATACAATTAGCAGCATTTCATATTGGTAACGTAGACTTTTTTCCAGATAAATATATATATATTTTTCCACCTAAGTTCATATTGAAAAGAATACTGTGGGAGCTTACTGACAAAAGGGGATACCAATCTTTTTTTTTTTTTTTTTTTCTTTATTGCTCAATATGCTGTTAAAATGTTAAAAATTAAAAAAAGCAGATTGCTAGCTATTCGTTGCTATAACCCCAAATCAAACCCAAAAGCCTCTGTGTTGGAGCCCCTTCTGGTTCGGACTGGTCCCGAGACCTGCTTATGAACAAATGAAACATTAGGTGTTTCATCCATCTGTGTTCTTGCAGGTGGTAAAAGAAAAAAAAAAGAAGCTCTTCATCACATTTAGATTCATTTGATTAGTGTGTCTCTGTCACACTCACAATATCACACACACAACTTAACATTATAATTACTTTGTAGGAAACACATCTGATTGTAGGCAGGGGGGTGCAAAAGAAGGGTTACTGAAAAGGAAGGCAGGTAGAGGCACTGAGGGCTTTCCAGATAATTACAATCTTGTGAATTTCATCTGAAAATTGAACGATAATCTGGTAAATCCTTGGGTCATAAGATAATAATAGAAATGTTCTACATTCAATCATGTGCTGTTAGGTCTGTACTTAGTAACCAGTGGGCCAGTGTTTATAATTACTATCAAATCTAATCCAGCTAAATTGCAGCTGGGAAGAAAATATATGTCATTTTATTGCTTCTATGGTGATTTTTATGATAATATTTTTGGGATTTCTTTTGTTTAAAGAAGAAAACTCTCTGAGATTCATACCCAGTCACACATAACTGCTTAACACACTGAGAAAGGCCTCATACATGCATGCAAATGCACTGTGTGTCACACAGAAACACAGTATCATAGTGAGGAGCATATGGTGTTGACACGCTTCAGCTGAGACTCTTCATGATCTTCAGAGTGTGTGTGTGTGTGTGTGTGTGTGTTTCACTTAACCAGACTGATTATTGTCCTTACCACATTTCAAGATAAATGAGCTAATACATTTATATTGGCCTACATCTACAAAATGACAGTACACTCTGTCCTCTTTTTCTGCCCTTGTCCCTTAAGGAGATGTTACACTTGTTGCTGATTAAAATTAGGTAAAAGTCTGTACAGTGTGTGGCAGAATGGGATGAGCATCATTTATCAATGTAGATTCATGCAGGCCATTCAAATCCTTCTTCCATGCCACTAACTAGTGTTCCTGTCTGTCTTCCGTCATGCCTTGTAGCATTTTTAAGTGAGCCATTTTCTGCGTATTGTGAAATCCAAATAGAGCCAATGCTGCACGTATAATGTCAAGATAACAAAAACGGCAGGTTATTTCTAAAGACACATCTGAAAGTAATACAGCCATACTCCACTGGCTCCACTCCACTCCTGACTGTGAGAAATTAACCTTAGCCAGAGCTATTGAAAAGTGTATAGTGAATCTGCTTGTTCAAGATGCCTGTCTCCATATCTATCGCATGTAAACTGTTCCAGTCAGGGGTTATTGTATTTCCTTGAGATGTGAATTTCCTAAAGCAGGTTGCTCACTCATACTGTATGTCAACTTCACCTCATAATATTCCCTGAATCATTCAGTTTAAGAGTATTTTTGACAGATTTTTACTCTTACGCCCTACATTTGAACAAAAATATCTGTACTTTCTACTTCTTACATTTCAGAAACAAGCTTGTTAATTTTAGTTTTCATGTTTTCAGAAACAGCCGGTAGAAATACTTTTTACTTTTACGTACTCTATGTGTACATTTCAGAATTTGCGCATTTGTACTTTTACTTGAGTAAAGACGTTGAATCAGTACTTCCTCATTTATGTCTGCACTTCTACTTGAATGAATGTGTTTTCTTCTGCCAACTCTGGAGACTTGAAAACACAAAAAAAATATGAAAGGAAAATGTCCCTGTGCACTGTCCATTCTGAGCTATTATGTAAGACAAAAGGTCTTCAAAAGGTCTCCTCCTTATACTTACGCATTAATCACAATAAATAACAATTAATTACATTTATGTTTTTCATTACCATTCATTTTGGTTAACCTGACCTAAGTAGATATGTTTTTGCTCTTTTTCTTTGTCAGAGACAAGATCCTGTTGCCTGGGACGGCCCCTTTGCTGAGGCGTCCCGGGACGTCCTGAACATCCGTTACACCCTCCTGCCCTATCTGTACACACTGATGTTTGAGGCTCATACCAAAGGAAGCACAGTGGTCAGACCACTCTTGCACGAGTAAGCAATGGCACAAAAAACACACACAGGTTTTTATCTTTTCTGCAAACATCATGTCTCGAGCATTACATGTATTCGCATAATCAAATCACTTAGTTAATAGCATAGAGGATCTTTTATCCTGATCCGCTGGCAAGATAACCAGATTTTATGCTGCATTGCTTCTCATTACTATGCAGAATATCACATGTGGTGTTTGCTGGACTAAAAACTAATTTAGGAAGAGCTTTCATTTGAGTGCTCCAACACATTTTAGCACCACTCTGTTTTAATGACAACTTTTAAACTAGATAGAATCTTACCATCAAAGCTTATTTTATTAGTCACAGATGTTAAGTAAAAAGGGAAAGTAACCCTTTTATTTACATTTACATTACTTTTTTTTCTATTAGGTTGCACAAGTTGGACTGGTCACCTGTAGATGATGGTTGCAATTGGCTGCTCCCAAATATGAATGTGTTGATGTGATGTATTTGAAAAGAGAGAGCGAAAACATTTATTGATTCATTCGTTTATTTTAGACAATCTAATAAAGTTACAGATGGTATTTAAAAAGGAGCCGGTCATTTGGCTTGGATCTTAAAACCACTGAATTCTAAATGAGTGCTTGAACTGTCTTACAGGCTGGAGAGCATGTAAGTAACATCTGTTTTTAGTCGGGCTTAATGGCGTCTGCACTGGTTTGTCACAGGTTTGTGAATGATAAAACTACATGGAACGTCTATAAACAGTTCCTCTGGGGACCTGCTCTTCTCATCACCCCAGCACTCGACCAGGTAAGGGAAATTGACTTCCTTTCCTGTATTTATCCATGCTTCACATGGACTCACTCTTTTGGTTAACACATTTTTTGACTGACAGGGAGCCAGAAGTGTGGATGGCTATCTTCCTCGTGCACGCTGGTATGACTTCAACACGGTGAGTCCATGTAAATCCACAGCATCCTCCATCTTTTCTGAAAATATTGGAGATCAAAATACACCTAAGAACAGTATTTTTTTAAATATGTAAATACATCTGACTGGCTGATTACTATATGTACATTATGGCACATTAAAATGTAAAACCACCACAAAAAGACCCAATGTCAATATTACTGTAACGAAAACATCACTGACAAGGACCTAGTAATTTTAACGGCAGAAAGCATCCTGATGGCATAAACCAATGTCCAATCGCTCCGTCTGTTTCTAGCTACAGGATTCCACATCTGTTAGAGAGCAACATAAAGCTAAACAGAACAAAAGAAACAACTGTTTAAATCAGGACTGGGAAGGTGGAAGTGACTGGTTACCTACAGTTACTCCCCGAGCTGCAAGGACTTACAACCTGTTAGAGAAAGGACGAAGTGAAAAATACTACAAGAACTAACTATGCAAAGAATCCCTTTTTCATGTTATAAATTACTAAACTGTTTCAGATGTGGCCTTTATAGATGTCACATATTTTATTACTGGCTTTGTGATTTACTATCACACAAATGCCAATTTTTCACAAAGGAAATGGCGAGTAAAATGCATCGAAATTTAATGACTAAAAGTATTTTATTACTTTAATAGCATGTAATTATTGCTGCTTTCACCAGACTAAAGATGTTGGAGTGCGCGGACAGATGGTTAGTATGCCAACACCACTGAACCACATTAACCTTCATATCAGAGGCGGATATATCTTACCCTGGCAGAAACCAGAGAATACTACAAGATATAGGTAAGTGCACACACAAATACAACACCGCCTTTGACATATTACATATTCTATTTGAGTGTTTGAAAGAGCTTCTCTCCATGTGAAGGTGAGTTGCCAAGTAGCAGAAACTCTAATCTAAATGAATGTCATCTATGATAGTTAGTGTTTAAGAGAAAGAGACAGTGAGAACAACAAAGATGGTTAGAGGGTGGAGAGTGTCACAACAGCAGTGGGATCAGGTGGATTCCCCCAGCAGGAATGCTAATGTATTTGTCCTCAGAAGCAGGTATAAATAGACAGCGTCCTTTGGCTATCCCGTATAACTCTCTCTAACTCTTTTCTTTCAGTCGAAGAAATCCATTAGGACTTATTGTTGCCCTGAGTGACAGTCAAACTGCTCAAGGATCATTCTTCTGGGACGACGGAGAAGGAATAGGTAGTTGAAGGTCTTCTGTAAACGTCTAAACACAGTTAATAGCGACTAATTGTATATGCTTATGTGCTTACAGATGTACACTCCGTTATTGTGTGGTATTCCATTCAAGAGTTCTTACAAAAACTGTCTTTGTCCAGGTTTAAGACACTGAAAATAAAAACACACTCAAACACACATGCGTGTCACACACAATACAAGTTACAGTAGACTGAATTGAAGCTGTTTTTCAGCCTTCATGTTCTAAACCAAGGTATGGGGAAGAAAAATAGCAAAATATTTTCAATAAGTCACATTTTCATCACCATTGCAATATGAACACGCATGATAAACACATCACAAAAGACTGTCTGACAAGCAATTCATGAGAAAAATAAAAAATATATATTATCTAATATACATATTTGGTACTGATGTGCAATTTGTCCACTAAAAGCGTGTTCAAAATAATTCACATTAAAGCAGAAAGGCATAGCACTTGTATAGCAACTATGCACACTTCGGTGTTTGTTTATTCATCAAGTCAAGTCATAATGTAGCCTTATTGTCCATGCATAGATTGACTTGTTGATTTAATCAAACCCAAACAGTCGACTACAATGTCGTCTTTCTCCACTTTTATCTCTCGTTCTTACACAGCATACACACAAAACACCACAACGCGCACACGATGCAAACAGACTCTGTCTCTGAAGTGCTTCTGTGCGAAGATGCACTCCTCTGTGAAAGACGTGTTTGTGTTGGGACAAAGAAGAGAAGGAGAGATAGAGAGAGAATGAGGGATGACAGAGAAGGGGAGTGACAGAAACTATTACAGTAATTCCCCATGTCGCTGCCTGGAGATATGCTCTCCATCACTCCTCTTTTATCTGCTCCCTCGCTCCTCTCTTCTGTGTCTCCCAGTCTGTCTGCTGTGTAACCTTCCTACGTCTTTCTTGTTTTCTTTGCCTCGTCATATAGCACCCTTTTACCTCTATTATCTACTTGTCTGTCTTTTCGGAATCTGTATGTTGGAGTTAACTTAGAAGCGTTACTATCCCCTGCGCTGTCGCTCATGAACTGACTCATCTTAGTCACTTCATCTGTTTTTCCCTCGTTCAAATGTTCAAAGTTCGCTAGTTTGCGCAGCAAGCTAATGATCCCATCATTATACAGTTAGGCACAGTAGTTAAGCAATTACTACTTAATCTTATCTCCTAATTCAATTATTAACTAATTGAATCAACGAGTAATAAACAGTCACAAAAAGTCAATACTGTGTGATCAGGAGATAAATATGCATGGCTTTAACGGATTTTAACTACCTTCGAGTCTCTATATACTAGCTAGCCATTCACTCATTCATGCAATTACTGTCTGTTTCATTCTTTATCTATGAATTAATAAGATCCAGCTCATCAGGCATTCTTTCATTTCATGATCCCGTTGAACTCTGACATGCGATCATTAAAAATAGTCACTCATTCATACAACGTCTTATGTATATTCATTACTTCACTGTCGATGTGTATCTCATTCAGTAACGCAGTCATTTGCCGATATCTTCTGTCCATTGTCTCCACTTCTCACTCCGTAAGTAATTCACTCTTATTTTCTCTCCTCAGACACAGTTGAGAGAAAAGAATATCTGCTGACCTCCTTTGCAGTAGAATCGGTGAGTTCAAAGGCCAACTACATGTCAGGTCTGCTTTTTTTTCTTTATCATCATTATTGTTATTAATGCAGTGAAAGAGAATAAGCCCATGCCTCACCATGCAATAAGGCTGTGGGCGGATGTCAAAGGCTAACTGTTGGAAACCATTAGCACAGAATTTAGTACGTCTAACTCTGTGATGGTGATTTGTGGCAAGCTTTTACTACTTTTAGCTGAAAAAGTTTAAAGCGTAGAATGCTTCAATAATGTATCTAAGTAATGACATACACAATCTTAAAGTGTTGAATCTCCTAGTGATACTGCTTTCATAAATCATCTAAACGTAGACTCATTTTCATTAAACTTTAACCACTGAGTACAAAATATTCAACATTTAACAGACTGACTTTAATTTGCAGTGAAGAATGCGCACAAACCACAATGTTTTTTTCCCCCACAGCTTTTTTGTTTTCTTTTTCACCTCATTGGTTTTGATGTACAATTCAGTAGGGTTGTGCATGCTAACTTAGCATTACAATGATTTTAACAATCTTACAGTAAATATTTTAAGAAGGTAGAGGTTAAAAGAGAGCGGAGATGCTGCCCTGTCCATTGCAACAATTAGCTGAGTATAAATGCAACGCCTCTGATTTTGTGTCGTCACCAAGTTGGCAAGAGCCCTGACGATGTTGCAATGTAATTTTCTTCAGGTGCAATATTTTTTTATTTTTTTTTGTGCATGGACTTATTAGAAATTTCACAGCTGAAACCTGAGGGGGATAGAGCGGAGGAGCTGCGGTTTTGTTTATGAAGATCACAGTCAAATTCTGATACTTGTTTTGGCACCAAATTACACTTAAAAGTTATGCCTGTTCAGACAACCTCTCATCACAAATACAAGCACAAAGAGCACCTTTGATGGCTTTAGCTGGTAATAAACACTGATTTCAAAATTACAATATTTTTCTCCATGCTATGTTTGCCTCTCCAATAGGAATTTGTAACTTTTAATGTGATTAAGGCTTTCTGTATTTGGTAGATTAAGGGGGAAATTCAACCCGTAGTGGTGCTTCAAGGATGAATAAGGTCCTTTCCTTAGGGTAGAATGGCATTTAGTCACAATTATGTACTCCATCACAAATCTCTAATTTGATAAAGACCCTATAATGGTTCAAACACCTCCACCTTTGAAACCTTTATTAATTCGTTTAATATTTTGACATGCTGCATGAGTCCCCAAAAAAATTATAGAGTATTGTGTATTAAAGGGGGTTTATATAATAAATAATGTTAGAGCAGTTTGCCAAGCCTAAAAAATAATTCTGTGTGCTTGTATTTGCAAAAAGAAAGCAGGGCATCTGGGCATCAGAAATGAGGGTGCAATTTCACGCCAAAATGGGTACCAAAATTGCTCTGTGCAACCCAGTCAATACAACCTCAGCTGTGTCACCCCACCAACCTTGGCAAATGTACGTTTATGTCGAGCCATGACATTACCAATCAGTTAAAAAAATAAATAAATAGAAAAAGGAAATTGCACCTGTGTTTGCAACTCTGTTGGCATTGTGCATGCACAAAAATAGACCTCAGACATAGTACTGGTTGTGCATGAGTCTTATGTCTAAGTTCAGTGAGAGGCAAGTGCTTACCAGGCCACAGTTTGATCATTTTTGGAGTCAGACATGACAGAAACTCCCTATAATCACTGGGACTAATAGGACTAAACCAGCCCCATTTGCCTCTTAGCCAGGCAAAGACACACAAACTCTGTCTCTCTGCCTCTCTCTCACACACACACATTAATGACCATACATGTTTAATCATAAACACTTGCACGCACATACATATATGCACAAATCTACAGTATACACACATACAGCTACCACAGCCAAACATCTGTGGCTGTCCTCTGCCTACCATCAGGCTCATTCCAAAGCAATTTCACACAGCGATAAAACAGGCACACTGTCTGACAGCCAAGGGGGAGAGAGAGTGAAAGAGTGCATATTTGTGTGTGTGTGTGTGTGTGTGTGTTTGTGTGCATGTATGGGTTTATGTGTGAACAAGCAGATGTGAGAAGATGAGGATAAGTTGGGCAATGAGGCCAGAGCTGCCTGGCAGATTAGCAGATCATATGCCATTTTGGATGGCTATCTGCTTGTAGATGTATGATTGTGTCTGTTTGTGTGTTCTTGTAGTTCATATGACTTTTAGACCTTAACATTGGCAAACATTTTTCCAAAATGAGGATATTGCAGTTAATGATTTTTAAGAACTGCCAGATGATTTGTTAATTGAAAACCGGGGGCTTCAAACAACTGGTGCGTGTGTCTTACAGAAGTCAACAGGTTTAAAACAGTTAAGACAATCAAAGGCACAAGATGATGTAGAATATATATATTACACACACAGTTAAAACGAATGACATGGAGAAGTATACTCGAATGTTAAATCTCACTCTGTAAGAGATGAAGCATAAAATATAACTGCATATAGGAGGTGGAACTCTGTCTCAGCTCACTACGGACATTCTCACATCTGAATGTCGGATCCAAGGTTGTTGTTTTTTTTTTTTTATACACATCTATACATTTTGTCTGTTTAGTTTTGCTTTCACACTGCAATGCTAGGAGCAGACTAACGACTTTGCATTACATACCTACATCTTGCCGTCATCATCTACGTGTGCTGCGTTAATTAGTTTGCACACAGGTGTCCAGCAAAAGCCTTCCATAACTTCCTGTACGAACCATCCAAAAGCCATTTTCATACTTTAAATGGCCTTTGGTTGGACCAAAGACTGAATGTTCGGTCCACATCGTGGTCCGGGGGAGGATTCACACCTGTCGTATCAAATCAGATCAAACTAAAAAGTCCGGAAAAAAACATACACATACACCATATCAGAACGTATCTAAAGTAAGGAAAAGCAAACACAAAAAAGAAAAAAATAACAAAAAAACAGTTACAACTTATATGCTTGAGTAGTGTAACTTACAAATATTGGTAAAAGATTTGTTGTCTGACCCATTTCTTTTAAACCTTCCCTACTTGCCCTGTACTCCTTATAATCTCTTTGTTTCATCCTCCCTGACTTCAACCCTTTGTCTTTCAGAACACCTTGTCCAATCAGATTCTTCACAATGGCTTGGCTGCTGCTGACCAGTTGATTCTGGGCCAGGTGAAGATCTGGGGTGCAGGCAGTGCAAAGATCACACATGTGATCGCAACGGACTCAGCTGGAACAGCGCATCCACTGATCCCAGAGCACAACCTTGACACTCAGGTCCGTAGAGTTGCCATTTTGTTACCAGAGCAAATTTACTCCTGATATAAGTAATGCAGTTGTCTAAAATGTAGCTGCATTGAATTGGAAAGCACGGGTATCGTAACGCAAATTACAATGAATCATTTGCATTCGCTTACTACATCCTGCCATTGTTGTTGCTGTCACAGTATTGTGTGCATTGTGATTAGCACAGTTCAGCAAAACGATGGCCAGCACCATCAAACACAGGAAATGGTCTATGACCGCAAAATCTCTTAATGTAAAAGAAATGCCTGTTTCTGGCAAATGAGGGTTGTTTTCATACACATTAGATTGCAGACAGAAACTCAGATATTTATTAGAATCTATGTATCATTATAATGTGTATGTGTTTACATATTTATTCAGTATTTCATTATAAAACCGTTATCTTATTGCAGTTTTAAAGACACTAATTGACAATTTTACTAAAAAACATGCTTTCACATTTCAAGTTCAATAACTTTTCTTGTGACGCAAACAGTATATGAAGCTAACTAAATTTCTGCTTTAATAATTTCAAAATACGGATATTAATCACTGTCCAACATGCGTACAATCATTGTCAGTGTATTTCATAGTTCACTTTGTGCATTAATGTCATAGCTCACAGAGTTATTTATCATGACACGCACACATTCGCACATCCGAGCTTTCACATTGATTGAGCATTTCCCTGCCAGTCAAAAACTGTCACTGCAACAAAAAAAATCTCAGGTTCACAACCCAACCCCTGCTGTGCCCCACTTTGTCATCTAATAGCTGTAATCAACTCTGCATTCTTCCTGACACCGTTGTTTTGTAATGAACACAGCTGAAGACTTGACTCAGGACAACAATTTTAAAGCTGCTCATGTAAAAAAAAAAAGATTGTCATTTCCCTTTTGCTCACTCCATCATCTGCTCCAATGGTTGAGCAGACATAAATGTGACAGAAAACCGTGAGGAACAGTGTACACAAAGCAAGCTTTTGAGGCCTACAGAGACAAATGCTGTGATTTTGTGCTTGTTTTATGGGTGGGTTCAGTCCTCCAGAATGCCTTGCAGAACCACACTTACTTGCATTTTTAGTGGTCACTTTGGAAACTGAAGGCCTTGCTTTGCCTCAAAAGAGTATTGCAACATGTCTCTGTAGTTTCCCTCCAGTGAGGTCAGATGGTAAAGGTCAAAAGCAAGGTCCAACAGCTGGGAGGGAGTTTATGCTTTACTGCTCTTGAAAACAAGGTCTGTAGAAGATCCGCCAGCAAGAGGGCGAACTTCATGGCCAGGAGCTGCATTTGCCAAGACGTAGGAATCATGAAATGTAACACAATGCAAATGAAAGCGAGTGACAGTTTCATGAGGGGAAATGGGAAGAGAAGGGTATACTGTAGATCATGAAGACAGTAAGATGAAAACACTGCACTATTTCACAAAGGACTGGCTGGTACAGAGGACTGCTGAAACAAGACTGTAGAGGAGAAGATGTGAAGGTCAAGAAGAAAGCATGTACTCTCTCTCCTTGTTTGGCCCGTGATAAAAATATTTCTGTCTACAGCGCGTACTGCTTTCTGTGTACTTACTGGGAGCATGAAAATGACACGGCTACAGCAGCTTCATAAATAATCACAGGTATTAAAAAAAAAAAAAAAAGAAAAAAAAAAAGAGGATTCAGATTCATACTGTTTTCAGAAAAGACAAATAGGGACAAGCACGAAGAGAGGGCAAGAATTTCAGATGAAGAAAATCACAAAATTGCGTATGCCTCTGTGTACGCGTGCTTTCATCATTGGGAAGGAGGGAAGGAAGGAGAGAGAGAGAGAGAGTGGCGGAGAGAGGAAATGCATCACAGAAAACAAATGAAGAGAGGAAGAGGGAGGTGAAAGAGACAAAGAGGATGAATGAAAGATGGGTGGATTGTAAGAGGAAGGGCATGGAGGAAGGAGACAGAAGGAATGACACAGTATGCACATGGTAATAAGAGGTTTTTCAGTGCGAGACAATCCATTTGTCTCCTTAAGCATTGTCTGATAGGGTAACAACTTGAAAGAAGCAGTAAGCAGCTGCCTCTGTGTCATTTAAATACAGTGAAGTGGAGCTATTTTTGTCTTATACAAGACATATGTAATATTCTCTTCACCCTGCCATTTGCAATAATACATCACATGTATAAGACCAGGCTTCTTTTTAAACCTCCTTCCACTCAAAAATGTATTTTGCTTGTTCCTTCATTTGAACGCTCGACTGCGCACGATGATGTGTATGCAAAGAAGACACATGAGGCTGTTCGCACTCATCTACTGAAAGAAGAAAGTTTCCCTTTGCTCACTCTAAATATCTATTTCATAGGCCTCCCCACTTGCTCACCTGGTGGACTGGGGCTTGGTGATAAAATGATAGTGATAATTATTGTGAAGTAATTTTATATCACAATACTTATCCTTATTACACTGTCAGTTAAGACACTTGAAAGCACTGTACATGTTTCAATGTTTTGTTGTCAAATCAAAATCTACATTCAGTATATTTTGCCTTGTCTTTTAAATGTACACTTTGACATTTCAAACTGTCTCAAGAAACTCTTGTCTCTCTTCCTGTGTCCAGGAGCTGAAAATAGATGCTACTTCAAAGTCAATTCGAGTGGATCAGATTTTTTCCATATCATGGAGAACAACCATCTGATCAACACTGGGGACTTTTTAACAGTTAATGTACCTACACAATGGTTCACTCCCATACATTATGGTGTAAACTAAATAAAACATATGAACACAAAATCATCTAAATGTACTTTGCTTAAACATTGTATTGGATTTCTAGAAACATTGCTGTTTTTTTTTTTTTTTTTTTTTTTACATTACCCTACTGTGCAATTTAAACTTAAATAACATAACAATAAATAACTCCAGAATGAAAATGCACTGTGTTTGAAGCTCACAGCAGAGAACGACAAATTAATAATAATAATAATAAAAAACGCTTGATACAAATGTGCAGTGGTGCTTTTATTTCTTTTTTTTTTTTTTCTTTTAAACAACATTAAATCAGCTTTGAAATGATAAGCCTGAAAATAGCCAGTGGCTGTTGTCACCGTTTCTTTTAAGTATATAGTAAAAGAGGTAAATATATATTTCCACTTTGATTTCATATAAATAGTTTAATTATGGAGGAATGAATAAGCATAAATTGTGCCCAAAACACATTCCCACAGAGTGACTAATGTTATGAAATTGTTCTTGGCCCTTATTTCAGTGGGTGACTAACAGCTGCGCAAAAATGACTGGACAGGTTTTCACAATATTATAAAAGCCACAACTTTCGATCAGAAATCCGCATCCCATTTACTCCGCCTGTGGTCATTGGAAGAGTTTTTTTGAGAAACAATAACATAAAGCTCAATTCTTAATCACGTCTCAAATTGTTTTGGATACATTTACTGTCTTGGCTATTTATAGTGTCCGTATGCATGTATGTATGTCCCTGTGCGTTTCCATAAATGCACTTATGTATCTGTACAGTGCATGTGCGACTGTGTGCAGGTGTGCTAACAACGCCACACTAATTATAGCTCTCACCTGAGGCAAGCTGTCTACCTGTGCTTTTTCTCGTCCCATTACCATCCCATATAATGATACAGTCATCCATTATTCAGCCTGCAGTAAATGTAATGATATCAATTTAGCCATGGGCACCTCAAATTGATTTCCATTCTAATCGCTATTCTACAGGGGAAGAATGCACGGGGAGGTTACTGCCGAGTGGTGGATGTAGGTGTGTGTGTCTGCGTTTCTCGGTTTGTGTCCAAAAAGTTAAGATTTGCGATGATTCATTGCAGCCCTGTCTTCAGGTAATATGTGATTTTGAGAAGTTCTCTGTTTTAACTTCGAAAACAAAGCCAGCCACCCGAGTGCCAGCGGGACTAATTGAGCTGGTGATCTGACTAGACATTCTATCTAGAAACATATTGAAGCTACAATGCTGCCAGTAAGAGAAATCAAAGACGGGAGAAAATAAAACACTGAAACAAGCAACACTTTTATCTGTCCTTCTTCCTTCCTATTCTAGTGATTATATCAATTAATATTATAAATACTACATCTCAAATCTCGCCGGAGAAAGAAACTTCATAAGAAATGACCTCTGACATTACCATCATTAGAATCTGTTGTTGTGAATAAATGTTTTTACATATTTTCTTTTCTGTAAAAGATACTGTGACAGATACAGGGCAGTCAAGTGTTCTTGTGAAGAAGAGGATTTGCTGTCTATTTATTATGGATGTGTATTTGGATTGTCTAGTGAACATTGAGCTGTCATGGATATATAAACAGAACAAACCTACCTCGCAAAGGTTCACTTTGTTCAAACACGAAAATCATGTGGACAAACACTTTTCACGGAAAGTCTGTCTTGTATCTTATTGTCCATAGATCAATGTGTTTTTCTCTGACTTTCTGAAAGAGAACTTATCAGACAACATGCTTTTAAATGAGTTGCAGTAACAATGTGTCTTTGTTACTGGGGTGACTGGCATATACAAGTGTGTCAGAGATGAAGGGGAAACAAAAAGATAAAACAACATGCGAGACAGAGGGAGAACACTTTGACATCAAAGACTGTCAGATGCGATGTGTCTGTGTGTGCGAGGGGTCATACACACATGTACTCAGTGTGCTGTCGAATATACTTTTTGCTTGCTTGTAAATGTTTATGAGCTATGTCATGTGTACACCTGGTATGCATTCATACATGTTACACAACTTATTATTTTATTATCTTATTTGCAACAAGTCAGATCAGATAATGTCATTTCTTCCGGCCAAGATATTCAACGATCAACTGTAAGTGGTATTACTGTAAAGTGGAAACGTTTAGGAACCACAGCAACTCAGCCACGAAGTGACAGACCACGTAAAGTTACAGAGCAGGGTCGCCGAGTGCTGAGGCGCATAGTGCGTAAAAGTCACCAACGTTCTGCTGATTCTGTAACTGCATAGTTCCAAACCTCGTCTGGCATTAACGTCAGCACAAAAAAACGTGCGTCGGGAGCTTCAGGTGATGGGTTTCCATGTCCGAGCAGCCGAGTGCAAACCTTACATCGCCAAGCTCAATGCCTCCAGAGTCCAGTCAGGCTGTCTCGCCCAACATCAGTGTCTGACCTCACAAATGCTCTTCTGGATGAATGGGCAAAAATTCCCGCAGCCACACTCCAAAATCTTGTAGAAAGCCTTCATGTTATAGCTCCAAAGGGGGGACCACCTCCATAGAATGCTTATGGATTTAGAATGGGATGTCATAAAAGCTCCTGTAGGTGCAATGTGTAGGTGACCCAATACTTTTGATAATATAGTGTATATATGAATCATTACAGACAACAACATTTTATTAGTTAAATGTCTTCTCCTTATCCAAACCAACACTGTTCCTTTCATCGCTCACATAAACATGTAGGAAATAAGTGATCTAGTTTTAGTAGAGTAAAATGTCCTCGTTCTACTTTTTTCTTGTGGATTCATAAATAACCTCACACGTAAAAAACACCCATTTCTGTCTTCTAGTTGTTTTTTCGAGTGCAGCTACTGTGTCAGAAGGCCGGTAACACCCTGCCTGACCAGATCCTCACAGCCACGTTTACCATTTAGTGTAAAAATCTCATCTTTGTCTTGAGTCACTGGTTTCAGGCTTCAGCAGTGCAATTGTAAGTTCACTTCGCTAAACCATTCATTTTAAGCATTCACCAAAACCGGCATACAGGCAAGTCATACATATCTGCTCATTCAGGGCCTACTATACCAAAGAGTGACCCAGCCCACGAACAAAGTAAAAATCTCTTCAAAACATTCAAAGGTAAATAAAATAAACCTTGGGAAAGGGATTTCAAAGAATAACTGTTCCTTCTCAGACAGCTCTGGGTACAAAGGGAAAAGAAGTTAATATTTATTTAAAAAATGTCCTCCATAAAAGTGTTGACACATTATTTTTATTGTGCATCCCTTTGTTCATTTACATTTTCCATTTTTGGCAGTGTCATTCAATTATTTCCTTTTTATTTGTCTATCAGAAGAAAACCTGTTTTCTTTATTTCTCTTTTTGCCCATACTTACTCCAGTATTATATATTAACCTCATCTGAAATGTCAAAAATGCCACTTTAGTCCAGTCTTATACAAAATTATAAAGATTTTTTTTTTTCTCCCGTTTTTCCACAAAAAAGAAAATGCCACAGCCTTATTTAAAGCAAGTTATTTAAATTAATGGCATTTAACAAGGGCGGCCTTCGAGCGCATTGTGAAAGTACTACACATAAATTATTGAAAATATGAGTGACAGTATAAACTGAAACAGCAAAGATAAACCAGCAGGAATGTGAATCAGACACAGCAAATGAAAAACATGACAGTGAAACATCTGAGGGGACCTATAAAGGCAGATGTAAAGGTGTGACTGGGGTACAGATGACGGTTTTCATACAGATCAGCATCAAGTGACAGGGGCAAAATATCCATTGATCTTCAGAGAGCACGACACGACCATTTTATATTACAATGAATGACTATAATTAATAAATGCTATTAAAACACATCTGTCGACACCTGCGCTACCCCTTCGGGTGGCATTGAAATCATAATTGTGAAAATTAGAATCATCATCATCAATATCATCTTTGTCATTACTCTTAAAATCTGTCATTGGACGCCAGAAATATAACTCCCTAGAAGAAATAAAGATAAATGAAAAAATATAAAGGCATCGCATAAATTTTCTCATGTGAAAGATCTCTTCGAAGTGTCCTGAACACTTACTTAATTTCTAATTTAGTATGTGTCATTTCCTTTTCAAACAGTGGCAAAGCATTGCCGCTGATATTGTGTAGTTTGTAGTGTTGGCTGGTGAATGAGCATGAGACCAACTGTTTATGTGTTTTCTGATATAATTTAACAACCATTTAGTCAGAAAGTTTTCTATCAGCTTAAGGTGGATTCAAATGAACAAAACACAGGATCAGATCTTTCATATTTGGCCTTGCTGAAAAGGCAAGTAAAACTGCAAGGCTACTTATGAGTCATGAGCATTTTATGTAAGGCGCAAGACAGTTCTTTCTAGCAGACGGCAGATTGTGGATTAAGCGCCGAAAGATGGCCACACGCATGCATCTTTACAAATCACATCAAATAACTATAGCACACCCACGCACTCACACACACACACACACACACACAAAAACATTCCTTACAAATCAAAATCAAAAACAGAGCACGCACAGAGGAAGAGC
>JAPQRN010000006.1:11500898-11517717 GCA_037367275.1 Coranthus polyacanthus | reverse complement strand
GCCTCCCATCTACAGGAGCAGTCCGACCAGTCACGCCAGTCAAACTTCTAGTCATAGAAAACATCATGGATGGCCTGGTGACAGAGACATAATGGACAGTGGAAACTGAGCATTTTGAATAGCTTTTTTTACATTAATAAGTGAGGTAATGTCTGTAGAGACATGTCTAGCAGCGGTTGGTTATTACAGCTGTCAATCACCCATTTTATACCCCCCACCCCTCTCTGAAAAGACCTGTGATTGGCCAAAATGTTTTGTTATGGCCTATTTCCTAAAGCCTGGAAAATGAGCCAAGAGGAGATGCAGAAGTCTAGTTTCCTTTCAGACCACTTGAATTATAATATGCTGAAAGGTTATTATGGGTTTTTTTTGCCCAGTGACCCCAAAAATATTGTCTACTCCAGCTTTAAGTGGGTGGATGGAAATACATTTATTTTGTACACTAGAATTAGTTCAATATGGAATATTGTTTGCTTTCTGTATTATAATTCCAAGCACAAATCTTTAATGGCCCTAACTTGTCAAATTAGCTTTTAATTATAAAAAAAGCACATTCCCATCATAAAATTGCAAAGCACTCAAAAGGTCAAGTTCAATTCCTTTAACTCTTCATTTTCAACATCAAATGTTTGCTTAAGAGTGGAATTATGTACATTCTCAAGCAAACATGTCCCTTTCATAAAAGCATTTTGCTGTCTTTCCAGAAGGCAACAAATCATATAAGAAATGCAGTATTCAACAAATGTTAAAAATAGGGCATTTTCTATAACTTATGTTGCAAGTCAGCTCCTTATAAATTGTGCATTTTGCATGTATCAACCAATATCTTTATGCTCTAATTAATACATTAAGATTGTATGGGTTAAATGTCTTTTATATGTTCCGTTTCTGTTCACTGAGACCTGTAACATATAAACTAAATGGACAGGTTGAACAAAAAGGGGAAAAAAAAAACATCCTGGTGATGGGATGGATGGATTAATGATTAAATCAATGATAAACAGATGAGAAGGTTGGACTTAAGGAGTTGGAAAAGGGGAAAAATGAGAGAGAAAAAGAAAGAGAGAATTATTCCCTAATGGGAACAACTGCGGTTTTCCCATCTGCTGTGCATCTCTTAACCTTGTACGCCCCAGCCAAAAATAGATTAGTTTGAAATGTTTAATGCATGTGAATGTACATAATACAGCAAGGAAGGCAAGATGGGAAAGAGAGTGAGCAAAATCTTAATATTTTGTGCATTCACACACAACACATGCGTAGCACCCACCCATACAACATTAATATCTGCAAAATATGT
The DNA here is from genome assembly GCA_037367275.1 of Coranthus polyacanthus. Classification (NCBI taxonomy): domain Eukaryota; kingdom Metazoa; phylum Chordata; class Actinopteri; order Kurtiformes; family Apogonidae; genus Coranthus; species Coranthus polyacanthus. Next base: position 11,516,417 of record JAPQRN010000006.1, on the reverse strand, counting down.
CTGTACAAGTGTCTTTGTGAACCAGAGGCTACTGTAAATGAAGGCAGTGAATAGTTTAGTTTTGGTTAGTCAGCTCTTGCTTTTGCTGCTGCCCTTGCCTCATGGCGAGGTTAAGTACTGAGCATTAGAAACAGGCGTTCTCATTACATTATAAGATGAGTAATGCTTGGCAGTGGCTGCTACAGTTAAACTTTACTGCTGGTGTCGCATGCCCTCACCATCTCTGCTGTCATTACAGTCGGCGTTGTCATTGAAGCTATCATCTTTTTCATAAATGAAATCACATCGCCGATGTTGATGTTTTTGTCTTTCTTGTTGTCATTATCATTGCCACAAGTCGCTTCTCTTATAAATGCCTCATCGACACTTGCATTGTAGAAGTCATAATGATTGTTATTGTCAATAGTATTATTATTGTAATTGTCATTCAAATATCGCTTGGTATGATGGTGTTTACATTTGAATATTGTTGATAATAAACCCGCATCATACCTCATTGGCCATTAAGAGCAAATCACTGCCTCAGTTTGTTTGCTCCCCTGCCCCATTGCTTAACGTGTGTTCGTAATTAAAGTTTAACCTTTGCTATAAAACATGGCTTGTTTTTTTGTTTGTTAATTTGCTTCGTGGATTAATTGATTATCTCAGATCCAGGTTCTTCCAAAAGGTCTTTTTCTAACCATATGAAATCAACAAACCAGTGACTCGGCCACTATTAACTATGAATATACCATTTTTTTCATTGCAGATAATTTCTCCAGGAGGTTCAAATTTATATTCATAGTGCAAAAAACCAACCCCTTTTTTTAAACATTTCCTCTGGCCACGTCTACCATATCCACTCTTGCTTTTCTTGTAATTTACAAATACCGCTAGGGTCACTTGGAGAATTTAGCAACATGACGTGACAATTTTCCCCAAAACATAAAAAGTTTCACTGAGAGAGCGTTATCCCCTATTAAAGATGTACAATTTCAGGGGGGTGTAGAAGGCTTTTGCATAGCTCATTCACTCCCTGCAGTAAAATGGTGATGTTTTTATGAGACTAATGAATATTTTAACTTTTGGGGCAATTACATGGCTCTAAATGAGACGATGCATATTTCAGCTAAGCTAAAATATGCAGAAGCTGTGAAAGACATGATGAGCAGTGCCAAATAAGTGCCACGGGTTTGACGTAAACACCTCAAATATAAACAGAGCTAACTGTCTTTCCATTGTGTTTCTCTCGCTTTGTGTGAGTTTTGAATGTGAGGGGTTCTGTTTGTATTTTTTCTCTTTCTATGATATAATCTATAATCTATAATAAACATTTATAATTTATTGTTTTTTTCGATGTGTCCACGTATGTCTGTAAGGAGGTCTGTCGGTCCGTCCATTACATTTAAAAACGTGACATATCCGGAATAGCTTGACAGAATGTCTTAAAATTCAGCACAAATGGTCACTTGGTCTTAAGGATGAACTGAAAATATTTTTGTTGGCAAAGGTCGAGGTTGCCGTGACCTCATATCTGTCCATTCTTATGAACCCAATATCTCAGGAATGCCTTTAGGGAATCTCTTCAAAATTTGGTACAGACATTCACCTGACCTAGAGGATGAACTTATTCCATTTTAGTGGCCATAGGTTAAAGGTCAAGGTTGCTGTGACCTCACAGAACACATTTTTCTATATGAATAGGTAATGATGCAAGTACAGTGGACACATTTGGTTGGTTGGTTCTTACACTTCTTGTTTCTTTGTGTTACACCCGTTGATGACTGAAGTGCCAAATTCAGCCAGTTTGACTTTGTTAAAACCATTGCATGAGACTATTATGAAATGCTTGGGAAACAGATGTGAACACAAATATCGAGTTCCATCATTTGTATTCCCGCTGTACAGTATATTGTTCTGTATTCTAATATTCAGCAATAGCTACTAATAAACCGTTGCAATAATAATACTTTTTCCCTGACAATTTGTTTTGATTTGTATTTCTCTTTCACTTGTTTTCTCTCTGTCTCCCTTTTTACAGTACACACCCAAACACTGACTGCAGCAGCAACATCATTTCTAGGTTTGTGACCCATGGGGTTCTTTGCTCACCCTCCTGTCACTCATATCTGCAACAGACAAAAAAGAAACCTCAACAAAGTATCGAGTAAGCAGTTTCTATTCTGCTGACCACAATGCCCCTCCACTCAGGCCAATCAGACTGGGATGAGTTACTGGATGTCATGGGCCCACAAATATGCCCAACTGTGTGTATGTGAGTGTGTGCATTTGTGTGTGATTTGTATTGTGAAACAAAAAGAGCTACAAGCATTTTTTATGAGCATACACATACACAAAAACACATTCACACACATTTATGCCTCCTTTCTGTATTGCAAAGTCGATATATTGGTTTTGTAGGCTTTTGGGGTTATACTGGATTTATTTTGTTGTGGTTGCAGGTTGGATATATTAGCATAATCTGGGTCAAAGCCCCTGAATGACGATGTGGATGCATGTTTTACTGTTCTCCCCAAAGACTACAGAACAGCCCAGTTTATACATAATTCACTTAAGTTTCTCTAAGAAGAGATGCAGAGAGAGAGAGAGAGAGAGAGAGAGAGATAGAGAAGGCAGACAAGGAGATAAAAACACAGACTTAGATAGTCAGAAGAGCAAGGTCGTGTTGTGATTTGAGACCAAAATCTGATATCAATTTTCATGAAGAATTGTTCATTAATAAAAGGAAACCATTGTTCTGATCATAAATCTCCTCAACTGAATAAATATTATGCACACACACTGGTTTTATACCCATCTCAAACATGATAGATACCAATTTTGATCAGAATTAAACTATCAAGCCAAGGCAGCATATTAACAGTGTGGGCAGAGGGAGCGCATGCACTCTACTACTATTGATTGTGGTTAGAATACATGTACGATACATGAGTACAATTTGCTGACTACATACAATCCAATAGAACCTCAATACAACTCACTACGACAGAATTATTCACATGCTTAATACAGAAAGTAGCAGTAGGTGTTATTTATATCTTAGGACATATGCTATTAGCCGTGTGTTTCGTCTGCACATAAAAAAAAAAAAAAAAAAAATCCAGCCTCATATGTGTCAATCACATTTACACACTAACTCTGAAACTTTGGGGTGTCATTAAAGTGTTTGGAACAGGTTAGATTTTTATCATTTTTCTGCATCCGTCATTGTCTGACCAATCAGAATGCAACAGAACAGCCGCGTACGTAGCTTACTTTCAACAGATCAGATGGTAATCTTTAGGTGGATAGTAGAAGAAAAGGAGCAGTTTGAAACAGAGGACAACGAGGACAGCTCACAAACAGAGAGTCTGGAGTCTGGAGACAGTGAGGACACTCATGCCAAATGCAGGACACTGCAGAGAGTGGACACAGCCTGGGCAGGAACCTCCAGTGTCTTCTCACATACTTAGACATATAGTACCTCCACACTGTTCTAGCTTCAGTGGAGAGAAGCAAGGGAGGAAATGAATGAAGTGAGAGGAGCAAGAATCATCGTCGCTGCTTGATGAATTCATTATGTTTTGTATTGTTTCGCAGCTAATTAAATAATTTAAGCGCTGGACTCAGTGCGCAAGGTGCGTAGCGAATGTTATCGGATGACAGTTTAAAAAAATGCATATGAAAAATACAGACTTTGTGTGCAAAGGCCTTATCTGTGTCTTTAAATGAAGTCTGTTCAAATCCAAAACACATGTTCACTTTACATCATATGCTGAACATCCAACTGTGTTTGTTTTGCATGTTTGACATTATGAGTTTGTGATCAAGGAACTTGTCCGTGTAATTTGTACAATAAATTGTCACGGAAAAGTTTGCTCAAGGTATTGTTGGTGGGCCAGTGTATTAAAGTTTCGAGTTACTTCAATGGTTAATTTACATGCAAGACATAACATATGACTGCTCAAATGTAACAAAAGTGCAGATAGGCTTGATATTGCATGGTTGTGCAATTGTGTGTGTTGGCAATTAAAGCGTCAATTTAGCTACATTCAATTTCACAGTACAAGGTACATTCTTGATGATTTGCTCTGTATGTGTGTGTGTGTGTGTGTGTGTGTGTGTGTGTGTGTGTGTGAAAATTAGTTTGTGTATGAGTCTGTGTTATGTGTGTGTGTGTGTGTGTGTGTGTGTGTGAGTGTAAAAATCTGCTTATTACAGAGAAAATAAAAATGTCAGCAGGCTTTTTGTGCACCAAGCTGCATTTCTTAGCCTTTTCTGACCAATATTAGATTTCTGCCTCCATTCAAAAATAACTGCAGAGATTTTCCAGGTCTCCTCTTTCTGCAGGCTAGAATTCATTGTTTTGAAGTTATTGTGAAGGACTCCAGACTGGGAGTCGAACTCCAGCAAGGAAAGTTTTCAAGGGCAATTCTTCTTTTTTTTTTATACCATTCATTTTGTATGTCTACATGAATTAACATGCTATGTTTATTTATGTTTCTTGAATGCACAGTATACGTACATGTATGAATAATTAGTTATATGGAACATTTAATAAATTCTGTGTTCAGATGCGTACACTCGTTTGCATACAGTAAGTCTGCATAGAGGATCCCTGAGTACATGCACACATGAAGCGTTTGTGTGTGGCAGAATGGGGCAACTATAAATATCTCTAAATCAGACTGAATGACACGAGAAGGACAGCGGGTCGTCACATTTAAAATACATTTAATGGAAGCACACTCAAGGCTGCGACATCAGTACATACACATCTGACCAGAGGACACCGAGTACAGACACACATCTGTCGAAAAGATTTACACTAAGTGCAGCTCAATGAATATGTGGTGTCATGTGGCGTCTGGTTTGTGTGAGTGTGTGTTATGGGTAGAGGCTTCTTTTACTTTACTTTTGTGTACTGTGGCATTATTGTAATTTACTTAGGTTAATGCAATAACAGTTATACCACAGTGACTCACTGTGACGCCCTCAGATGAGCAAACAAGGACATAAGTAGTACTGTTCGTTTCTGTATTTACAATTCTAAATCATTTTATCTTTATTATATATATGATTATAATTCTAATCATTTTAGCAATATACTGCAACTACATGGTAATGTCTCAGTCATCCATGTGTTGTATGCAAGAAAAGCAATAAAAAAAAGAATCCATTGAATCAGTAAGTAAAAATAACCTTCTAACCAACTTACTCATTTTTATTAAAAAGAGGTTAACATTTTATATTAAGATCCAGTCATAAGCACAAATTAACAGTTAATAAGCCACTTATAAGCCCTTATAAAATGTTTATAAACATAAATATATCCATATAAGTGTTCAAGAAAGCATAATTAACACATTTATTATTGCTTATAAGATTCTTAAGCACTTCCTTGAAACTTGTTAACTTAATAAGATGTTTATTAACATTAATATGACTTAATGATTGTTAATAATATCATAAAACACATTTATTATTGTCTTATGTGGCATGTGTTTCTTATATGGACTTATTTATGTTTATAAACATCTAATAATATCTTATTGGTGGCATTTTAACTGTTAATCACTGCTTATTACAAGACCTTAATATAAAGTGTTACCAAAAAGGGTGTCCTTGTGCGTGCTACACATGGTTCATCTATTTTTTCCTGTTTTAATCTCAAATATGTAGAAATAATGAATTCTGAGCAAGGATTGAAATTGAACATAGATATTCCTCTGTATGCATGTTACTGCCCGGATCAAAGAAAAGTAAGGCTGCCATGGAAAATACGTCAGCATGACACGTGTGTCCTATACCAGCGTGGACAGAACTCACAATCACAGACAGTGTGATATGATTCACATCTCCTGTCCTTTCTTAATTTGTCTTTCTTTTTTACTATCGAATTTTCAGATCCATCTTCTGAGTTAATTCCAATGATACATTAATTAGGCAAAATTTTGACATCGTCCACATTATTTTTAATTTATTCATAGATTTTCTGGGCTCTTGATCTATTTAAGATTGATTGCCTATTTCAGAAACATAATTATTGATTGTAATTCACAATCTTTATTTTTTTCCAAATAATGATTTCAGGGTAAGAAAAAGACATACTTGGGAAGGAGTGCTTCCTAGACTCAAGTTGAGATGCCCTTTGGATGGGATTCATGTAAATTTAAAACTTCAAGAAAACTCCAAGACACTCTCCTGAAGTGAAAACACCTGTAATTAACCAAAGTTTGTGTCGGGGGTAGTTTTTCTGCAGGCCGAAAACAGAGTTCACAGAAGTGGGTAGAATTCTTGATTCCTGTCAAATCACTTAAATTACAATATTGCTGAAAGGTAATTGTGGAATTTGTGTGCAGTGATGCCAAAAAACTATCAAGCTCTGCAGTTTTAATGCCAATATTAGCTAATTTGTGCACAGTATATTGTTAAATGTAAGTGTACAGGAATTTGTATGTGCCCATGTGTTTTTCTGTGTTTGTATGCACTAGTTGGTTTTCAGTAAATCCGGTCTCTCATGTTTGGAGGCCTCTGTCATTGTCACGCTGGTCCATTCCATATTTCTCCTGCCTATGCACCTGGGACGTTTTATTTTATTTGCCTGCCATAGACCAAGGTCTGGATGATTGATGGACCCACATCAGCTTCACTCTGCCCATTTATCAAATGTTCGGTGTTTAGGATAGGTAAGTTTCATGCACACACACATACACAGCAAAGTACATACAACAACAATCACTTACCTAACTGTAATCTTAGCACAGTAGCCTGAAAGTTTTTGGCTTATGCTTTAGACCCAGCAAATAGTCTGAACTATTAAAATATGCGAGAGAAAATACAAATGTATGTGTACACATCTGAAGTTGTATAATTCCTTGTCTGTTTGTCGACTATGTTTATGAATGTGTGTCCGTTAGCTTGCCGAGGAGTCAAGGAGGCAAACGAGGACAAAGTGACATTTCAGCATAAAGTGACCCAACACCTTCCGACACAACCAACAAAACACATCAGACTGAAAGCTTTATATAGTGCTCACATAATTGCCTGGCACATACCATTCACACGGATAACCATTCACTACCAGTAAAACCATTACCACAAATATGTACAGCATATATAAACCTAAACATGCCCAAAATAGGATTAACACTTTCCCCCGGATCGAGAGAAAATCTCATCAAGGGCGAGTAAAGCGTTAAAATTTGAATGAATATCTCACATATATAAGTACATTTAAACAATGCAACTAACTCCCCAGAGCACACACACCGGTACAGAAATGGCCAAGTCAAGCAGATAGGATGAAGCATTCACTCAGAACCTTTCCATAGCGTTGTGCGAACCTTTAAATCTTCGTGTGTGTGAGTTTGTGTGTGAGCAGTTTTGGTCTCATTTTCTTGTTGTGGATCCAAACATGCAACTTTCTTTTGAGTCTTGTGAAGGTGAAATAAATTACAAAAACAGCTCATCACATCACTGAAATATCACTGAAACTATCACATCACTGAAAGCTGAGGGTAAATCACCTAATTGGCCATTATGTAATAGTGCAATGTCCATGCTAAATATAAAGTTTATGGTTAAACTGTTCATGCCATCAGTGTAAATGCGGGACATGAAAAGATGCAGACAGAAGCAGTTTTATTGAAAAAAAAGAGTCATGAGTGAAGTGGAAAGTACACCATTAACCATGCGGATGAAGATGTTTGGCAAATGAGATTCAGCTGGTATTACATAGGAAAAATGTGATTAAATTGTAACTCAAGCAATGAAAAAATACAACAGGGAGCTTATTTATAAGCTAATAAAGTCTAAATTGCTCAATGAGACAAATGAGCTATAAAATAACAGAGGTTGCTTCCTACAAACTCTATCAATTTATTTTGTTCAAAAACAATTGAATAAAAAAGTAACAGTACGACTAAACTTTACCCAGCTGGTACAGTGAAAATACCCAGCACCCAATCCTCTTGATCACTCCTCATCAGCACTTTAGTACAGTGCTTTTAAGGGAACATAGTTTGACCTGAGGTTAAATGGCAGCACTGATAGTATGTGATGCTTGTCATGTTCCATGAATGTGTTTTGACATCAGAAGTGCAAAAAAAAGGTGCCAAGCTACTAATAGGAGTCAACAGAAACAGGGGAACAGGCAGTGTTCAAGCACCCACTTAGTGTGAAGATTCATTAATAGGCAATGACAAGTCTGCGTAGAGGATCCCTCTGTCTGTGTCACTGGCCTGAAGGAACATCAAGCTGAGGATTTATACACTGAATTATTTTATACAGTTAGACAAGCAGACAGGAAGACTCAGTTAAGTGTTACTATGGTTTTGCAGTGTCAGTGGTGTCATGTGTTCTATGGGTAAATGGATATGTTGTTAAGTACAGAGGCCACAGAGAAAGCAAAATCACTTGAAAGATCTAAGTTACAGGTTTGGAAAACTACAGCTTGCAAAGAGGTGGCAGGAGGCTTTTTTTGTTTTTTCTTTTTTACAAAAAACAATATAATGTTCTTTTTTGTAGGGGCTTCCTCGGGCCATGTACCGATTCTCAGTCAAAGTAGTCAATAAGCAGTTCTGGTCCAGTGTTCATAGATGATGTCTGTTTTGGTCTTTAAGTCAGTGTGTGATTCTCATCATTAACTCTTTTTACCCTATGGTCCTTTCTCTGTGTCCTTGTCTTCACAAATAAGTTGTTGTGTTGTGTGTAGGAGGATCTTGCCATTGATTTTTTTTTTTTATGTTGTAAGTGAGTACAGTTATAAGAAAACTGCTGTGAAAAGTTAAAAACAAAGCGGTGAGGTACTGTGCTACTTTTTCACTATCTGTAGATGCACTGACTGAAAATTGTGTGAAAGTGACTTTGTCGCACAAGCTTTGTTCTGTGTAAGCATTTTATTTTGCTTTTTCACCTTTGTGTACAAGGTGTTTTTTAATTGTTTAGAAGCAGCAAATAGATGACTTTGTAGTCTAGTCATTTGAAATGAATGACTACATTGCAAGTCACCAATATACTGTCATATGGTGTAACTTCTAAAGCAAGAGGAAGATATTCCTTTTGTTATGTTTCCATGTCAGTCTTACATTCAAGGGGCAACAACTAAAAATGATTGAAGTGTAACTTCACTTTCCACTGCATGTTGTTGAAAAGTTGCAACAAAGTCGGAAGTCGGAGAATCATAAGACACCGATGCAGAGCCATACGAGGATCTTAGTTTGGATCTTTTGGGGCTTTTTCACCTAAAAAAAGCCCAATATCATTTATATTTAGAATATTTAGCCCCTTTACCTTGCCATCATACAGTCCTTTCCCACAGGAAACTGAAGGCCTGAAGTGATTTACAAACCAACTAGACTCAACAATAAAAGCAATTCTGCGGCCCGAAGGAGAAAAAAATAAATCTGTCTGGAGCCGTGAGAAAATATTTAACCCACTCTACGTTTTACCCCATGGTGGCTGCTCAGCAGTAGCCTATTTATGATTATGCTATGTTTGGTGAATTTATGGAATTATACAACTACAATAAAGAAAAGAGTTGAGATTTTTGGCAAACACTGGCAAATATAGGCTTACTTAAAAAAGGCACCAGGCCCTAAAGCAGCATATGACACACATTTTGGTTGATGAAATGTTGGAATTTTTTATCTGTGTATAGGCTGCACATTTTTACAGTTGGACAATATAAGAAAGGCTTTAGGCCTACAACAATGAGAGCAAAACGTTCAGAAATAATTATTCATTTCCATATGTTGCTTATGTTGTTTGCCACAGTGAGCCACTGGAGAGAGGCTAAAGGGCCACATCTGGCCATGGGTTACAGACCCATGCACCAGATGATTTAAAACAGAAGTGATGTGCTGAGCCATTTTCACAAATGCCATTTTTTTTTAGAAATGTGCCAATATTTATGTGTATTACCACCAGCATTAATGAGTTTCATCCAAATTAAGTCTTATAATAGGTTGTTTGCAGAAAACACTGTCAAAATGCCTCTGTTTTGAGTTGTTTCATTGTTTGAATCGCTCTAATCAATGAATTCGAGAAACTAGAGGGAGCTTTTATCAAGTAACAACAGATATTGTTCATAAGACGGAAAATACAAGAAATCTAACACCAGGAAAACTGACTTGGGAACCTTTGTTTCTGCTGTGTTTTACACGGTTCAACCGTGTGTGTGAACACTCGTAGATTTAACAAAAACAGCTGAAAGCAACAACTAACATTTAAATCAGGTTAACAGTTACACAAATGTTCTGATCACCATACTTGACGTATTTAAACAGCATTTGAATTATTCTGTCATACAGTAAATACATGCAAATACAGTAAACCTTCCGTAACTTAATGACACTGATCCACATCTTTAGTGACATTTCCCCGGTCCTTTGAGACTCGTTAATCCAGTAACGTTAAACTAAGAACCAAAACCACTGCAACATTGGATGTTTGTTAAATTAATCCACAACTGTTAGTTGTCGTATGGAGTAGCTGCTACTTCTGCCTTGTTAACAGGAAAAACTTTCAGTTCAGTTGAAAAGCGGCTCCTCTTCATAACATAAGGATCACGTCCAACATAATGCCGTGATTTTCTGTTAATACTTTTCTCTGTAACATCGTCTAAACTAGCACAATTCAGAGTTTACTGTATCTCCTCCATTCTGCTGTTGACTTCTTGCCCGAATTTCACTCAAAAAACAGGTGTTTGGTATCACTTTGAATGTATTTACCATGAACAGTGTTGAAGGCTTTCATGTATCGCAACAAGTCAATACTACAGTAGTGAAGTGTTGATGAAACCTATATAGTCAAAGGGGAGGTCTTATTTTGTTCACCTGCATGTACCCTTGAAAAACCAGCTGGTTGCAAAGGATTCACAGACAATTAATAGGCAGAGTAGCAGGTGGGCAGAGATTACTCTGGATAATGATGACAATAAAAGGATTGAGGAGAATAAAGATAGTGGAGAGAGACTAAGAGGGAATGGATAAGGGCATAAGAGATGGGGTGGGAGCACAAGATGCTTAAACATTAACAGTCTCGAGTCAAAGTCACCTTCATTAGACTATTGCGTGCCTTTGTTACATAAATACACTGGCTCCCTCTCTCACTCCCTCTATCTCTGCCTTCCTCTGTCTTGAAAGACAGTAGGGACATTTTTGGTAAAATACCGTTTTCAGATGTTCTCGCACTCTAGAGAATACGTTAATTAACTGTTAAATCCTATTGACTGCGTGTGCCTCTGAGCCTGCATGCAAGTGTAGTAAAGAATGAGGCAGCATTGGTCATTAATAACTTAGTTTGGCAGCTTTTTTCCCGTTTGCTTTCTTTTCATCATTTTGGATTGCTCACTGCCATGTGTTGTGTGATTATAAAACACTGTTATTAATATTCTTCAAAAGTGGTATAAAGTGGTATATAATTTCCTTCTTTCTCCACCTTTACTGCCTCGCAGAAGTGGTTCAATATCAGTTTTCTACTGTGTTATCAGGGATCTGTCCATATGGATTTGTGTGTGCTTTGAGCATAGACTGAGTCAGAAGATAACGAAGAGATGACGGCAGAAGAGGGTAAGCTCTGCTTCATCTATGTAATGCTTACACTTACACCAACTATATATGAGCCCAAATACACTGTACATGTAATAAATGTGACTCTAAATATAATGCATTTATATCACATTAGTTTATTATTATCTATTACAATTAAGTTATTATGGATTACTGCTGAAAAAGTACTGGTAAAATGTCATAAATAGTGAACAATCTTGTCTGATCTACAGCAGCAGAATCATCTAAGTGAAACAGCCTTTGAGGATAAACCTTTAGACCGACCAAATCAGAACTGAAGATAGGAACAGGCTCCTTCTATAAACATGTCCTTTTTATCCAGTCAGTTATTCTTGTTTTTTCTGACAACTAATATTGTTTAACTAATGTCTTAACAAATAGCGCTCATGGGGTGAAATAAAGGCACAGTGTAAACCCTCTGGGTCGAGAGCTATTGCAGTAAAACCAGAAAGCAGGGGAGGAATTATGACTAATCACTGTTATGTTTTGCTTCAATAATTATTTTATGAACTGGATGTTACAGGTTTTGCATTCTTGTGATCTCAGCTTAATTATTTTGCAGTTTTAACATAACTTTGTTTCCTTATGATCGCACAATCTCGCAAAGCAACCTGTCTTGTTGAGTTAATAATACAGTGTTGAAAATGAATCACCAAAAGGCTACTTCTGCCTGAGACAACTATATATCTGTGCTGCCCCTCTTGTGCTATTAATTGAATAATAGTGCAACTTATGTCTACTTTTGTCACTGTTAATTAACCGCTGGTACAACCCTGGAGGAGTACTGCTTGCTGGTTTGTATCTTGTTGATCAAGCGTGTATGGCCTTCTTGACTCATTTTGTTGTGTGCAGGTTGTCAGCCCTCACACTTTGACTTTCTGTATCTTCTTGTTTCTCTCTTCCTGCGTCCATTGATACTTTTATAGTGGTCCATAGTGGCTGAGGGAAGGGAAGGATCTCACTAAGTTGCACACTATGATTTGCAACAGCAATTACCATCCACTGCAGCTCAACTAGCAAGCTTGATTTTAGGCTTGATGACTGCTGGCTGAGAACATATTGCTGTACTGGGCATTTATGTTTGTGCTTTGCAACGTATCATATGTATAGACTTCAGCCTAGAGGATACCTGAATCCTGTTGTCCAGCAAATATATGCAGTGAACTCCTTTCTTGGCTTTCCTGCTTTTCAAATGTCATCTGAGGTGAGATTTTAAGTTTGAAAGCCATTTCTCACCAGTGCAATAAATGTGGTGCTGGAATATGGAAAATCTGCACCCAAATTTTCCACAACTATGCTCAGCAAGGCCAGGGCAAACGACATTGTCATTTTTGTCAAAACGGGAGGAGGAGGAGGAAAAAAGGAGTGAGTCAGTCAAACAGACGACAATGTCCTCCTACATTTGTTTAAATTGCCATAATGACATTGTTGTCTTTGTCAAGTAATGTTATGCCTCAGAGATGCTTGACTCAAGACCAAGGGTGCGCATAATAGTCCACAGCAGCCTTTTTGTGTAGACAGGTGATAGCATAGATCGCCGTACTGCTGCTGTGGAAGGGTTGGTAAAAAGCAGTATTTCATCAGCAGCCAGAATTTTTAACTAACACCCAAGAAGACACTACTGTCACTTATATTTTTAATCACATTATAATGAAACAGCAGCATAATGAGAATACTAATTAGAACAAGGGATTTCTCCGGTCAAACGTACAGTATATATAACATGAACATATATGCAGGCAGAAATCAGCTCAAATCAATGGCTACACATGTTTTACCTCTGCACAAATGTTCCACAGGGCTGTGAAACACATGCAAGTTTTCAAGAATTCTTTTGTACATTTTTTTAACTAAAGTCTGTGTTCAGTTGAAACAACTTTTACAATAATAAACACCTGTGGTTGCGGTCACAAAACATGTCATGCAATGTAACTTTGCTTGTGTGTTGATACTCTTTTCTGCTTCAAAACAGGGATCTACTGATCTAATACACTGATTGATAAGTACCTCAAATAACCTCACTTCAAATAATCTGAGCAATCACTTTAAATCCCAAAGCTTTTATTTGTTGCTCTGTCACCCAGTTTCCTCATTTTTGCCAATTAAATGTCAAAGTTTGACATTTTGAGGCGTACCTGCTAGATTACAGCGAACAACAAAAGTAACAATAGGTGATAGACTGGTTGCACAAGCAACACATGGGGTTCTTTTTAAGAAGAGGACTCCATAATATCCATTTAAACAGCCTGTACCGAGTGTATTTGATGTTCTGTAGAGCAGAAGTACATCCTGTAGCTACTGCGGACGATGCCTGCTCTAATAAAACCAGGTTCATAATGTGCAAGACAAGAAGAACAATGGAATGAAATTAAGTAATATAAATGTACCATTAAATATATTCTCAAAAGAGAGTGAGAAAGAGAAAGAAGAGTAAAAAAAATTCACTTTTCCACTTTTATTCTCTTTCCTGCTGTTTTTTTGTTTTTTTTTTTACTTTCTTCCTCTCAATGGCTATGCACTGGGACCAATCAGTGTATTTTTGCTGAGGTGCGAGAATGTTTCTGCACAAAATAAGTGTGTGTGCACTGGTGAGTTTGTGCGCCGCTCAACACTCTAACACTATAGGGAGTTGCTTAAGGTATCAGAGGCGGGAGCGTTCTGAGCTAAACCCTTTGAAGTAACTCATCTCGATGTCAGAGGACACCATTAGATTACTTAATGTGTGTGTATGAGTGTGTGCATTGTGTATGTGATTTGATTGGTAGTTTGAGCTATAAAGGGTTCATATATTTGTTTCCCTCTGTCACTGAGTGCATTTTTTTGGTTTGTTTTCATGTTTTTGTCCTTAATTAACACCTTTGAGTCAAATCTTAAGCTGAGGCTAAAATACAACCATAAAGTAAAATGCATTACCAGGACATGAATATTCATAATTTTGGCAATGTTCAGTATAAGAGTTACTTATACTGAATTACTGAACATCTATTTTTATAAGAGGAAAGTTGCACATCCACAATGATAAGTGTGTATATTCTACTTCTATGACTGTGATTATTTATAAAGACAACAAGATGACAACAGTAGTCTCATAAGAACTGTTTCACCTCTGGTACATGTTCCATTGTGGTCCTTAGCTTGCGTCTCGATTGCCTGTTGCTAACCATTTTTCTTGCATTACAACAGAGAAACACAAACCTTACGTACTGATGAAAAAAACTAAGCTGACTAGAAACTTTAAGAAAAACTAGAAACAAGGCTTTTGTGATGCCAACATTTACACTGTTAGGTGCGTTAACATAGCAAAAGAAGAATTATCAATGGGTTTCCTGCTTGAGCCATATCACCTTGATGCTGCTAGTTAGACAGCCATATAGCTTTCCAAAGCTAATTCATGCTTTGTGAACCTACATCCACGTAGGCTAAAAGTTGTTAATGTCAACCAGATAATAGCAAAAAGTGTCAGCTGATGCAGCCTCTTAAACCTAAAATGTTTAAGTAACAAATGTCTAACTAATTAATTCAGCTACTTCTACTACTACTACTACCACTACTACCAGTCCTAGTAGTTAAGCTGCTTGACCGCTCTACTCAACACATTATGTCCACTGTATGTGATGTAGTCTGCATGTCTGTTACATGTTTTGTAGTCTCTGGATGTCAATCTACAACATGTGACAGCAGATTTTCTTATTTCTTTCTCCAAATGTGCAACAACGACATGCTTGGTGCAACCGTCTGCAATGATGATTAAATATTAATAGGCCTTCTGGCTATGCCTTGAGATTATTGCTTTTTAGGTTCCACATTTACTGTGCACTAGTCCCAAAATGTGACCTTAGCACTTTTACATGACTCTGAATAGAGTCATGTAAAATAGAGTGTTGTTATGTTAAGTGATAATATTTTTAGAATTAATATAAGTATGGATTTGGATTAATGTTGTTTTTCACCTGCCAGTTTAAAAAAA
>JAPQRN010000006.1:11489675-11500798 GCA_037367275.1 Coranthus polyacanthus | reverse complement strand
TAAGTGATAATATTTTTAGAATTAATATAAGTATGGATTTGGATTAATGTTGTTTTTCACCTGCCAGTTTAAAAAAAAGGGGCCTGTGTTCCAGGACCGCCATCATGCTCTATTGTCACGGAGTCCCACATACTCATCAATTTGGTGTCTTCCTGGCTCCCAGAGAATGAATTCAGATGACTTCTGTGATCTATGAACCGTTTAAATAACAAGCATAGTACTATTTTTTTTTCTTTCTTCTTTTTGTCTAAATCAGAAGAGGTAGCATTGATACACCATCCTTCTCAAGCAGTGGAAATGCCAAAAGCCTTGAGTTATTGCAGAGGAGATTTGGTGTATCAGTGGAAAAGCTGATGTACCAATAAAGTATAAATGTGAATACATGCAAGATTCAGCAAATAATGGATGATGTACATACATGTGGACAGATGAGGAGACTGCAACATTCCTTGAATTCATGCAAGAATAAAACGGAAATGCCATATTAGATATATTACACCATACTAACAGCAGTGTATGTATTTTCTGGTAGAGAAACTTTGATGCAGCTGCACAGCCTCATGAGTTGATATTCACTAATGAAGATTCAATCTGCCTAAAACCAGATGTTCTAACCGAAATGTTATTGGACAAAGAGTTGTTGTGAATGTCCCTGGGCAGCATGGGGGAAATATCACATTGCGTGCAGCCATTAGTTTGCAGGGCGTTCTCCATCACCATGCCACCCTAGGTCCCTACAGTACTGCACACATGATCAGATTCCTGGATGCGCTACATAATGCAGTTGTAGAGGACTGACCAGAGCAGCCTATGTTTGTTGTAAACTGGGATAATGTTAGTTTCCACCAGGCTGCTCTGGACTGGGACTGGTTCACCAACCATAATAACTTAACAGTTTTATACTTGACCCCTTATTCCCCACTTATCAATCTTTTTGAGGAATTCCTTTCAGCTTGGCGCTGGAAAGTTTATGACCATATGGCCATGTGTCTCTTCTGCAAACAAATGCAGAGACGTGCAGATAAATTGAGGTGTGATCATTCCAGGGTTGGGTACGCCATGCAAGGCAATGTTTTTTCTGTTGCCTAGACAGGGATGACATTACCTGTGATGTGGATGCTGTCAGGTGTGCATGTGTGTATCATTTTGATCAGAAAAAGGATAGTTTGGCTTTGATTGCAGTTTCATTTTGACATAAGTAAGATGTATATCTCCAAGTGTTGTCTTTTTGGGCATGTGTGTAGATCAGCTGTGTAACTGTCATGGTTTGAGTTTGGTTTCCTGCTTTATTTTGTTAATTTACTCTCCCTGTGTGTCTTTGTCTGTTTTACTTCCTCTCTTTGTTTAGTTTTTCCTCCATTCGTTTGTCTCACCTGTGTCTTGTGATTCCCAGTTATCTGTCTCACCTGTGTCTTGTGATTCCCAGTTATCTGTCTCACCTGTGTCTCTTTATACCTGTCGTGTGCCCTACCCCTGTTCCACTTCTCTGCCTGTCTCCCCTTCAGTTTCAAGTTTTTCAGCCACACCCACTCAGTTGCAGTTTCCCTCCTGTTGACCCTGTCTCCACCCACACTCACCTGTCCTCCGTCAGTAATCACACAATTACTTATACCACTCACTTCCCTTTGTCCCCTGTCAGTTCGTCGTCATCATATCCTCTTATCTTCCCACGCGTCGGTGCCGTGTTTCGGTTCCTGTACCTGTTTGTACCCTGCCTCATCCCCTCATGTTTGCTCTTGTGTCTTCCTTTTCCTAGTATTTACAACATTTTCATTGGTCACTTGTAAACTTCCAGGAAATGCTATATCCAGTGTGAAGGTAATTATTTTGATACTGCCATGTCAACCTCTATCATATGGGAATTCCCTGTATGTTCCAAAAAAGATTTCTCGTTATACTTATCAGGCTGCAGAAAGGTAATGACAGTGACATTTCATGGTATCTACGATGTCTTCATTTAATATTTAATCCAAATGATTTACCAGGCAGGCTACACTTCACAGACCATGGGCAAGTAATTACAGTGAAAGCTCTTATCACCATACGCTTATTTATATCGAACTGCCCACATGTTTCCAAGAAACAATGTAGATGACCCTTTAACAGGCAGTGGAATGGTAATTATGGGTTAACCACGATGGTATTTCTATCTGTTGCTGCTAGTTGCTGGAATGGCCTGTAAATTAAAGGGTACTAACCAATTAACATTACTCCAATTTTACTCTATCATTGCCTAATATTTTACAGTAATTGTACTAAAACAACTTGTAATTATATTGATTTTACCTGGGTATTTCTTAAGAATTTCTTCACATTATGTTGTAATTAATGGCCTGTAAATTAAAATGTTACCAAATAAACTAAATACCCTTGTTTGTGCTACAATTTAATAATAAAGAATAGAATTTATAAAACTGTAGATTATTTCATATTAGACATAATTTGATGGCTGGGCCCTGTTTCAGTTTGGGGCATTTTTTTACTTTACAGTCCAGTATGTCCAGGTTATTCCATCACCAAATAATGCATACGGACACTCACAGGAGGGATAGAAGATGTCGTCAGTATCAGAGAGGCTTTGACTGCCAAATATGGATCTACAAACTTGCAAAATGAATAAGTACTACACATCTGATCCTTCAGGTATAGTTGCACAGTTCGGTGAATCATAATCTCAGACTGTGGTAGTGTACCGTCTATTGTGGACCACTCTGAAGGTGTCTTAAGCCTGGGGGAGGTGAGGATAGACCCTGTATCCACCATAATTACTGACCAAATCCCATGGGAAGACAGTGGGCTGGAGAGGAGAAGAGTAAGAGCACGATAAAGGCGTAGGGGTGGAAGCTTGATTGAATACATTCTTAATGGGATATTTGCTGTATAACTGAAATGTGATAATTAATCTTGAAAGTGAAGGCTATATTCTACAGAATTAAAATAGCTACACAATCACTATACATAACTTGATGGAGAAAATGCGAGGTAGGAAGTGAAGTCTTATATCTGATATGGCTGGGTAACTTCTATAGATGAATTCCGTAATTGACTGCATAACTAACTAATTAGTAATCTGATTAATCTGCTAATTGATAATACTTATATATAATGTGTTAGTCTAAAAGTGTCATTACTTTTAGACCATCACTGACACCTCTAATCCCACAAAGCACCTTCATGTAAATTACCTGGAGGGTGGTCAAGTATTTCTACATGCATTCAACCACTTACCATCAGTAATGTCTGGTGGTCTGCGTATAGAAAACAGGCTTGTCACATTCTCTGAGAACACCCATTTAATCAAATCAAATAATTACTTTTAAAATGGGATAAATGGACAACTCACCAGAATTATGGCAGAGCAAGCATCATCCATGTGAGTCTATCTGATGTTTTAATTAACAGCCAGTTAAATGAGAGAGCTGTCTGCCCAACTATGACACATACATGAACACATCACGCTTACGCAAGTGGAACGTTCACCTGTGGGATAAATGTCTTCTCAGACCTTGTTAAAGTTCCTTTTCAGTATATGAGCTGATAAATCAGAAGGAAATTATTGTACATGACTGTGCATGCTTTTAATGGATTGTAGACAATGGTACAGGAATGTCTGAAGGTCATCCTGGACTGCAGATTAGTCAGATACTGTACTGTGAAATCTGAACCAAGTCATTAGGATTATGAATGATTGTGGAACCATTTTGAAGAAAAAGGCACAAGGTAGCAAAAGTGTTTGAAATGGAGTAAAAGGGAAAACAGGAGCAATGTCATGTCCTATTAACAGTCCCTTACCAGTAAAGCACTGAGGTTTGGTCTGTGAATTATAGATGGCAACGTATTAAATATGGATAGGTCCCTCACTACTGTACAGCAAATGACTGAATGAGGAGTGTCAGTTGGTACAGACATACCTTCACACATTTAATCCTAATATGCATATGCATAGCTTTGGAAAGATTATTAGACCACCTGTGACTTTTCTGTAGAAATTCAAAACAACCACTCATCTACTCATTCGTATAAAAGGCATGATCAAATCTGATAACAACAAAATACATAAAGTAAAATATAAAACACAAAATGTTAGAAATAGGAACATTTCCTTTTTTAAACTAGATGACAAGACATTTTTGAAACACATTATCATGTGCATCAGCTGTATATATGAAGTTTGGTGCTTTATAAAGTCAGGTACAGTGAGAGAGAGTCATGGCTAAGAGACTTGGAATCAGCAAAACTGTGGTCCATCATAACTTCCAGAAGAATATGCAGTATGAAGATGTGTCAGTTAACGACCGCAGAGTTTGTATCAGAGTTTTACCAGAGAATCTAGCCTATGTTTAAAGCTAGTTGCTAACTAACGAAAAACAGACTTCTGTACAGTCTAACATAACTACGATACTACATCACGACATACTGAAACAATGGTTGTAAAGAGGGGTGACAACGGGTGATGTGGCGTTCAATGGTGACAACAAGTGGCACCAAATAACGTTAGCTTGCACCAGGTAAGCCAATAGGAAAATTGTATTTTATTCAGTTGTAATACATGGTGTTCAACCTGTAGATGGCAGATGAAATAGAGGTTTGAAACAAAGAATGTTTGGGGATTTACTTACTCTTTAAGTGCAGGTGTGTATTTCTGCAATTCTTTAGGTTCTGAACAATGACCAAAAATGAGACTGAAATTCCTCTGTTACAAGCAATAAATTAAAATAATCAATGCAAAAATTTGGAAATTACCTTACTGTTGCATTCTTGTATCTAAAAGGAAAGGAAATAAACTGCCTGTCTACCACTTAGGTTACTCCAGAGTCTGCTCACGTGTTTAATATAGTTTCAAGTGCAAACTTTTGGTACATATTTTTAAATTGTATTAGATTTTAGAAGCCAACAACCTCTGCATATTTATGAGAAAATAAGAAAGAGAAGAAGAAAAAGAAGAGTAAATCACATCATGTAAAATAAATAAAAATAGCTTGATTATTATGCACATAACATGAATGTAGGGGCGAATGAAGGAGGTGCCTCAAAGAGAATGATTAACATGAAAAGAGTCCAATGCTTAAAGATGTATTTATTTATCAGGAGACTACAGGTTGGGTTAGTACAAATGCACATGCTAAAATAAGCCTAAATAACAGTTCAACAGGCCTTTCATGGGCAAACTTAATAATTACAGTAAACAAGTACTGCAACCACTAGCCTTTAAGATATCCACACAATGGTAATGAACTTAACCTGAACAATCTTTCTTTCTGTCCTTGTGCGTCATTCCCAGTTTCATCAATGTGCGTCATTCCCAGTTTCATTCCATGACCCTGTGTCTCAGGGGAATAGGAAAAGGCAATAAGTACAAGTTTCCCATCTGTGTCTTGTCAAGTATTGATGTATCCTCTGTGCAATCTCTACCTACACTAAATCCAACCTACTTACACCTCCTGTATAGTTTGATCAGTGTTTCAGTTGCATTCCTGACATGTTTTTTTTTTTTTTTTTATCACTTGAACCACTAGTGATCACTGTATTTCTAAAACCTCTAACTGGTAAAATGTGTGCTTGACTACTGCATTTGCAGTGGTGGAAGAAGTATCCAGATCCTTTATTAATGTCAAACTGAAGATAATTGGCAGGTTCAAGTTTTGCATTCAAATTTTTATATACTCAGATCCCAGTAATAAAAACAAACTCTCACAAAAAATTTAAACTGGTTGGTTTTACCCCTCCATCATTAACAGATTGGTCTCTAATGTACAAACCCTTAAATTAGCAAATATGCAGACAAACAGAGCTGTCTACAATCACAAACTTTCATGTCTTTTGCTCTACTATTTTGTGACTAACAAAATCTGCTGAAATGTTCATAAAAATAGGCTATAGCTATTAAAGTGACTCAGGCAGGTCTGAAACATGTTTGATTAATGTCTGGCACTCACAGCTGGCAGCGGTATCACACAGCAGCTTAAATGATACATGAATTTCCAAACTGAGAAAGAGCCTGTACGCATTTACGCTTGGCACAGCAGCTGTAACTTCATTAACACCAGATCAGTCAGGATCTGATGGTCATTAAAGTTGTGTGTTCTACAGCTGTTGGACTCACATTCCAGGTTTATAAGATGAGATGTTTGTGATAAAGAAGCCTGATCTCCATCAGCGCTGTCAAGACAATTTTTATTTTAGTGGCTGACAGCTACCCCACACCCCTGGTCCCCTCACAAAACATTAATTCAATGTCATTCAAGTCTCACAAACTTGAAGATTTGAAGAGAGAGAGAGAAATAGAGGTAGAGTGAGTGAGTGCTCAGTTAACGGCAACTATCTGCAGACATTAATTGCACCAGGCAAACTGTGTGGCCTTTTGTAAATTAGATGGTTTCTGCATAGAAAGGGGCTGATTTTGCAAAACATGTAGGAATATTCCCTAATTTACATCCATGCTAATGAAGCAGGCACACCAAGACACTATTTGCTTGGCACTGCAGCTTGCGGTGGATTCCACCCTTTGTGTGTGCTTCACACAAAATATTTTTGTGATATTTGTCTCATACAAATGATTCTGGCGTGAGGTACACAATACAAATTTGTGAGGAGGCTAAATTTGAACATGTTACATGTGTTGCACTATTTGCGGCTGTACAAACAACCAGACTAAACTAAATTTGCAACCTCAACAACAATGTGCTGAATGTATGCAGGTTTTTCTTTTAACTAGTGTTACAGTTTCCATCGCCTACCTACAGATAAGGAATCCAAAAGAATTTGGCTGCAAAACATAAACCGCCCAAATGTTGGATGTGTGCTGAGTTAACATTTGTCAACAAAAAGCCAAAGGAAGAAAACTTGCGCCCTGCTTTATCTTGACTATGTTTAGTAAAAGGAAAAGGAGAAACTTGGGGACTTCAATATTTTAATTAAACAAAGTAACATACTTGTTACCATTAGTGAATGCATCCTGACATGAAGGATTTTCTTTCCACACATTGAAAAGGGAATGTTTTTATCCCTATGAAGACTAGAGTTACATACTTTTGGAGTTATAGCATGTCAAATCTGTTTATTCTCTTGATACCACTAGTTCATGTTCTGTTCTGTTACGCACGAATACAGATCGCATGTGGATACTATACCTACCTCACATGGGAATAGCACAGCACCCTCAGGGTACAGAAAACTTACATACTCATATGCATTGACACATATAGTACTGAGAGTAATAATGGATGGAGGAAATTTCCCAATATTTGTTTATTTTTTCTAACTGAATGAAGCGTGGAGTACTTATGAATTACCAACCAAATAAAGAGAAATAAATAAAAAATAAGTGTAAGGAAACCTATGCAGACAAAATGTATAAGCACACAAATGCACAAGTATGTGCACTGTACTGTATGCACACACACAAACACAGTTGTTTACTGCCGCAAAAGTAGTTTTTCTTTCTCCTTCATTTTGGTTCTTTTTTACCACATTACAGCCTGAAAGGCTTGAGAGGGCTGATATTAAATATGCTGAATTAACTTTCAAAACCTGTTAATGCTGTCAAACTAAATAAACAGAAAGAAATACCTTTAATATGTAAGACTTAACACATGCTAGCTTCTTATGTTGGCTGCATCACAAGGCAGCTGTGTCCCTTAGCTGCAAGCTTTCTTTCTTGCTTCCTCCCTAGTGTGTTATCAGAAGTCTTTCTTCACACTTTTATCTGTCTATGTTACACTGGGGATATTTGGATATGTTCTTTTCTTTTATTCCGGAAAAGAGCTGCATTGGAATGGGGGAGATCAACCGGAACAGCGGTGCCAATCTAAATCTGACCTTCCGATACCGGATGCCTGCGGAAATGCAGTTATAATTAAATCTTTATCTTCCCTCCTGACTTTTACAATGATTAAATTGCAGTTGGGGGTATAGTTCTGTGACTGTTTCCACTGAATATGATGCAACCTGTTTCTACCTTGTTTATAAATTCTGCCCCAGTCAGTCTGAGTTATGTATTCTTAGCTAGAGCTATTATGCCTCATCTTCACTAAATGAGCTGGAATTGGTATCTCATGCTAAATGAGCCTACAGTTAGAATGGGCCAGCATACACCAGCAGTTACTGTAATTTGTTTATGATGCTGGAAGCAAAATAATTTTATTTCTTTAAGAAACTGAGCAAAGTGTTTTGGTAAATAAGTTTTGGCAAAACAAAAACCTTTTCTATAGCTGTCTCCAGCATGGATATTACATGAAAGGTGATCTCCTGTCCTGGCCTTTCTTTTCAAAGGCAGAAACATGTGGAGCATCTTGACCTAATTGATAGACTGTGACTCTGTGTTAGGCTCTGTGTGCATCTTGTCTCTCTGTAGCTGTGGCAACAGTGAGTGTAATGTGATCCGATCCCTTGATCACGTGCATGATGTCCAAATGAAAATATGAGTTTATAAACACTGTCTTCACCAGAGCCATTGGAAATGCAGTGGAGAGGCATCAGTGTCTTTTAAATGGGGAAACGAACAAAGCAAGCCAAACAAGTCAAAATAATGTTTCCTGTATCTGTCAGGAGACAGTGCTTTGACAGTGGAAAAGCAAGTCATGTGTTTGTGGCACGGTTTAGCGCACAGTGTGGTGACGCACTTGAAGAGGTGGCCCCAGCAGTTGGACTTGAACACAGTGTTCATTGGAAGTACTTACAACAACATTTATAAGGCATGTGAGAGGGTCACGTGTCACTGCACCCACATAAGTGTGCTCGGGCCTGGAACTTAAGTGCCATGTGAGCGCAGGCCATTAGGGGGAGGGGAGACAATCATACCCTGACACGGTACAAGGCAACCTGTGTGAATGTACTGGTGTCGTGGTCAGACTCAATTCAGGGTTTGGCATCACCATGAGTGGCATCACCCAAAATACAAAACCAAACAGACAACATCGAAAGTGACACATATGGCTTCTCAAATAGGAAGAAAAAGAGATAAACCTGTATTGATTGCCCTCCTCAAGACTGTAAATAATGTATGTGGCACAATTGTATCAAACAATATCAATATCTAAGTAATTGCATTAATCAAAAAAAAAAAAATCCCAGGTTGCAAATTTAGCCCAGATTACCCATACAAGGTATATAAAATATAGATATACACTTTCAGGACTATTAAGCCCAGTCCTTCATACATAAACCAAGTGATTGATTTTCAAGAGCCCTGTGTGACTAGACGAGAGTATTTAGCACAACATAAGAGACACTTGCCAGCAACGTTTGGTGTGGAGCCATAAGGTAAATGATGGCTAACAATCTAGTGTAGAGGATACAGTAATTTTCTCAGCCTTGACGCTGAATATAAAATATCCATCAAAGTTAACAAAGGAAGAGTTACCATCTGGGCTTATTGTCTGCTGTCAAAGACATACACGCTTCAGCTACCAATGGCAGGCTGTTGCACACTCCCCTTCTGTCTCTGTCTTCTCTTTCTTCTCACTCTACCTCTCCATTCCTCACTTTATTCACATGCTATCTCTCTTTCTCTTTTGGTCTTCCTTTTAATGTCCTTCCTCCTCCTTTCCTTCTGCCTTTGCTGGGCGTTGAAGAGAAATGATTACTAAATGATTGCTCGCTTGGTGATTGAATGGCATGGTTGACATTTTCCCATCAGTACTATACACTGGAAAAGGGGAAAACACATTGACCTTCCCCTCCAGCACATTGCTGTATTAGTTGCAGCTTTTGTAGTTGCCTGGTTTCTTTTCATACTCCACTAACTTATGAGGAACAGGTTGTTGTTATAGATCTACTATTGTTGATTCCGATCCTTGTAGGGTGCACCTTCTGTAAGACAGTGAATGCAGGTATATGTGCGTACCAGGCAAATTCTGTGTTTTTTACTTTCATACAGTGCAGACACTGCACAAATAGTAACCTGCTAATAACTTTTAGCTGATGTTATGCAAAATGAAATCCAAGTATACCACTAATGTACAGTGATGAGCCTAGTTGACACGCATCTTAGAGAAAACAGATGGCCCTGGTTAGTTTAGATTCCGTATCAGAGGATGGCATATCCCCCCCCAGCCTCCACAATATCAAAAAGTGATACTTGTTAGCAGTGTTAGCGCAATTTTCATTGACTTTGCTCATTGACAGCAGAGGAGTCAAGTAGTTTTTCAAGTAGTTTACGAGTAGTTTATTGGAAAAATATCAAATGGATTTCTAGTTCTGTTCCAGCAACAAAATGATGACAAATAGCAAAATGCACCGCTCCAGCACATAACTGATAAAGTGTAGGAAGTGTGGTGAAAAAATATTGAATGATGATGAACAGACAGATGGATAGACAGACATGCTCATCGCTATATCCCCCCGTATTATAGGGAGGATAAAAGTATTTCTGTCAAAGGTATAGTTGGGATTATTTGAAGTGGGGTTGTATGAGGTACTTATCCATGGTCAGTGTATTACTGCAGTACATGACGATCAGCATGGCCCCATTTTGGAGAAGAATCAGCATGGAAGCCTTGTACTGCTGTAGATGGGGGCAAATCTGGTATTTTATCCATTAAAAAAGGGCCTTTTTTATGGTTACTTTAAGAGAATGGGAGAATACTGCATCTAAATATCGACTTGCTGACATTCATAATTAAGGTCATTTTTTTGTTTATTACAGAATAATTGTTGTAGTCAGCTCATCTCCCAACATGGTGTCCAGAAACATTATGACATTATCATCTGTAATCCCTGGGATAGTCTGACTTCAAATGTTATACGTTTAATTAAATAGACAACCGCAGTGCACTGGTCCCACCTCCAGGTTCAACACATGAGGGTGAGAACGGCAATGGTCAAGCGAGCTACAGAGCGAATGAAGGAAGGGAATGACAGTAGCCAGAACAAAGCTGTGAAAACACATAAATAAAATGTTTATTTTGTGATTGTTTCAGAGTGGTTACATTCTGAGCCACAAATAAACACGCCCCCTTCTTCACACAACCCTGTGGAACATTCTGAGCGAGTGCGGTCAGAGCACACACAGTTTCTGCGTGGCTCTATGGCAGGGGTGTCAAACTACAGTCCTCGAGGGCCACAATCCAGCATGTTTTAGATGTTTCCCTCTTCCAACACACCTGATTCAAATGATCAGCTCA